>OY292398.1:21267470-21417174 GCA_958496205.1 Idaea biselata | reverse complement strand
AGAAGAGTATTTTCGTAAGATAATAAGGCTTCTTTTGTATTTTACCTAACCATTACTATCTTGCATTTTTACAATCAAAAATTCTTGAATAAATATTTATATTTCCGTCCGAATTGTATTGGTATTCAATCACATTATGATGTTTTGGCAGGAGAGGCTGTTTTTCCTAACATACATCAATAATTCTGTCAAAACTTATGATTTGGTAAAGTGGTCATTATTTTACTAATTGCACTCTACGCATAGTACATATCCGTCTGAGCATTTAGAATGTGAAAAACTACATAAGATTTAATATTTTTCAGTCAGATCTATCGATGATTCGTGTTTTTTTTCAGTTTTTTGTTCCGCATACAATATCTAAAAAAATCAACATAACAGAATGTAACTAGGTATTCGTGTGTGGCACACCCAGCGTTAAAGTTTTCAGGTCACCCTAAGACCTCTAACTTGACCTAACGACTGCTATCAGAGATAACAACCAACTGCTTAAGAGGAGTATATACGCCAACGACCTTGAAACTGAAAATCCCTGTCGGGCTCATCGAAAATTGTTGATTATTTCATGACGGAATGTCGTAGAACTTTTTTTTGTGCACAGATTGTAGTTGACATTGTTTCCTACATTTTGGTGTAGTTTTAAGACAAGAACCTCCTATTGGTGCAAAGCCTATCCAAATTTTAGACAAAAAATGTCTGATTTGGCTAAAATGTCGAAAGGCTTCAATACGTTTCGATATTTGTATGGAAACTGCACTAAAATATCGGAAACAATGTCGGCTACAATCTGTACACAAAAAAAAGTTCTACGACATTCCGTCATGAAATAATCAACAATTTTCGATGCGCCCGACATGGATTTTCAGTTTTTCAGAATAGGACCCTTAATGTGCCTTCCGAAGCACGAAGGAGCTGGAGAGACTTTTTACTACACACATTATCGGTCACCCACCCAAGTCATGATCGCGCCAGGCGTTGCTTAATCCGCACGGTTATACAAAATCGACGATTGCAGCTAGGCCAATGAGCTCCTCAAGTTTTCTTAGTGTATTAAAAACACACTATTAACGCCGTATATTTACTTTTAATTTCCGTGACGTTGCTGGAGGTTAAGTTAAATTTTATCTTACGAAAAACGCATCTGACAAATGACGTAGGTACCTATCTGGCAAAAAAAACGAAGGTATCAGACGAAAGTATAAAGTGATATTCGTTCTTCTAAAGAATAGAGTCCTTATTCTTTCTTCATTACTAAACTTATATTTGTATGTTTCAGTTATTATGATTACAGAAATCTTAAAATAGACGGTTCGGTTCATAAATTATATCATGGTTGTTCTTTGATAATTTTATGAGTGTAATCAAAACGACATGTTTTCACTTGCGGTTTGTTTAATTACGGATGTGGTTTCGCTACCAATAACAAACGATTATTATGACGGTAGACATAAAATAATAGTCTTGAATAACCTTTAGGACCAAATATCGATTTTCTAAAATTTCCAAAATGTTGAATTCCCATAATGTTGAAAAATACTTAGAACAACAGTGTTTGTTCAAAAATGAGTTGACTCTACATTCTAACTGCATTTATGTACCTACTTCTTCGGCCATTTGTAAAGCTCTTTCACTTATTCCTTACTAAAAGCTTCCGAGGCTTAGCCTACGTAAGTCCCGATACTGCGGGAACATCAAGATAAAAAGCGTATAATTTAATTCAGATCCCCAGCATGTATCTGTATACAAAGTTTCATCGCAATCGGTCCAATAGTTTTTGCGTGATTGAAACACAAACATCTAAACAAGTAATCGAACATCCAAATTTTTGCATTCACTTTATCGGTTAATATTATAGGAAGGTATAATATTAACCGAAAGGGGGTTGTTCTAGTCGTTTGAACGAGCAACAATTGTCCTACGACTTTTAGAAATACAAACTGTAAAAAAAGTTAATTTTTGACTGAAAAAAAAGCAGTTCATAGTATGTTGCAGCAGCAAAACATTGCTTTAAATCTGCTTACTACTGACAGTTTTTCACGTTTATCTTAACAACATTTATCGTAACAATCTACAACATTTAATCGTACTCATCATATTACTCGAAGTAGGCAACATTTAATTTTCTATTTTTTATTTTAAGTGCTTAAGCCTGCACTGGGCTTTCATAGAAAGTTTCAGCGTGCGAGTCACCGACGCCCGACACCGCGGCGGTAGACTAATTGATTAAATCATTGCTGCCGGATTAAGTAAATATGCGTTGATGGTTCGAATCACGCTCATCGTCGACTATGCGTTGTCTTTTTGCACAAGTATTTTTTCTTTAAAATATTACTAGGTAATATTTAATAAAAACACAACATACAAAAAGAAAAACGATAAAAAAGGTGAAAAATAAATAAATAATACAAAAAACACTAAAACTAAAACTTAAATCTAAAAACATATACTTAAAAATAAAAACTAAAAAACCCAAATTAAAACCAGTCAGTCGAACAGGCCACCCAAATTCGTTGCTGGCGCAAAGGACCCTAAAACGCACGCAGCATTTCCTCGTTGGATAGCAACGGCCATCCTCTGCACCAGAAAAGAACCCGAGCGGCAGTCCAAGCCCCGATCTCTAAGCCGTCGACCGATCTCCCTCACAAAGGTGACAGCCTCACTCCCCCAACTCCCCAACGTCTCCACGGCCACCGGCACAAATAAATAACTCGCGTGGAGCAGGGCGTACTTGCCATGCTTAGCAACCGCCGCTGTCTCCGCCGCCGCAGCAGCCACAGCAGCAGTACGGGACACATGGCAAGCAGCAACGGTGTTGACACACGTTGCGTCCCAAATGAGGCATCTCCCCTTCGCCCAAGGCACCAGAGTAAGCCCGTCCGGTCTCTTGCCATCAGTACGAGAAAGCCCAGGCGGCTCAAGCACACACGGCACATTGGCAGACACCAAGGACCTCCTGATGATGTCGTTGAGAGCGTGGTGCCGCGGGAACCGACCCGCACAATATTTAATTATATATTAACAATATTTAACAATATTTAATTGTAATCCTTCTTTATTTCTTAAACAAATGGTAGCTAACCTTTCCCTAATCACTTAATACTTTAATCTGACAAAGATTTCTGAACTTTTCTACTGGAAGTACTATAGCTACTGTACCTATAGTAACCGAAAACGGAAACGTAAAGTACAAGAACAAGTTGAAACATAATCAGCTGAAGGAATATTTCTCATTTGAAATTCATAAGGGCTCAACGAAACTGAGACAAATTGAGACTTTGTTAAATTAATATTTTTTTATACTTACCTCAAATAAGTATCTACTTCAGGTAGGTACCTATGAAGGACTGTAGGAGATGTACGACCAAAGCTATTTTTGAGAGCTCCTTTGTCGAATGACTAACAGCGCCCCGCAGATTTAGCCGCGTAAGTCCCGATTCCATGAGAATATCGGGAAAAAATTGATCTGTGTGTTTCAATTCAATTCAATTCATTTCAATTCATTTATTCAGAAATACAGGTGAGTATAACAATTACATTACAAAGTGTGTTAGTAGCATTGAGTTAATAAGTAGTAACTAGACTAGAGATGATGTCTCAAACAAACTTCATGTTCCTTTTACACAAAATCAATAAAACAAGCCGCTACAGCGCTGACAATACTGTAACGTCTTTTGTGAAAATGAAAAATAATATCACTGGCAGCGCTTTTCCCTTCAGTAAATGACGCTTGTGACGTTTTAGTCAAAAGCATCATAGAGTAATGTGTAACGTGCCAGATAGGACAATTCGATTAATCTATAAATCTATATAAGAAATTACCTAAACTTTGAATTAGAATTAAAAAAAATCGTTGAGTATATGGATGTACGCGTGTGTGTCTGTTGCATATCTACAATAAAGCTACCGTCAATTTATACTAAAACACCCAACACTCCTTGCCCTGCGGTTCACCTTCATTTCACTATTTTTTACTGACTTCAAAAAAAGAAGGAGGTTTTCAATATATTTACGCTGTGCTCTACTATATTATGTATATTATGTACGATTTCGATGATTCTTTTTTTTTATAAGGTGAAAATCTCGAGTAGGCCACAAACAAATTTGATGAAGATCTGATGAGAACCTTCGAAATGATGAGCAGAATAACATCCCAATATGCAGTAAATTAATATTTTTTGGACTTTTGAACTTTTGGAAATCAAATTGATGGAGCACCCATAGCACCTTCTCATCAAAAAACTTCTCAATGAATTCAAAAACTTACTTCAAAAAAATAAGAAAACAACCTCTCTACATACACTCGACTTTTATCTATTATGTAAGCTGAAGTCGGGCACTTTTACTGGGTAGATAAAGATGGTGTGTAGTTTAGCTGCCTGTCTTCAGCTTACACAACAGAAAACTTTCTTAAGGTTATCAAATGTTATTTTTTTTTTTTTGAAGTTAGGTTTTGTATTTTTCAATTATATAAGGAATTAAGTTTCATGAAAAAAAATAACCATGGCGACATGGTAGGCGGAGTGGGGGGTGTTAAGTTTTATTTTTGTTACGGATTTTCTTGATTCGGTGGCCGGGCTCAAAGCCCGCGATAAAAGCTATATTGCATAGCTTAAAACAAATACTACGTAATAATAACCAATAGTCAAACATAAGAGAAACCGCCGGCGATATCTAGTCGTCTGTGGTCAAAGGTGTCCTAAGAAAGTACTGTTACCATATTCATATTGAACAAACATAGTGTCCGTTATGTGGTAGGTTGATCTTTGATTATTTGTATACAATTTTATTTTTCCATTTTTACGTATTTTTTAACAATCATTTCGTTTATTAACCGATAAAAGGTGATCCCGTGGTCTTTGTTTTGTTGTTTTTGAACTATTTTTGGAGGTTTTTATACGATATCCTGGGAATTAAATTATTTTTCTAATATGTGTGACCTCGCCCGCTGTTGAACTGTCACTGAACGTTTTGATGATAGTGTGGCTGCAGTTGCTTGGTTCAACAGTCTTCCTTCAGATGCCATATCTACTTTAGGTTGAGATCAATGGTTAGTAGTAATTTTGTCCGACTATATTTTACCTATTACGGTGTCTGAATATTTACTTAAATTTATATAAAGTTAATTGCAACATCTCCTGTCAAACATATTTGCCATAAAAATTATAAATTCAAAATTAATTAAAGTACAAAATGCAATGTCAATAGAAAAAATAAATAAATGTTATGTCAATTATAAATAAAAACAATTAATTATTTTATTACTTTAAAGTTTTATCATTCAAAAATGCTGCTACTGAGTAATATGCTTTTGCAATAAGCATCGATTTCAAATTGTTTTTAAATTGTTGAAAAGGTAGTTCTTTTGTAGCTGTTGGCACTTTATTATAGATATGATAGATATGTTATTTTAGGTTTTCAGCTATTTATATTCTAAGATTAATTACAATTGGTTCAGTAGTTTTTGCGTGAAGAAGTAACAAAGTCACATACATACATAGGTACTTGCAAACATTCGCGTTTATATTATTAAAGAAGAAAGGATGGGATAGGATTGATTTCCGTCTGTTTCTGTTAGAAGACAGAAGTGTTATTCAGAAAAACATGTTTTAATTAGATTAAGTGTTTATAAAACGGACTTGTTCGTTTTCCGATACGTAGAACGGTGCGGCCATTATTCGGATATCACGCAAATCGGGAATCCTTTTTATTTCTCTTCACGAACACAAGAGACGGTAAAAACACAGCTAAAAATGGCTTAGCAAAATAACTTTGAAAAGCCAAATCTTTGTGATTGATAGCCTTCCGCTTCGAAAGTTAATATCAATTATTTCCCATCGTCAATTACATTCCTTTGGAAGAAATTGAATCATTTTTCAAAATTAAGGACGTCAGAATCTGAAAGACGTAAACATTTAAAGACAATTCCACTGATCATGTTTACATGAAGATTCTAATAATTTTAATAAAGTTTAACTTAAAAATATGAAAGTTTGTATATATGGCTGAGTATGTTTTCTACTCACAACTGGATTGTTATAAAACTTGATACGTAATAGTTTGTACATTCTCTACTTTTTATCCTGTAATTCTCACGGGATCCCATTTACCCAATGTTTGTTATTCTTCACGTAGGTATAAACTACTAAACCGATTACCATGAAACTTGGTAATGTATTACGTATGAGTTCGTTTTTCCCGGTCCTGGCCTACAAGAGTGAGACGACGGGACGCAAATAGTCTGTTATAAATGTGCCATTTTACTCAATAGCATACATCAGAGTACTAAATGTAGACATCGATCATTTCAACATTTATCGCGGCATTGTTTTTCTGAAACAAAATGTGATAGATTTCGCTTCCAATCTTTTCTTAGTTATCATTTTCATTGAGCGCCAACTTGATTATTCAGTGTAATTTATATTATCGCATAGTAATATATGTTCCGACCATCAATAAAACGAAGGCTAAAATATATATTCCTTATAGCGTCGTCTCCGTGTGTGGTATGTCCCGCAATTATGACCTTAGTACGCGTTTATTAATAGCTTTGTGCTACCGAGTGAGAAAGGGCTTTGGTTCCATGCTTAAACACGAATTTGTGAAACTACGAGAATAGAAATGCATTTAAGATTCTGCAAATGTAGAGAAGTCACAAGTTTCGAAGTTTCAAAGGTTAGTACCTAACTATGTAAGCTTGGAATACCTTCAGGTTATTTCTACTCTTGAATATCTACACTAAAATATATCTTGAATAAATAATTAGAATGTATAACATTTTTGTTAATGAAATAAACTATTATTATTATTATTGTTTGTAACGTTTCCGTTTCACGGGGCTATGGAGCCCCGGACCTTTGGAAGGCGTGCGTGGGGCCGAAGCCAACACGTAGAGGCCCGTTTTAGTTACAATTTTAATCGCAAAGTATGAAATGGACACCAAACCGGCGATTATCCCTGTCCACACTATAAAATGCAACCAAGGACAACCCCCGGTTTGGATAGAACTATTATGTAAACTATGGATGAAAACTACTTGGGCTATGGCAATGGGTTGGTAGTGGATTGGGTACTGGGGGGAACTATGGGGACTATGGCGCCTGCCGTAACATTGTTCAACAAACAAGTAAAAATGGCAGACGGAGACTCGCCAACTCACAAACTGGGCCACCCTAAATGAAGCCGAGCAAATTACAGCCAGGGGGCAACAGGGGCGTGAGTGGCTGAAGGATGGAGAGGCCTCCCTGGATTTTATACTCAGGTCACGGGCTCCCTGAGGGTCCAGCCTACCTGGCCCACTCACCACTTACGATTGGCATCCATCCTACGAGCAGAGTGGGAGCTCTGCTCTCGCGACCCCACTCCGACCGGCCGGTGAAGGCAAGCCAGAGGCGGGGGACCGCTTCCTCGTCAGTGTTCACTCCGACCAGCCAACTAAGGCAAGCCGGAGGTGAGGAACGGTGATTTCCCCCTGGAGCACTCGGGTAGCCGCGGGGTCGCTACTCCCCGTCACCTCGCCTCAAGGTGCCCTGCGGGCTTATTATTATTATTATTAGAATGCTCAAGAATTTATTTATATTTCATCCGCGATGCTGATATTTGAAATTGACTCATTTTTCGGTTTCAAACGCGTTGATTTTATTAAGATTACCATTTTTTTTTAAATCTCATACATTTGTTTAAAAAGTGACAGCTCTTTATTTACTTTTTAACCGACTTCCAAAAAAAGGAGGAGGTTCTCAATTCGTCTTTGTCGTCGTTCGATTTGGATAATTCTTTTTTTGTTTGAAAGGAGATATATCACAGTTGGTCCCATAAAAAATTGGTGAAGATCGGATGAGGATCTTCGGAGTGATGAACATTGATTTTCACCAGTGGAATAAGACCCTAAAAAAATAGATACCGATGAATAAGAATATGGTTTCAGAGTCTCCACATCTGAAACCACCTTCTCATCACAGAACTCCTCAATGGTTAAAGTTATGGATACAATTTTAATGATTTTAGTGGTAGTTGAAAGTAGGTATACTAAAAAGGATGAAATAAAAAAATAATTTAAAAAATTAAAAACCGACTTCAAAAAAAAAAAATTAAAAAAAAACCGACTTAAAAAAACATAAAATAACCTCGCCTACGTACAGTGCCACCGACTTATCTGTTATGTAATCTGAAGTCGGGCAGCCAAACTACTTACAATCCTACTCAACCAACCCCGTAAATCTGCCCGACTTCAGATTACATAACAGATAAGTCGGTGGCACTGTACGTAGGCGAGGTTATTTTATGTTTTTTTAAGTCGGTTTTTTTTTAATTTTTTTTTTGAAGTCGGTTTTTAATTTTTTAAATTATTTTTTTATTCCTTTAAAATTGTCAGTTTTTGTTTACATTTTTGATCTAAGTTTCTGAAATAGGGTATAAGTACCTAATATTACTCGTACTATTTATATATTTTGTAGTAGTATACGAAATTACCTGAGAACCAACACAAAAGTTTATAAGTATCTATAAACCTCATATCATCTAAAGTGAAAACGTTCACAAGAGCCGACCATTCTGTATTATAATACCAAGCGGTCTACCTACACGATGTTTCCAATAATAGCTGAAGTACATATTTCAGTGTCATTTCAATTTGTATTTATGAGGTTTTCAGTCGCGGGTTCTACATAGCACTTAGCAAAATATCGAATTATCTCGAATTGGCCGCGTGCGCGCCGTTCGCGTCTGGTGTTCTGGATAGGATACTCTTTTTAACCCCCGACGGAAAAAGAGGGGTGTTATAAGTTTGACGTGTCTGTGTGTCTGTCTGTCTGTCTGTCTGTCTGTCTGTCTGTCTGTGTATCTGTCTGTGGCATCGTAGCTCACGAACGGATGAACCGATTTGAATGTAGTTTTTTTTGTTTAATAGGTGTCTTTTTTGTATACAAACTTTACAATCGTAGTCGACTGTTTTGTCCCTGGGTAAAGACACTGAAATTGACATAAGAAAGACATAAGAAAATATTATGTTTATGCCTAAAACCTAAGTATATCAGCCATGATCATGCCCTACGTTTTGATTATTTTTAACCGACTTCCAAAAAAATGAGGAGGTTCTCAATTCGTCGGGATATTTTTTTTTTTTTATGTATGTTCCCCGATTACTCAAAGATGCCTGGACCGATTTGGATAATTCTTTTTTTGTTTGAAAGGAGATATATCACAGTTGGTCCCATAAAAAAATGGTGAAGATCGGATGAGGATCTTCGGAGTGATGAACAGGATTGCACCTCGAGAGTGCTGCAAAGTGCTCAGTTTTTGATTTTCACCAGTGGAATAAGGCCATAAAGAATAGATACCGATGAATAAGAATATGGTTTCAGAGTCTCCACATCTGAAACCACCTTCTCATCACAGAACTCCTCAATGGTGAAAGTTATGGATACAATTTTAATGATTTTAGTGGTAGTTGAAAGTAGGTATACTAAAAAGGATGAAATAAAAAAATAATTTAAAAAATTAAAAACCGACTTCAAAAAAAAAAAAAAATTAAAAACCGACTTAAAAAAATCATAAAATAACCTCGCCTACGTACAGTGCCACCGACTTATCTGTTATGTAATCTGAAGTCGGGCAGCCAAACTACTTACAATCCTACTCAACCAACCCAGTAAATCTACCCGACTTCAGATTACATAACAGATAAGTCGGTGGCACTGTACGTAGGCGAGGTTATTTTATGATTTTTTTAAGTCGGTTTTTAATTTTTTAAATTATTTTTCATAGGTATATTCAAATTTTTCAAAATTTATTTATATTCTAATTAGAAAAAAAAAACATAGGGGAAGAATGGTCAGGGCAGATATAGATTTTATGGCATAAACATAATTTGCTCTAATGTATCCAGGGAGTAAACAGTTCCTCTTAAAATTTGAGACAGTGTTTTGGTGTAGGTATTTTATTAAATTTTATAACAAAGGTGACGAATAATACTTAATTATACACGTAGGTAATTTATGTACCTATGTCACCACACTACAATGGTCATACAATTAATAGAATTTCCCGAAAAATTGTAAAAAAAGACATGGCAAAATGACAAAGCTTTTTTATTTATTTTTTGTTTGATTTGGTTTTTAGTTTTTTTCATCCCGTTTTGTACATATTGTCATTTATAATGAAGGTTATTTTGTATGCTTAACAGGGGCAGTCTACTGCCTAAAAGGGGATATAATACATCCTCTTTGGGCGGCATACAAATAAGTTCACACTGAAATTACAATTAGCTTTTGTACGTACAACGAAGTACAACAAAATCCTATAAATATTTAAAACCCGACTTTTACGGACGGAAGTTAATCTGTAGGTAACTTTATTAATTCAATACAATGACAAATCACATCTCAGTCAATCCTGAAGAAGAGACCTGTGAAGGTCTTGAAACGTTGAGCATTGAATCAATGCTAAAAGTAATAAACTCGTGATTATAACCGAAAAATAAGTTTAACTTTTATCCAACATTGCGAAAACAGCAAGTAAAGAAGAAAGAAAAATCTTCAGAATGTCTGTCATGTTTTGACACCCACCCACGACACCCCATTATGATGTAAGCGATTTTTAAAATCTGAGTATGGTTATCTACTTTTGATTCTGCCAGTACATATTACGAACTCTAGAGTAAGAAGTTGAATCTGTAGTGATCGGTGTCGTCTTAACCCAATCCTTTCATACCATTCAAAGGGTCACCTTTGACATTGATTGATTTATGAACGTAACAAAATATACCGATCAAATTTCAATAAATAGGTGCCATTTTCCTACTGTTTGAGTGAGCTCTTACGATTTATTATATATCATGGCAGATTTCCATTATATTATCTAACTAGCAGCGCCCCGCGATTTCACCCGCGAAGGACCACCCTGCGGAAATATTGGGATCACTCGCGTCGCTCAGGATTCTAACACTTGAATCACTCGCTATGCTCATGATTCTCACTTTAAATCCGCCCTTTATTCCTTAATGGGGTGGCACACGCAAAGCTGTGAGCAGATGGCGCTAGCCTCGGATGATCTTTTTTTTTTGTTGATGGTCACGAATGAAAACACCGAGTTTTTTTTTCTTTCGGTCTGAGACCGATATGGCGAATTTGGCGCCGAGAGTTGTAAAGAAACACCTGTTTGACAGTTCTTAATTCAAACCTAAGATCAGTCGACTAGCGCCCTCTGCCGGGATAAAAAGTTAGTGTTCCTCCTCATTGCATAATATACTTTTTTTTGGTATGTAACGTGGGCTCGTGTCGTCGTGCCAGTGTCTATTTTTCCTTCTAAATTATAGATGGCGATACTAAGTGCGCCTGGTCAGCTTGTTTTATAATAAACCATAGTGAGTTCAGTCAGGTAGGCCGTGCCCCCGTTTGTTTTATTTTACATCACAAAATCTGAATTCTTACGAAGTTTCGGAATGTTGCTCGAGAGTTCGACATTTTTGCTACGGATAAAGCGAATTCTTCTTTTGTTGTTCGCCTACCATTAGAATGGAAAGTTACTTTGAATTATGTGAAATGAATCTAAACTTCATTATTTTTCGTTAAACAGCTTAAATGTTGTAACGAGACGAATTCTCTCGCTCTCTTTTATACTACATTTAAAAACATGGGGTATATTTATAATTGTTTATATCTAACTATACGTAATATACCTACTAGTCGTTCTGCGACCCCGAACTACGTAACTATGTTGCTAATAAATATTGATTGAAACAATTGAAAATGTTGATTACACGTCATTTTTCACGTCACTCAGTCGCTAACAAATTGCCATTTCAATTAACACTAGACTGTAACTGTAAATGGTATATATCCGTCAACGCAAAAATCAACAATTTCAATTGTTTCAATCGAGATTTGTTAGCAACAGAGTTACGCAATCAGCTAGCAGTACCTAGTCAGTACTGCTAGCTGATTATGTAATTTTATTGTAATTTTTTCGCGTAATTTTATTATAAGGAGCTGCATAGGTGTTAAATACGGTTTTGTAGCAGATGGTCACAAAGACTCAAGTCAAAAAGATTTAGGATTTTTTTATAGAGGCGATTAGTGAATAACAAAAGACGATCGAAATAATACCTATGTAGCTCCTTCTATTAAAATGTTTCTTCTACAAAAAAAGCAGTATATGAATGTTCGTAAAATAAAAGTGAATCGTTACTGAAACCTTGTTAAATTTATTAATTATATTTTTTGTCACGTTCTTCGCGACGACCGACGACGTCTTTATAATAATAAGATAGAAAGGGAAATCATATCTACCCAATGACATTATTACTGGGATTTGGTTTGTATTCAAGTTGTGTATTTCATCACAGAGATAAATGGATATTTACACGGTGCGAGATAGTGTATGAGTCCACACAGGCGAAAAGCTACAGTGTAGTAACTCGCACCGTGTAAACGCCACATAAAGAGTTTTTTTTTGTCTAATGATGTACCTCACCTAGTATTAGAGTTTTCATGTTGCCCTAAGAGGACAGTCTACCTACTCTAATTAAAACGTAGGGGCATTATCTTAGCTGATATAAGGCTTAAAGCATAAACATATTTTTTCTAATATCTTTATCCAGGGAGTCGACTACGTTTGTAAAATTTGTATGTACCCAACTTTACCTACCTAACAACTGCTATTGCAGATAACAACAGTGCGACCGACTGTTTTTAACGTCCCTTTTGAAAATTATTGATCTTAACTGGGAATTTTTTTCCATACACGAGTAACTCTTACGTGAGAGCGCTATGTATTGCATGATAGCTAAGGCCAGCCGAGTTATTTTCGTACGAGTTCATATATATTTATTGACACAATAATCTTTACGGATTAAATAAAGTCACACAAAAAGGAATATTTCGATAAATCTATTATCTCCAGAAAAAATCTTAAGGTGAAATCAAAGCAGAGTTTAACCGGTTTGGGGGATTTGACTTCATTTTTAGTCGTTTTACACTGCTTTTATAATGCGCTTACACTACAAAAAGTTCTAAGATATTCTAAATGTCAACGAAACAGTCACAACATTTTCTTTACACGATGAAAAATCTCAATAGACTTATTTTATCGCAATTTCTCTGTAAAAATACAGCGAATTTCTCGTTTTTCGCTGTTTTTTTAATGTACAAAACCAATTTTATTTTAGTCTGTTTTAAGAACGATTTACCAAAACATACCTAGGCGTTATCCTAATGATACGTCCGATAATGTTATATTTTTATTTTTTAGAAATGAATTTATTAATATGAATCATCTCTAAAACTGAAGTGAAAAACAAAGAAAAAATTTAACCGCCATTTCTAATTTACTTTTAATCCCATTTCAATGCAGTCAAAGTTCAATTTCGTGTATTGTCAACATCTTCCAGTTTGGTCTGCGCCTTAATGCTCATAATAAGTTCGTAAGAGCGGTTTTCCTTTTCCTCTTTCACCATAAAAGGAGAAAAGAGCAGCGAAATAGAATGTTGAAATCCGCCTAAATAGCCGCGAGCGTCCTGATATTAATTTTATAGTAACTTTATTTTGAATTGCTCATGTGTGAAGGAGTTAAAACATAATTAAATTTTGTTTAATTTAATTGTGCCGCTACGTGAGTGTTGTATGAAATCACTCAATTTTGCGTGAAATTCCGATCTTTATAAGATAAAATAATTTAAATTCTTGAAGTTGTGATGGGATCGCTCCGATAAAGATTCTGTAAAAACTGTTATACCTACCCACTGATGTAAATGAAAACCAAAGTATACTTCGTTTTTTATTTAATTTCGGACTACGAATCTGACATTTTGGTTGTTTGTATTTGTAATTTTTTCGTAAGTACCTATTTCAATAAGTAAAAATAAATATTGTAAACATACAGCATACAGCCTCACCTTGCCATTAAAAAAGCAACTAAGCTTGTGCCATTACATTGTGCCTGAAGCTAAATAATCAGGTTCAATAATAAAATTATCTAACGGTATTTTTCGGTATCATTGGTTAATATATCTTCTATATCTAAAAAACGCTTTGTTCTGGCTGACTAACTGATTAACGCACCGCCTGAACAGCTGATAGCAGAGGGCTGAAAACTGGAGAGTGTGTTCCTTATACGATCCGATAAGAAAGGATTTTATAAAATTCCCACGGGATCGGGACTTACGCGAGTAAAACTGCGGGTACCTTTTATTAATTAAACTTCTTTAATAAAAGGTAATAATACCGTGCTAAGTATATATTTTAGGTTATAAATTACAATGTACAGCATGACCTGATTGTAAAATGATTGACATTTTAACAATGGTAGGTTTGACGTCGCTTCGTCGTCACATTGTATGTAGAGGCGATAACATATTGCTCAAAGAGGAGAAACGGGAAATGCCCCAAAGCGGGTCTCAAGTCTTATACAAAAGAGTCGCATTATTATTAGATGACCTCCTTAGCCTTACTTCCTCTCTATAGAAACTGAAACCTACTTTATAATCCACGGGTGGAATATGTAATTTATTACCCCTAGTTTCCCGTTACGAGAAAGAAACTTTCATTTATGCTTCGTCTTATCTATAAAAAATGGTGTAGGTATTGATAAGTTGACAACTATCGCCGTCTTCCTTTATCACATTGCACATTTTTCACAAAAGACAGAGATAATGATAATGAATTATAGTTTAGGGTCAAACAAAGTGGAAGTCGAAATCCATAGAGATAAGTATCTTGTATCAAAGTAATCGAAGAACATAAATATTCTGACTGAAGTTCGTACAAATTACAAAGTAGAACGTATAATTTTTCACGTCCAAAGTTGAAAGGTTTACAAGCTCCTTTTACTCGTTATTTCGACCTATAAGATTGTTGATGTATTTATTAGCTGCACATACTTAGGATAGTGATGGGCTGGCTAGTCGGGAAAGCCGACTAGTCGGCAGTTTTATCGACCTGTAGTAGATGCCGACTAGTCCGTAAAACGTGCCGACTAGGTGTCAACTAACAATTATGCAGTAACTCCAAGTATTCCAATTCCAGTATTTATTGAGTAAGTAGTACATTTCGGAAGTGAATAGGTAGTCAAAAAAACGTAAAAAAGAACGCCACAACCAGGACGCAACTTCAATGCCTGAACATGAATCAGCTCTGTTCTATTATTTTCGAAGACGGTTTAACCATTTTTTGGAAATTTTGATGACGACTAACCCGAATATCTCCGAATTATAATGAAACTAATTGCATTGCCGACTAGTAAGTCGGCAATTTCAAAACCGACTACTCGGCAAAAACTATAGTCGGGCCATCTCTAATAGGAACCTATATAATACACATGTGTGCTTTCTTTGTTTGCTTCATAAAAGTATGTATCATATTTACCTTTGACCGTTGATAGAGTCGTGCGGAAACGTCCAGAAGAGTAATGGAATCATGTGAGGAAAATACGGCTTTATTCAGAAAATGATTTATTGAATAAGACACGACCGGAATTGATTCTGAAATTATACTTAATTATACCTCACTTAGATGTAGGTAGTTGAGATTTCTAGTATTGTTTTTCTGAAGGTAAAGATAACAATGCTTTCACAAGTAGGGTAATAGGTAGGTCCTATTACATTAGAGTAAAGTCAGGTAAGATCGGATACGGAGGAAGACCGTATGACTCAAATATCTCCCAAAATAACATTGCAACTGATCGGTGCACGGTTGTATTGCTCTTGTGATAACCGTGGCAAATACAAACATATCATCTATTTTGGGAGATATTTGAGTCATACGGTCTTCCCCCGTATCCGTTCTAACCTGACTATACTCTACCTAAAGCAAGGTAGCCTACTTAGCCAAAAGAAATCTAAAAAATAGTCACATTATTTGTCCCCAGGGACAGAATATTCTATTTTTAACGTTTTTCGACTTATCAACTTTTCACAATACAAAAGTGAGTCCACTGGTCTTATTCAAATATTTCCACTTACCTGGTAAGCTTCAGCCTGTCTCTCTCAAAACGATAAGTAGATTAAACATAAAATAAGAAATTATTTTATTGTTGTAGCGATGTTGAAATTATTCACTTGTCCTTCATTTTCGGTAGGTTGGCTTCAACTTGGCTTGTAGTATTTTGATTTCCTTTGTTGAAAGCATTTAGAAATACCTACTGGTTTCTCTGCAACATAACAAGAAGTTTGTGATAGGAAATTTTATAGTGACCACAACCACAGTCCACAACGCTTCATAATATACTATCTGCACCCCGCGGTTTCACCCGCGTAAGCCTATGTATTATTCTAGGTCTCCAGCTATCTTTATTCCAAGAAATCATCGAAATCGGTTCAGTAGTTTTTGCGTAAAGGAGTAACAAAGTCACATACAGACATACCGACATACATACATACTTGCAATCTTTCGCGTTTATAATTATAATAAATAAAAATAATATATTGAGTACAATGAAACGTGGTAGGTATAAGTACCGAGTACCGACATAGCTGAGGACTTTATACCTTTAAATAGGCTACAGTTCAATCAAGCTTATTTAGCTAATAGAGATAGAACATTTATGTACGAAAGAGATAAGTACGTAGAGTAATAGGCAGTCTATAGGCAGTGCAATAATCAAAGCACAATTTTTATTAATCAAAAAGCATTTAAAAAAAATAAAAATAAGCATTAGAAATAAAAAATGTCTTAATTTGCTAATAGAGCATGATCCCAGAGCACCCAGACGACATTACTTCGTTCTGAGTAACAAAATATATGGGATCGAATTTAGAATAGAATTTACTTCGAACGTATGCATTACTTGGTATGCAAAACCGTTGATACCAATCTACATCTACACTAATATTATAAAGAGGATAGATTTGTATTCTTGTGTGTGTGTGTCGTATGTTTGTAATGAATAAACTCAAAAACTACTGGACCGATTTCAAAAATTCTTTCACCATTAGAGAGGTACATTCACCCTGAGTAACATAGGCTACTCCAAATATTCCCACGGAATCGGGACTTACACGGGTGAAACCGCGGGGCACAGTCAGTTTACCAATATAAATAGACGCCACAAGAGATGTAGTCCAGTTATGTCACGATCGAGTTAGACTCGTACCTTACAACTTCAAGTGAAAAGCTCTCGCATTCAGTGAGCCGTGGAAAGTCGACGTGAACATCGGCACTCCTAACCACTCATAGATTCATAGCCTATGTAACACAAACGTGGGAACTTTTTTAATTTCACTCTTCACCATTAGAAAGGTACATTCACCCTGAGTAACATAGTCTACTTTTGATCCAGATATTCCCGCGGGATCGGGACTTAGGCAGGTGAAACCGCGAGGCGCAGCCAGTTTACCAATATAAATAGACCCCACAAGAGATGTAGTCCAGTTATGTCACGATCGAGTTAGACTCGTACCTTACAACTTCAAGTGAAAAGCGCTAGCATTCAGTGAGCCGTAGAAAGTCGACGTGAACATCGGCACTCCTAACCACTCATAGATTCATAGCCTATGTAACACAAACGTGGGATATAGAACTTTTTTAATTTACGCTTCATTCGAAAACTTCCACTCGAGTGGGGACTGAGTATGCCAAGAACTCGATGTTCTGTCATTTCTATTAGGTGCCTACGTTTCCATTTCAGATAGTTACTAGACCACATTATATTGTTGCCTTTTATGATCTTTACACCTACAATTTACGTTATTTATGGCGGTATGGTGACTATGAAGCACGGGACATACGCCTTTCTTTTTATTATTGATATTGTAATTTAATTTGGAGTGTTACAATAAATAATTAATCTATCTATCTTCAGTACAGATAAAGGAACAAAATAATCTGCTGATTACTTGCAATTCATTCGTCTCAAGAAAATATTAGGAGACTTCATTTTTTATCGCCAACGGTTCTAAAATTTTGTAAAATTTCGCAATAGCTTTTGAAGTGTTAAGTAATTTCTTGGTTACCAAAAATTTACAATCGTTTGAGATTATTGAACTGAAATTAGCAACTAAGGCCCCTGATATATAAATATAATACCTAATAATTATATAATATTGTACATTAAGTCTTAAGTTGTGCAAATAAAACGTTCATCTATCTATCTATAATATCAGGAACGACGCTGTGGTGCAATGCATCCGAGAAATTCCTATAGAAAAATGTTTCTATGTTTTTGGGTCCAGGGCTGGTCTGGAATCGCCCTCACGATATTCGAAATGAAAGTCAAATTCAAATTCAAGATTTTTTTTTTTCCTTCAGACCAATGTAAATATTACAATTACATGATCGTTAAGACATGTCGACTTGTGATTATAGTGTGGTTTCGGAACTGTCGAGCTATCTACCACTACCCATCACCGCGTATATAAGATTACCTAACTGCATAGCTTTTTCCTTTTAGATATGAGCAAATGTGATTTATAAAAGAGAAAAGCTCATCAGAATGCGGGGGAGATAAGCTTCTTTACTCATTTTGTACATACAAAGATGATGTTGCAACGCTAAAGAATCCTGAAACAATCTTTGCGGAGTTAAAAATAAAATTGTTTCTATATTTTTACAAGGAAAGCACAACACAAAGAAATCGCTAATTGTTAAATGAAACTCAAATGTTTTGTATTCTTAGTAACAACACGTCTCG
The DNA here is from genome assembly GCA_958496205.1 of Idaea biselata. Lineage (NCBI taxonomy): Eukaryota > Metazoa > Arthropoda > Insecta > Lepidoptera > Geometridae > Idaea > Idaea biselata. The sequence continues at coordinate 21,398,556 of OY292398.1, read as the reverse complement.
TCTTTGAGTGACTTACGGGTAAACAAACTATGAAAGGTTTTTTAAATAACGTTGCCAATTTGTAAACTGTTGAAATATAGGATTTTGCCGGTACATATGACCCGGTTCCTAACTGTTCGGAAACCGGCATGGCAGTCGAAAATCCACTAGAAATGATAAAATAAAGAAAAACAACTCATAATATCATGTTTTCATAAATTTACTTAAATTATACAAGTAAAAAAAAACGAAAGGTATACAAGGGGTATTAAGGTACCAAAGTCGGATCAATCGTTTCGGAGATTAATTCCGACAAACATTTATCTCAATAAGTATACATACCTATACATACATGCAAACATCCATACATCGACCTACAAAACTTCACCTCGATATATAATTTAAATATAATTAAATTATAGATAATTTTGTTTCTTAAAGAGCTACATAAATTACACTAACAAATAGTCAAGGCGCTACTGCATGCTAATTGGTGTATTCCGTGTCCACATGAGTAGGTCCCACTATCTGAAGGTGCTCATTAGTGGTGCTATCGGGTTGCAAGTTCTTGTGTAGTTTAAGCTTAAAGTTGCAGACAATTTGTTCAGTAGATTGTACTTGTACTTAAGCACGTGCAGTTACCTATGTATTAGAGTAAGTAACAAGCTCTTAATTATTTAGTTTTAATTCAAACACACACTACACTTTTTAAGCTTATTGTGTGTAAAAGCGTAGGTATAATAGTGTTTTCTTAGGTTTCTCATAGGTATTTAAACTCAATAAATAGCGGGTTTAATCGCCTTCATTTTTGTTTTGTTTTGAAAACCCTTCACGTGTGTAAGCCTGTCTAGGTCTGTCTGTAGGTCCCAAACGCTATCTTTACTTAAAATAAACGCAAATTAAAAACTACGATTATATTATTGTTTTTTCTTTCATACACAATATTAATGATGAGGCAAAAAGTGGTAAATCGAACCCGACCACATTTTTCAATTGGAGAGTAATAGTACACTATGCTTAGCTTTATTAATAAACGTGGGATAAGATCGGAGTAGTTTTTTTTTTTATTTATTTATTTAACGGAAAAAACAAAATTATACAAAATTAAAACTAAATAACATTAAAAAACCAATGAGGTTTATAAAAATGTTACCTTAATCTACGTCGTTAGTTGTTCTAAAAAATAGGATTTAAGTTTAGATTTTATGCTAAAAAAGGCTGCTTTTATTTTATGCTTGCTATGCTGATTTTTTTATTGTTAGAACATGCTTTGTCTTTTTCCGCGACAAGAACTTTCAAAATTGAGTCGGAAACAAAAAGTGGTACTTAAACATTATTTCTTAGTGTTAATCCACACTTAGGAATACTGCTTTTGAAAAAATGCTTTCAAAAACTTTAGCCCGCCGGGTACTAAAGTTTTTGAAAGCATTTTTTCAAAAGCAGTGGTACTTAAGCTTATTGTGTGTAAAAGCGTAGGTATAATAGTGTTTTCTTTGGTTTCTCATAGGTATTTAAACTCAATAAATAGCGGGTTTAATCGCCTTCAATTTTGTTTTGTTTTGAAAAACCTTCACGTGTGTAAGCCTGTCTAGGTCTGTCTGTAGGTCCCAAACGCTATCTTTACTTAAAATAAACGCAAATTAAAAACTACGATTATATTATTGTTTTTTCTTTCATACACAATATTAATGATGTGGCAAAAAGTGGTAAATCGAACCCGACCACATTTTTCAATTGGAGAGTAATAGTACACTATGCTTAGCTTTATTAATAAACGTGGGATAAGATCGGAGTAGTTTTTTTTTTTTTTATTTATTTAACGGAAAAAAACAAAATTATACAAAATTAAAACTAAATAACATTAAAAAACCAATGAGGTTTATAAAAATGTTACCTTAATCTACGTCGTTAGTTGTTCTAAAAAATAGGATTTAAGTTTAGATTTTATGCTAAAAAAAGGCTGCTTTTATTTTATGCTTGCTATGCTGATTTTTTTATTGTTAGAACATGCTTTGTCTTTTTCCGTGACAAGAACTTTCAAAATTGAGTCGGAAACAAAAAGTGGTACTTAAGCTTATTGTGTGTAAAAGCGTAGGTATAATAGTGTTTTCTTTGGTTTCTCATAGGTATTTAAACTCAATAAATAGCGGGTTTAATCGCCTTCATTTTTGTTTTGTTTTGAAAACCCTTCACGTGTGTAAGCCTGTCTAGGTCTGTCTGTAGGTCCCAAACGCTATCTTTACTTAAAATAAACGCAAATTAAAAACTACGATTATATTATTGTTTTTTCTTTCATACACAATATTAATGATGAGGCAAAAAGTGGTAAATCGAACCCGACCACATTTTTCAATTGGAGAGTAATAGTACACTATGCTTAGCTTTATTAATAAACGTGGGATAAGATCGGAGTAGTTTTTTTTTTTTATTTATTTATTTAACGGAAAAAAACAAAATTAAAACTAAATAACATTAAAAAACCAATGAGGTTTATAAAAATGTTACCTTAATCTACGTCGTTAGTTGTTCTAAAAAATAGAATTTAAGTTTAGATTTTATGCTAAAAAAAGGCTGCTTTTATTTTATGCTTGCTATGCTGATTTTTTTATTGTTAGAACATACTTTGTCTTTTTCCGTGACAAGAACTTTCAAAATTGAGTCGGAAACAAAAAGTGGTACTTAAGCTTATTGTGTGTAAAAGCGTAGGTATAATAGTGTTTTCTTTGGTTTCTCATAGGTATTTAAACTCAATAAATAGCGGGTTTAATCGCCTTCAATTTTGTTTTGTTTTGAAAACCCTTCACGTGTGTAAGCCTGTCTAGGTCTGTCTGTAGGTCCCAAACGCTATCTTTACTTAAAATAAACGCAAATTAAAAACTACGATTATATTATTGTTTTTTCTTTCATACACAATATTAATGATGTGGCAAAAAGTGGTAAATCGAACCCGACCACATTTTTCAATTGGAGAGTAATAGTACACTATGCTTAGCTTTATTAATAAACGTGGGATAAGATCGGAGTAGTTTTTTTTTTTTTATTTATTTAACGGAAAAAAACAAAATTATACAAAATTAAAACTAAATAACATTAAAAAACCAATGAGGTTTATAAAAAATTTACCTTAATCTACGTCGTTAGTTGTTCTAAAAAATAGGATTTAAGTTTAGATTTTATGCTAAAAAAAAAAGGCTGCTTTTATTTTATGCTTGCTATGCTGATTTTTTTATTGTTAGAACATGCTTTGTCTTTTTCCGTGACAAGAACTTTCAAAATTGAGTCGGAAACAAAAAGTGGTAAAATTCTATAATTTCTACGTATTTAATGTTGGTTCTTACCGCGTAGGCGGTATTAAGATCCGGGTTGAAGGCGAGACGGTCTCACGAGAGCCTAGAAGATAAACATCAATATTCACATGTACCTGCAGCATGAGAGGCGCGATCAGGGGACCACGCTAGGCTTTTGGGAATGCAGCGTCAGCTGTACCTATCCTGTGGGGTCCTCGTTAATTTCTCGTTAATGTGTATCTACAATGTTTTTTTTTAACACAATTTGTGAAGAAAAATAAGTGAAAATACAAGTTCATTTCATTTTAAAAAGTTAGCTAAAGAAACAATTAGGTAGTGAATGTGTGGTTACCGTTTTAACGAGTAGTTTTACTACGTTACCGCACTAGTGCGTAATAGAGATTTACCAATTGCCATTAATACACCTACCACACTGTGGTGCAAATAAAAATAGTAACTTTTAACTTTCAACACATTTGTGTTGAATATTAATTCTAATTAATATTAAAACAACCTGAAAAGCACAAATGTAAAGTACCTAACTCGGATAAATGTAGGTACCTATTACAATAAAAATCATCGCACATACCTATCGTTCCGCGAAATGCTTCTTTTTCAATCAACTAAGAGTTTTTACATCTTTTATTCCTTTTGTAACCTACATACTAATACGAAAATAATTATTATTACTCACCATTCGGTACCTAACCACATGAGATTTTCCCTACTTAATATACTTTTTTACTGAAGTACTTTGTCTATTCTTAAAAGGAATATTTGGATTGGTGCCAGGCTTATATTATCATCAGAATCAAGCCTTTTGTCCCCTCAATGCTAAGAACCTTAGTAAATGATGGACGATGATACGAGTGAAATGAGTAATCTGTAACAAAGATCGTGTGTTTCTCTAGAATACTGATGATATCAAAGGGAATTTTCATTTACGTTGCTTTTCTAGTGTGTCGGCGCCTAGCAACTAACTACGATATAGGAAAACTTTATAGGTCTGGGTTCTACCAAGTACCTATTAATGAAGTTGTAGGTACTATTAAACCAAGGCTTAGAGTTGGGTAGTAGATTTTGAGTTTTTTCTTGATGTTCCAAATGATTAAAAAGAAATCCAATGGCATAATTGGTACCAAATTCTAGGTATTAAATCGCATAAGTGCAACACTTTCAAAAAGAAAACATTGTTCTACAAAGTTGTAGTCTTTCTAGCGATTGAATTCACTAACACACTTTAGTGTTATTATTATCACCTATTGAATGATACCACATGAAAAAAAGTAAGCATAGTTGATATATAGATAGATCTTTAATCTACATCTACACTAATCTAGTATATAAAATTTCCATGTCACAGTGTTAGTTACTGTGCTCCTCCGAAGCGGCTTGACCAATTTTTATGAAATTTTATATTTGTATTCAGTAGGTCTGAGAATCGGCTACTATCTATAATTTATAAGGCAAAACAACGTTTGCCCGGTCAGCTAGTATTATATAGAGGAAAGATTTGTATTTTTGGGTGTGTATCTATATGTTTGTAACAAATAAACTCAAAAACTACTATACCGATTTCAAAAATTCCATTCCAAAAACCATTAGAAAGCTACATTTACCCTGAGTAACAAGCTACTTTTTGATCCCGATATACCCAAGGGATCAGGACTTACGCGAGTGAAACCGCGGGACGCAGCTAGTCTATGCTAAATAGTATGTTCCATGTTTTAGCTCTGTGTTACTACGACGTGACTTCTCCATGATCGTCAAATTTCATGGATTCTAATCCAACTCATAATTTCATTTTCAATTCGGATGTCAAAGTTCTGAAATCAATCCTAATTGGATTAACCGCTGGGATTAACACTCTGTAAAGCATCATTGATTACGTAATTTGATTAAACAAACAATTTGACCAAGTGTAATAACGTAAGTTAATGTAATTTGGAAAGTGTCATTGGGAAGTGGCTTAGTGGATAGTGTGGTTTGAACTCCCGAACTCGGATTTTATTCGCTCTAGTTAGTGAATGTTTGAACCTCGGATTTCAATAGTCATTTTACTGTCCCGCGTAATCCTAGACCTGAGTTGAAGAGTTTTATACTTGGTACTTACCTACATTTTTTGACCACCTCTATTTCCACCGATTTTGTGTCGTGTGAGTTAAGGAATGCAAAGCGAAGTCAATCCTTGAATGGATCATCATCATCATCCGAGCTATGTTCCCTGTTGCATCCCTCACGGGCAGAGGCTCCAAATTTACAGAGCAGTAAGAGCAAGATGATTCTAAAGACCGTTGGGACGTAGGTAGTGTCGGGCGTTCTAAAATGATTAATAAAATAAAAGTAAAATATGAGTTTAATTTGAAATCAACATCGCGAAAACCGAAGAAAAATCTACAACGTCTATTTGTTAGACTCGTTCGAAATTAGCTGTAGAGTTACTTGCTATACCTAACTTAAGTTAAATAAAATCTTTTGCTTTTAACTGTATCAGAAATAACTTTATAAGAGAACAGAGCATCGAATATAACATAATGTAATAGAATAAAAAATACATCAAAGACAATCCTAGACATGTAGGATTATCTTAAATACTTTCACCAAATTGAATCTTCTCTAGCTCAAAGTAATTTTAGTGTTGTAAAATTACATTTTCGTCAACCATGTTTGGAAATTGTAATTTTTCTCATTCTAACAGAATGTATTTTACTAATCTTGGATTAAAAAGTCCCGGGAAAATTTAACTACGCTATGGAGTTCCTTTGATTTAGGTATTTGTTTATCTGTTTGAGAATTTTCGTCTATTGGTCATATACTTAGGTATTATTCTTCATACAAAAAGAAAAACCTCTTTTCCACTCCTTAATATTATCCGATTCCCGTGATACTTTGGTGAGTAATTCACAAGAAACTAGTCCTAATCATTTTCCTTTAGCAGATAAAAAAATGTATTTTATATTTAAAACACTAAAAAAAGAAAAACGCTAGGATATCCGAGCTTAGTTTTATAAGAACGAAAATCTCTACTTACACGAAAATAAATCACCAAAATTGGATAATATTAAGGAGTTGAAAAAAGGTTTTTCTTTTTACCCTCGTTGTATGGAAAAGCACGCGTCGACTCGAATATTCCTCTTCAGAATTTAAAATAGCTAACGATGAATATTATCAAAATTATTAATGTTCCTGGATGTGTAGTTGGGAGTGCGCTTCTGCGAAGAGGACGTAATTATGTTTCATAAAAACATTGAATTAGGGATTTTTTAATTTTAAAAGCCCTAAACTGTTTTTTTAAGACTTAAAAACAAATAATAAAGATTTTTATTTAATTTGAAACAAAAACGATTTTATTAATTCGTCGCGCAAAATGTTTTCTATGAAGTCGGTTAAAAAGGTCAATACGATCAATATAAGTTGAAGTTAGATGATGACTACCACTATACACTATATCTATGTCTATACTATACATTTAGTTTCGAAATGTTGTCCAATGAACACCGATAGGGAAACATTAAGGTATTATCGGACTTATGATTCGAAGGTTCCACAATCCATTACTGGCTTAGCTTTCGGCAACAATAGCTGGAATTTTACAAGGCACTTGTTGCTGCCTTCGTAGCTACATACATAAGTAGCGGTAATCAGGTCGCCTCTCGCAACCTACGGGTTTCGATAAAAGGGTTTTTATGAATACAGAAACTGTGTTTAAAAATAACGTTTCGCATGTAGGGAGATTTCATTTGTGGTTTTTTTACGTTTATTTTTACTTTTTACATACAATTATGTGGTTTGATTTCGTTATACAGTGATGTAATAATGTTAGGTTAGGCCTTTTCACCAAATTTTTACATGATTTATCAACGCAAGTAAGTCTAATCTACGCTGTTTATAACGCTACAGTGCCCGGGACATTATTATGTGAAGTTAGCTTGCCAAGCTCTTATACCACCCTCCCAGCCTAGTCAACCATGCCTAAAGGAAAGAACGAGTCAATACAAACTAAGCCGTGATTTCCGCAAGATATATTTCTTCATCGTAAGAGCTTGCGTATATACACATATTTTTTTCGCAAGGAAACAGACACTGGTGCGGGGTCGGCCCGGTTTCGAACGCATGACCATCGGAATATCTACCCACTAGACCAACATCGTTATATGATAATCTTACCCACTTTAAATTATAGGATGGGTTATGAGTTTTCGTTGCGTAATGGTCTGATTTTGTTACCTACTTACTTATTACAATGAATGGTCATTGTTTACGACTTTGGCATAGTGCAACGATGTCCATGCAACAAAGAAAGTTAATAGAACATAAATTACAATAAACTTGCCATCGCCAAGACTAGTGTTATTAAATAACTAAACCATAGAAAAAAAAACTGCAGTTTTAGTTATGTTCAATTAGTTATATACCTTAGTAGGTAATATTAATAAATAAAATAGCTAAGTAGTCATTAAATAAAGGGCTTACGTAGTGACCGCCTTCGATACCCTTCACCAAGCATTAGGTAGCAGTCACGATACCCAAAAATATGTTGAACCCTCATTTCCCTCAGTAATTTTAATTTAATAAGCCTCTTTCCACCCTACCCGTTTTCTTTGAACTCGAAACTTTTGTGAGAGATGACATCGAAATTTTATACATTCGCAAATAAGGCACACTTATTCAATTTGGGAGGTCTCCGTCCATTGCGAAGCTACGCGATGTCTACGGTAGAAACACGTAGCAACGTCGTCGCACGTCGCGCGTCGTCGCGTCGCACGTCGTAGCACGTCGTATCTCGATTTCGCGGTATTGGATTGTAATTAAACTCATTTTTCGGTTTTAATCGCGTAGTGTTTATTACTTTTAGCATTGTTTCAATGCTCCATGTTTCAAGACTTTTCAGGTCTCTTCGGTCAGATCTTGTTCCACTGCTGCTTTCCTTTTTCTAGATGAGCTACATCTTAGACCATATCATTACTTACCATCAGATGATTTAGTGGTCCTCATTCAATTATAGAGGTCTCCGTCCCTTGCGACGCTACGCGATGTCTACGCTAAAAACACGTACTACTTTTTTCGTAGCACTTTTTCAAACTCAAAAAAAAAAAATACTCCGCGATGTTGGATTAAAATTAAACATATTTTTTTGTCTTAATCACATCTTCTTCCTGGAGATCTTCCTTAAGGAAGACGGGTTGGATCTTGTTCCACTGCTGTCTTCCATCTTCTAGATGAGCTACATCCTAGCTAGACCATTATCATTACTTACCATCAGGAAGATTGTAGTCAAACGTTCATCTACTGTGTTTAAAAAGAAGAGTAAACACATACAAAAAATCAAAACGTCAGATCGTAGTCTGGACTTAAAATACGTAGTGTACATTGCAAAACTTACTTATTTCAGTCACGTCTTTTTATACTTGGAGATAAATTTTACTGAGTGAATCCTACTGGACGATATGATGACAAAATTAAAACGAGAATATGGTGCCTAATTTCTGCTTTACAAAATTCATTAAGAATGCTCGAACCTTTTAATTACTCCCACTCAATTAGGATAAAATCTCACATAAGTTCATTTGAGTTTTCGAGACAATTAAATAGTAGGTATTTGGTGAAGGTATGTACTGTATGTTATTAAGTTTTAATTTGTAGAACATGTGTTTTAAGGCGTGCTACATCTTGTTTCCATTCCAAGGTTGCCTAGAAGAACTTGCTTTCAGCGATACGGCCGCCTATTTGTACAACATTTATTTAGTTTTTTTTTAGTAATACCGACACTAATTTTTATAATGTGGTGTTGATCAAATAAAATGTTAATCTATTTATTTATATAAAGTTCCTAAGAAAATAATGATTTTTGTGACAATCTTGACAACAAAGATTATCACAGAAACAATTGAAAGTACAATTAGCTTACAATTTCAAATGTTTCCCAACTTAGATAATTTTAAGGTTAGGTACATTAAAAGGTTAAACTGATGCTCAAGTAAATCCTCGTCTTATAAGTATAAGACTTATAGCCTAATCTCATTTTTAAAATGTTTTGCTTATTGAGCAATTTCCTTGAATACACTTATTTACTTATTTGAACAGGACAATCTACCTAGCTACAAGAATTTGGAAAGGACCTTATTTATTTAAGAGTATTTACACGTACCTACTGACAGCACCTCTAGCGTATTTAATTGGAGTTGTGATTTTCCACACCTACGCCAATTTAAATCTCATCTGAGCGATGTTCCCGGTTGCATCTCTCTCGGGAGCCCGGGGTCCGCTAAGCCACAAATTATTTCAGGTCGGCGCAGTATGTAAGTCATCATTGACCATATACCATAGATTTGGCAATATCTCTACGGGCGGCCGTATGGCTGACACCAACCCTCCTAGTGCCAAGGAGTTTATCCGCCACCACGCGGAGAGATCTTGAGTCTTGCTAGTCTCCCTCAGATCCTCAATTACATATGCCTTACTAAGTCTCAGTCCCGAACCCAGTCATTAACTACGCAAGTACTCATAATTGGTTGGCCGTCACTGTAGAGCGTCGCGAATTCTTTTGTAGCTATCGCCTATTCTGTGGTTATGTCCAAGGAATTGTCACCGATACGGCGCCGCGCCACCGCCGAGACTTACCAGTACGCGTATCGTATCCTATCAGGGAAACAACGGAAATCCAACAACGAGTAAGCTTTTGCAGGCTGTACTAATTTCTAGTATAGTTGTTTAATTTTACTAGTGCCGGTCTTGGATGTGTAAGTAGATTCGCGTTATTATTGTAAGTAGGTAGGTAGGTTATTATTGTTGTTTTTACCCGACTGCCGAAGGAGGGTTATATTTTTTTAGGGGTGCGTTTTTTTTTGTTCAGATCGTTGACGTTCGACCTCACGCACACATAAACAATATGCCCGTAAATCTACTCGTATACAATAGATGCTGAGATGCCCTTGTGCGATGGATGATACTATTACTAGCTATTATTAGAAAATAAATTATTGATAGGTATTAATTTTCCCATAGTATGGTATATTATCATTTTTCGTTTCGATGTATATGCTCGCGAAAGGGTTAAAAGCACAATCAAACTAGATATAGAAAAGTAAAGAAGAATCATTTTACATATGGTTTTATTTCGTGTCTCATTTTCACACAAGCCTGACCCCAACTTGGTCCTTTGATAACAGAAACATTCATTTCAATTCTAAAACAGAGCTACCTAGTCTCGTACCTCGTTTGTAAACTAAAACAATTTTATTTCAAAGTGAACTAAAAGTAAGTAATTAAATTATTATGGCATGTACTCGAGACCGACAGCCCGACACGTCTAGTTGTAGTTGATATAACCAACGGAGTGTGAATTTATTTGAGTAACTTATGTTGTAATTTTTAATTATTAAGGACCAGACTTTATAATGTCCTAAAATCACTGAAATGGAACTGTACAAGTACGCTGGAATTGCTATACCATACAAAATGACACTAGATCTTTGTGCCGATTTGATTTGCGCCATGTTACGCTGCTGTCGCGCGTTTTCTATTGAAAGTGATGGTGACCGTCAAATAGGCACAAAATTCAGTGTGATATGTCCTGTCCAGTTGTAATGGAGGTCAGTGCCTAAAACCCATGAGTTTCTTATGTTTTTTTTTCTCATTGGAGGTCACATTCCGTACAGACAGACATGAAAAATTTTAGACGTTTGAAATATTTGTAATTTATCCGGATTTGTATCACCATTGCGGCGCCTGCGCTTCTAAGCAAATGAGTGATCAACTCATGACATAAGATTGATTGAAAATCTAGCATACAAATAATTCTCGTGGCGTCCTCTAACGGTAACCTGTAGTTATTAATTTAAATTGGATACTATAGATGACACCTTCGAAAAATACAATGAATCTAATTTTGATATATTTCCTCTAGTACCTACCTACCTACCTAATTTAATCTTTTTAACTTTATTTTTTCACTATACATATTTACTTTATATTCACGGCGCGCGTCGTCTGGCTTACAAAATAAAATGTATTGTAATAAATTTAACTTTTTACATTGTCAAGTAGGTACATTATGATCCTACGAGTACCTAACACTTATGTTTTTGTGGGTAACATTACCCTCTTAATCGAGCTCAATTTATGGGAGATTTGTATAATGTTGCACAAGGATTAAATATTTTACCGGTTCCTTGTGTAGGTAATTTAAAATTACTAAATATTGCTTTTATTAAATGCTTTCAAAAAAAAAAAGTACCTGGCGGGGCTCGAACCCGCGACTATTGATAATCCGAACCAGCGCAATAGCCGCTACGCAAGAAAGCGAGGAGGTGCTTTTTTAAGCAATATTTCCTCTAAATTAATGAACTAATGCTTAGGGGTTACTAAATATTTCCAAAAAATGTAAAAATAAGAATCGACATGTACGTAAAACAGTGTTAGGCATATTTTAGTTTAAAAATTACAAAATAATTCGAGTCCCTACAGTAATATCTAATGTTAATTAAATTTTCAAATGAATGTAAGGATCGAAGTTGTGGGTAATTTAATAGGTAGGTAGGTTACAAATTATTATATGAGTTGTGCTCCTTTTTCTTGTGACAATTTATGTATTAGGCTGCCGTAGTGTTTTCTCAATTTAGGCATAATATTTTTATTTCTTTCAGTATATTTAGGCATATTTTAATTTCTGATTAATAATGTGATTATTTTGTTTCTCTATTTATCTGCGTTTCTTTTATATAGGTACTCGTATATGTTTTTACTTTTTATCTAAAGGTACACTTATTTTTCGGTTTTATTCGCGTGGTGCGTTTATTACTTTTAGCAATGCTCTACATTTCGAGACCTTTACAGAACTCTTCTTCAGGATTGTCAATCCAACATGGCGAAAACAGAAGAAAATACTTTTTATTTTTATATTTTGTTTGTCATAATTCGGTACAATAAAGCAATAATCTATTTACTCTGTACTCGTGTTCTTTTACAGAGTAGGTAGGTAGTTAATGTAATTATAGAGTTCCGAAAAGTAACGCCTAATACAATCAATCAATAATCTTTCTATCTAAATATCTAGGTATAAAGAAGATTCCTAATTCATCGCTAACACAAGGTACAGTCTGGGTAAATATCCAGACTGTATCTTGTAATTAAATAATTACACAACTATAGTTATTAGGTAAATACAATAAAGCATTAATCTATTGAATCTATATATCAGAGCGGTGTTGGTCTAGTGGTAGATACCCCGGCTTTCATTCTGAGAGTCGTGGGTTCGAATCCAGACCGCGCGGTCGGTCTGGATCTTGTTTTTTAAAAGTCAGATATGTTTATACACGTTTTCCATGATTTCTTCAATCATTTGCTTATTTTTTTATTAATTCTTGATGTTAAAGATCTATTGTACCCATTCAAATCTTATGAATTATGAATCTAAATAGATAATCTAAATAATCTATAGAGCGGTGTTGGTCTAGTGGTAGATACCCCGGCTTTCATTCTGAGAGTCGTGGGTTCGAATCCAGACCGACCGCGCACCAATGTCTTTTTCTTTAAGAAAAAGGTATGTGCGCTAATAACATCGCTCTTACGGTGAAGGAAAAACATCGTGAGGAAACCAACATGTCCTAGGACTCACCACGGTCCGAAGACATGGGATATTCAATGTTTTCTACACACATCAACACCGTCTAGGGATATTCAGAATTTCTCAATTTACTCAAAAATTGTGTTTACTAACAAGCAACATGTATATATTTTTGTAAAGCCTACTTATCAGACTATGATTTAGAATACAACAAAATATTGTTTTATGCTTAAATATTTTTTTATTTAAAAAAACGCAAAAAGTGAAATAATGTTAAATTTAAGATAAAATGTCTATCTAAGGAAAAAAATAAAGTAAAACGAAATGATTAGGTTTTTTTTTATTTGAAGTTAAAATTAGTAGTCAGTGAAACCACCCATGACGTTAATCACGGCCCTGCAACGGTTTTTTATGCTTTGAATCAGGTTGTCAATATCTTGCTGCGGAATATTGTCCCAGGTCCTGCTAAGATGCAAAAAAAGTTGCTCTTCAGTCGCAACATTTGGAGGCAAATTCCTCAAAGCCCTTCTTTGAAGCATATCCCACGCGTGCTCTATGGGGTTTAGGTCTGGTGACTGCGCGGGCCAGTCTAAGACCGACACGTCGTGCTCCTCTAGCCAGCTGGTCACCACTCGCGCAGTGTGCGGACGGGCGTTGTCGTGCATGAGCGTGAAAACTTGGCCCATTTGCAGTCGATGGGGATAGATTATTGGTGCTAGCACCTGATTACGGTATTTTTCGGCAGTCATAGTGTTTCTGATCCAAACGAGGTCTATTCTTCCACCAATACGAATTCCCGCCCAAACCATAATTGTTCCGCCATGGTATGGATGGACCTCCTGAGGGTGTTGCAGACGGTTGTCACGACCAGAAGCTCGCCATACGCGTACTCTACTTGAATCAGGATGAAATCCGAATCGGGACTCATCGGTAAACAACACTACCGACCACTCGATATCTTCCCAAGGCAAATGTTCTCTAGCCCACTGTAATCTTCGTCCACGATTTCCTCTGCGTAGTGCTAGAGTACGAAGCGGCCTGCGAGAATGAAGGTTAGCCTCGTGCAGTCTTCTCCTCACAGTTTGGTCACTGACAAGCACCTGGTGGTCTGACTGGAGCGTTTGAACCAACTGCATGGCCGTAACATTTGGTTGCCTTCTCGCGGCCACTTGCAAAAATCGGTCTTGTCTTTGGGTAGTTATCCGCTTTCCGCCTGGATGCCTTTCAGCCACTTCACCAGTAGCACGATAACGTGACCACAATCTTGATATCACGTTTTGTCTTGTTCCAATCTCCTCGGCAATACTCCGTTGAGTAGCCCCAGCTTGGAGCATTCCTACTGCCCTTAACATTTCGTTTCTTGTTAAATGACGCCGCTGCATGATGCACACAGTTGTATTAAATTGTAATTAATCAAAAAAAAATATTAAAACTTCAATTTGTTTAAACAAAATGCTTAAAACTGCGTTAAGTAAATTTAAACCTTCGAACTCGCTACAATAATTGCCGCGCAAATCTTATGTTTTTAATTATTTTTTTTAAATTCAAATTTGGAATCATACAATAAGGCCTACACAATAAGGTTCCATTAAAATATTTTTAAATCGGCCAGTATTTTTTAAGTTTAAGAACTTTATATAAAATATCCCTAGACGATGTTGATGTGTGTATGTATCATATGTATGTATTTACAAAAAAAAAAAAAAAAGTATAATATGTAGTATATCCGTTGTCTAGTACCCATAGTACAAGCCTAGTGCTTAGTTTGGGGCTACACAGGTACAGTCTGGGTATTTAATTACCCCACTATAGTTACGGTTACCGAGAGAAATAAACGCGGGTAATTTGTACTGGTCGTGTCGTATGTTACCTGTAGCATGAGCAATGATGGGTAATTTTACCCGTTTCTACCTACTTGCAACCGGGAAACGTTCTCTTAAACGTAGGACTGTAATTAGTCTCAGTTGTCTAACAGTTGCGTTGTTTGTCTCGAGATTTTAAAATGGTTTTATAAACCAGATTAAACTTACCCATGAATTAAAAGGTTAACATATTATTAGACATATCTTGTTACTTACCTATAAGTTAGGGGAAGACCGGGCAAAGTAGACGCGGGTAATTTCTGCTGGTCGTGTCGTATGTTAGCTGTAGCATGAGCAATGATGGGTAATATTACCCGTGTTACCTACTTGCAAGCGGGAAACGTTCTCTTAAAAACGTAGGAAGGTAATTAGTCTCCGTTGTCTAACAGTTGCATTGTTTATCTCGAGATTTTTTAATTGGTCTATAAATCTAGACTACCTGCGCCCCGCGGTTTCACCCCTTCCTGATCATGTTACCTAAAAATCAAATTAACTACGAAGAAAAAGTGACTAATTTGTAATTCGTCTATAAAGCAAAACGTCTAAATTGTTAAATGACTTATTTTCAGCATGCCGTCAGAGTAAATAGACTAATCTGTTGAAAGACTAAAACTTGAAATGACTTTCGTAATAAAATGACTTAAACGTATAATGACTGCCTTTTAGACATTTTGCTTCATAGACAAATTACAAATTAGTTTTGTAAAAATATGAATTACACGCATGTGGTCAGAAACGCAAGTGGTCAGATACGCATTTCGTCAGAAAACGCATTGTGACATATAGGTACGCATCTTTTCATACGCAACTTGACAGATCCACTCTTGTCAATCGAAAATAAAACAAAAGTCTTTCTTTTATTTTCTATCGAAAAGAAGTGAATCTGTCAAGTTGCGCATGAAAAAATTCGTTTCTGATGAAATGCGTATCTGACCACTTGCGTTTCTGATGACATGCTGGTAATCCAAAAGTATTTTATAGAGTCAAAGTAGTTAATATTTGCTATTTTGCATTTTAGGCATTTTGCTTCGTAGCCTTCTTATTTCTTAGACATGTTTAGGCATAATTAATTTTAGGCAATTTGCTTTGTAAGCTTTTTGCTTGATGGGCTTTACAATCTTGAGGCAAATTACTATTTCGGCATACTGAATTTTAGGTAGTTTGCTTAATAGGGATTTCGTTTTTTAGACATGACCTTTAGGCATTTTGCTTCTTAGTCAATTTGATTTTTAGGTAATTTGATCAGGAAGGGTTTCACCCACGTAAGTCCCGATCCCGCGAGATTTTCCAAAAAATCCCTTTCTTAGTGAATCGTTACACACCACAAAGAACACACTCTCCAAATTTCAAGTCTCTTGGACCAGTGGTTTGGGCTCTGTGTTGATATATAGAAATATAGAATTAAATTTAGATTTGTCTTCTGTTTTCGCGATGTTGTATTGAAATTAAACTCGTTATACAGTTAAAATCGCGGGGTGTTTATTACTTTTAGCGTTGTTTTAATGCTCAACGTTTCGAGACCTTTAGAGGTATCTTCTTCAATGTAACGTTGAGCATTGAAACAATGCTAATGTAAAAAACGCCACGCGATTAAAACCGAAAAATGAGTTTAATTTCAGATTAAACTTACTCATACATGAATCCAAAACGTTAACATATTCTTAGTCACATCTTGTTACTTACCTACAGTTATATTGACAACTAAGTGGACACTCTGCTCAGTGATTGAACGTCGTTTTTAACCGACTTCCAAAAAAAGGAGGAGGTTCTCAATTCGTCGGGATATTTTTTTTTTTTATGTATGTTCCCCGATTACTCGAAGATGCCTGGACCGATTTGGATAATTCTTTTTTTGTTTTAAAGGAGATACATCACAGTTTGTCCCATACAATTTTGGTGAAGATCGAATGAGGATCTTCGGAGTGATGGACAGGATTGCACCTCGAGAGTGCAGCAAAGTGCTCAGTTTTTCTCTACTTTCTACAGTTTCTACTCAACCAACCCAGTAAATTTGCCCGACTTCAGATTACATAACAGATAAGTCGGTGGTACTGTACGTAGGCGAAGTTATTTTATGTTTTTTTTAAGTCGGTTTTTTTTAATGCTTTTTTTTTGTATCCAACTGCACTGGTCTAATTTTTATCCTGAAATTGCCACGACATTAGAACTCTGGATGACTGATAAAATCTGAGCAATAAGATTACCTACTTAGTTTGTTAAGAAGTATTTCTCAATGAATCTGCTATGATTTTATAAGTACCGTTTAACCTTTGGCACCCCTTTGCTTAGCTATAACTAAGTTCTTAAGAATTCTACAAACGTTTCAATTCTTTCCTGACAAAACCCTGTGACTCCGAACTCTATTTGTATAACTAAGTAGAACCGCAAAATGCTTGCAAAATATAACCTTCTATTCTTATTAGGAAGTGTTTCAAAGCACTTTTCTTGAATTTCGACCTTCGACAAATACTTGTACTTTGTGGCGAGAAAAGCTGATATTAAAAGCACCGAAAACATACAGAACCTTAAAAGCTTCGCTCAGCTTTCAAGACCACAAATGTTTTGTTTGCCGTATTTCAGTATCGACAAAATTGAAGTGCATTGACTAAACATTATCACTAAGAAGTTTATTTTATGTTAGGTATTTAGTAAGTATACCTACGAATGTTAGGTACAGTTCATGAAATAATCTACCCCGCTTACATCCGTATTAAGGGCCCTATTCTGAAAAACTGAAAATCCATGTCGGGCGCATCGAAAATTGTTGATTATTTCATGACGGAATGTCGTAGAACTTTTTTTTGTGTACAGATTGTAGGCGACATTGTTTCCGATATTTTAGTGCAGTTTTCATACAAATATGTCTAAACGTATTGAAGCCTTTTAGGCAAATCAGACATTTTTTGTCTAAAATTTGGATAGGCTTTGCACCAATAGGAGATTCTTGTCTTAAAACTACACCAAAATGTAGGAAACAATGTCACCTACAATCTGTGCACAAAAAAAAGTTCTACGACATTCCGTCATGAAATAATCAACAATTTTCGATGAGCCCGACAGGGATTTTCAGTTTCAAGGTCGTTGGCGTATATACTCCTCTTAATAAATGAGTCGATTAGTTTTGGATTTTGATACTTAAACCTGTATTATATTGGTTTCTGGGAGTTATTAATTCTTTATTCGTATTGTAAACACATCGATTAATAATCAGTTTTAGAACTACCAATCTAGATCTCTTTGTAGATAACTATAAGTTTTAGTTATATTAGAACTACGGTTCTAATAATAACGGATAGACGGAAATCGTGAAAGTTTAAAACCTGTTTTTCGAAATATACCCTTTTTTACTAATATGGTAGGTAATATGCAGATGTAATTACTTCAAAAATAAGGAAAACTCTTCTCAAATATTTTTCTCTAAGGTACCTGTACCAAGGACCTGCCTGCTTCAAATTATAAAGGCTCTTTCATCTAAATTTAGATGATGACGATGATTTTAAAGCGCAAGCAAATTTTCATCATCATCATTTCAGCTGTAAGAAGTCCACTGCTGGACATAAGCCTCCCTCATAGATCTCCAGATGCTTCCGTCATAAGCGGCCTGCATCCACCGTGAACCCGCGGCCTTAACCAAGTCGTCCGTCCATCTCGTTGGTGGACGTCCAACGCTGCGCTTTCCGATCCGCGGTCTCCATTCGAGAACTTTTCGGCCCCAACGACCATCTGCTCGATTTTTTTTTTTTTTTAATTTATGCTAATTACGGCGCTGTAGTGCCCGGGACATTGCTAGGTGGCTTGCTCAGCACTTATACCACCTGCCCAACCTAGTCAACTATGCTCATAAGAAAGAACGGGTCAATGAAGCTAAGTAAGCCCTGAGTTTCCTTAGGATGTTTTCCTTCAACGTAACGATGTGATTAGCGCACATAACTTTTTCCTAAGGAAAAGACAATGGCGCGTTGCTGACCGGAATTCGCACGCATGACCTCTCACTTCAAATTAAAAACCCCTCTAAACAACAAACTCTGAATATCGGAATACATAAAATTGAGGGATTGGAGTCGGTAACCTGAGACTGTGTATTTTCTACCACGCCCACGCACATACTTCAACACGTTACCTCCCACTGTGCAAAATTCCACACATAAGCGGTGGCCCAATGAAGTACTAACCGTGCAAGGCGCTGCAACATTTTGGCACTAAATGATAAAATTATATTATTCGTCTCGTATATAGGTATAAAACTACAACGCCAGTAGGTTAGGTATGATCAATCAACTAACACTAATGTTTACAAACGGCCGTACCTACTTGAGTTTATTTATAACTTAGTAGGTGTGTCTTTATCAGGGTCGCTTTACGCTGCATATGCAGGTGTGGTGTAGGCATATTTTTAGAGAGAACATTATTATAACTCTTCTTATGCCCCTATATAACGCCGCCGCGCACCGCCACGAAAAGTAGCGCATACCCCACATTATAGATCTTAAAGTGGTTAAGATTTTTAATGTAGGGTATATAAGTGTTTATAATAGACTAACTACGTCCCGCGGTTTCACCCGCATTAGTCCCGACCCTGCGGAACAATGGGGATCAAATGTAGCCTATGTTACTCAGGGTGAATATAGCTTTCTAATGGTGAAAGAATTTTCGAAATCGGTCCAGTAGTTTTTGAGTTTATTCATAACAAACATACAGACGCACACAAACACACACACACACACAAAAATACAAATCTTTCCTCTATAAAATATTATTTATTATAGTACTAGCTGACCCGGCGAACTTCGTACCGCCTTAGCGTAAATTTTCTGAGAGATTTTCTTAATATTTTTTTCCGTAAGAACCTTGTACAGAGTATTAGAAAACTACAAAAAAAAAATCAGCCAAATCGGTCAAGCCGTTTTCATGCTATGTCGTGACAACGGAAAACGGGTTTCATTTTTATATATAAGATGTTATAGGCAATGTGTATAATCCGGCATTGTATAGAATGCCTAGGCATTGTATACATTGCCTAAAACGTTCAGGCAATGTGTATAATACGATTCATTTCATACATTGCCTATAGGTATTGTATAAAATGCCCGAAGCGGATCAGGCAATGTGTATAATGAACGACGGCAGCGGTCGCCGAAGCGCCTAATACTATAAATAAAAACATTATTAACATTTATTTCATATACAGTGCGATTTTTGTACATCACGCCTTTTTTATTTACAGAATAAGGCTGCGTGTAATCATGCTCTAACATTAACCTAACCTAACCAAGTCGGGGTGCTCCGTTTAGTTTTTCCGTGCTTTAGATAGTTAGATAGATAACATCGGGATTTTAACTGTAAATATTTTAATATTAGATACCTATTCGAATACGTACATATTCCATGTTCCTTTTACGCGAAATAAATATAATAATAAGCCACTGTAGCGCTGACAATATTGTTACGTCTATCGTAAAAATGAATTCGTCAAAATCATCATTGAGTTTGTGGTAACCACAGTGACTGTTTTGTTTATAGTCCAGGATCTCTGGTACATTTTTGCAATTGATTACTATCAAGCTAATTTTCCGTGAGTAGCTTCATTTTGATGAGACGCCCAACAATTATTACTGTCTTCTTTCTGGTGTTATATCTATTGTTAAGTTTGAAGTATTTGTGTGATAACTTAGATACTACACTCGTTCAAAAGCCTTGTAGATTATATTACATTCATACAAATGTGTTGGTCGCAAATACGTATAATATCAATAACAATTAATGACACTGAATGCAACGGATTTTAAAATTTGCTGCGATGAATAATGTTTGGTGGCCTAAGTACAATTACAAAAATTAAAAAAAAAACATTTTAGAATAGAAATCACAAAGGAATTATTACTACATTTTTGAAACTGTATCTACCTATAACTTATTACTAACATAGTTTCTAAGAATCCAGCTCACTCGAAATGAATAAATATTGAATAGAACGCACAATGATTAATGTTTTGTTTAACTTCACTCTCCGCGGGAAACAGACGGGTTACAGTGAACGATTGCTGTTTAAACCTCTTTAAAGTCATCATTGAACGGGTACTTTCAACTAGAACATTTGTACAACGTTTAGAATTTCATTACATCGAAAATACCTTTCCGATTCGTTGGCTGCGTAAATAGATGAATAAATATTGCTAGACGTTGCTCACAGGGCTAATCTAGCTTTAAACTAAGCAACTAGGCTTGTACTATGGGTACTAGACAATATATACTGTTTTGCTACATTATAATTCTTTTTTTTTTTTTTCAAAAAAAGACAAATACCTCACCTACTTCAGTTTACATAGATAAGTCGGTTGCACTATGTTTTAGGTAAGGTAAATTTTATTTTTTATTTATATAAGTTGTAATTTTTAATTAAACAAAAATGTAAATACATTACATACCTAGATAGAAAACGCTCAGAACCAGGAACAAACATTTAGCGCAGGAATAGTTAATACGGAACCCTAAAAAGATGGTCCGCGCTACTCAGAGTAGGTACGGTTTTCTCAAACCTCACACGAGTACTTTCGTATTCTCACAAAAGGTCCACATTAAGTCAATATTTCACACGTGATAAGTACAAATTTTATTCGCCAACCAAAATAACGTTTGTCAGTTCTCATGTTATAAGAAAGTTTACGGAAAAAACGAGAGCCTTTTACGTATTGTGTCGAAAATGTGTCGTATCCCCGCCAAAAACGGCTTCCGAAATAAATAAGAAATGTATCCTACGTTGAATTCAATGTATTGGGACGTCTTTTTTCTACCAAATAGCAGAATATCATATTTACATAATACCGAAGCAACGTAGGAGGGACTGAATTAGGGAATTCTGTGTCTTTCACGACGACAAGTTCGACAGAGTTCCAATTGAATGAGGTCGGATAGGCTTCTGGCCATAACAATATCTAGTTAGCGTATACTTTAAAACTAGACTAAACTCAGTTTATTTAGCTTAGCTTCTCATAGCTGAGCCAGGTTTTCATACATTTGCGACCACCGCAAACTATGGCAAATATTTGTTAAGTTTCTATCGCTCAAGGCATTTTTACATGTGTTTTACTAGAAATTTGGCAATATTTTTAATTTAGCAATAAACTGACGTACACATAAACTGCATCAAAGTTCAGGTTTACTTTCAAATGAATATTTTAATATGTACCTACCTAAGCAAACCTTTTACATTCACCCAAATGAAAAAATGAAGACTGGATATTGATAATTAAAAATTGAACTGCAGCAAAACAAATGATTTAGCCGGAAAAAGAAAATTTAAAAAAAGTTTGTGTAACTTAATTACAATATTTATTTCAAAGTCGTCTTGTACTTTGATGCAGTTTATTTGTCCGTCAGTGTATTACCCATTTGTATTACTACCTTGTGTGCGCTGTCGACACTACGATGCCGAAGCAATATATGTCAGAGTAAGTGTATATGTCAGCGTAAGTGTATATGTCAGTGTCGTCGTGTATTAAAAGCTTTACAGAAGATACGAAATGTGAACATCAGCAGACCCACATTTGAGTGAACGCAGTCGAAATGAACAGCTAACAAAAAAGTTTTAAATTTCGAAACAACGATCAACTCATTGTAACATAATTCAAACAGAAAGGTGCAATGTCGAAGTTTCTCGAACAAAAACAAGTGGGCCAAACTTGGTGCGGGTGTGGCGAATATAACAGCCTCGTTTGTAACGTTTTACATAACACAGCTACGCTGAGACAAGGATCATTATGAACATAGCGTCTAGGATTCTCGGTAATCCAACACTATTAGAATTTAGACTGTTTCTACACCGCCGCCGTCTTATTTCCAATTATATCCGGTCGAAATCCAGATGACGTGACGGGCTTGCGGTGGTTAGGCGGTTTTCTGGTTGCGGATACCCATTATCGGCTTTCCTATTTCTAAGTATTGTATTGTTAGTATGTATTTATAGTTTGTTTCCCTAATATGTAAAAAATAGTAGTGTAATAGCCCTGGTAAAAAATAGGGTTAGGTACCCCGTCTCTTTCCGTAGGCGTCGTCGTATATGGCGACTAAGAGATCTGAAGGAGACTAGCAAACCTTAAAGTTCTCCCCGCGCGGTGGCCAATATTCTGCTTCGTCTCTAGGAGGGTTGGTGTCAGGCAGGCGGCCGGCGGTTAAAATATTGCTAAATCTATTTTCGGAAGGTATGGTCAAGGATGAATTGATGATTTACCTACTGCGCCGACTTCTAATTAAAAAAAACAAAAACACAAACATTTTGGGTTTAGCGAACCCAAGGTTTCTTTCTTTCGCGTTTATAATATATTAATTAAATTAATAGGGTAGTAAAATGCCGAAAAACCTTACGTTTATCAAAAAATATTTTCACAGACAGACAGATCCAAATGTTACATAAACTTAGACATCGTTTTAAGTATGGGGGTTGAATTATATTTCTATTTATTTATCTAATAGTACTAACTTAATAGTAACTCCGTGCTTCGGAAGGCACGTTAAGCAGTTGGTCCCGGTTGTTATCTCAGATAGCAGTCGTTAGGTCAAGTTAGAGGCGTTAGGGCGACCTGAAAACTCTAACACTAGGTGAGCCACACCACTATACGAAAAGAAGAAGAAGAAAAGTTAAGATCCTTGTCACAGTGCTATTGTTGCTGATTACAAACATTGCAAGCTCTTGTGTAAATGACAATTATTTATTTATAATTCCAACAAAGTTTGTAATTAGCTAAGGCGTTTAGTAGGCACATTGAATGTGGTCCCATTAGGGGGCGGTTAAACAAGGAATTATTCTTACCCCTAATGGCGCGTACACACAGCAGTTTAATTTAATCCGTTACATTTTTTGTAATTAAAAAAAAACTATTAAAAACCGGCCAAGTGCGAGTCGGACAATTATCAATTAATCAATCAATTAATACAGCCTGGGCGTGGTAACAGACAGACCAATAGCGAAATCTCAATAATAGTATCCCGTTTTGACCCTTAAGATTGTTGGAACCCTAAAAAATTAGTGCAACGTCCCGTTGGAATCCTAAAAAATTAGTTCATAAAAATGTGACAAAACCGTTTTTTTAGCCGTACACAGGGCTTAGATGAAAACAAAAATAGTAGATACGGTATATTCTAACATGGCGTATTCGAAACATGAGCTAGACGCCTACATGCATTTTCATACAATTATTGTATTTAAAATCATTTGTCTTTAAGAATGATTCAGGCATTTGTAAATAAGCAAAAACGCATTCTTATGGATTTCAAAAAGAGAATCGCAGTGTGACAGCACGTGCTCACGCGGCAACGGTTCGACATACGACTGAGGCTAGTGCGTCAGCTAGACGCAGTTTTATCGTCTCATTTTCCGAGACTAGGTAACGTATCTGCTGTTTTTTGTTTTCATCTAAGACACAGGGCCTTATATTTCACCTTAAGATGAAAGTCATCATCGCCATTTTAGGTTCACCTGAAATTATTTGGGGGTCGACACAGTAGGATGCTTATCATTGACCATACTGACAACGTTTTCCTGCCTGACATTAACCCTCCCTGGGAGCAAGCAGTTTACCTGCCACCGCTCGGAGAGAACTATATATTCTCTATCTCCTCCAGATCCCTTAGCCCCTTTTATCAATTCCCCCGGGAAAAAATGGGTTATCTCTATTCAATGCCGGGGCTACACGGCTAAATTACTAAACTTGACGTAGGTAACATTTTTGTACAATAAAAACGTAAATCTTATCAAAAACACATATCTACCTACCTATTTCAATTTTACAAGCTGCTTATTACAAATATACCTATTTTATATTTCTTGACGAGCAAATTTTACATTTTCATAACTGACACTTCGTGAAAGGCAAAACTTTTCTAATAATACGGACGAACTCTCAAATACGTAATTATTAACTCGCTGGAATCATAAGTCAACATAATGGACCTATTTGTAGATCAATATATAAGTATCTAACTGGAACGGGAACCCATAAGTAAGAACTTAATTTACAATTTGGTATTTTATAATAGGTACCTAGCCAATTACATTACCTACGAGTAGGTAAAGGCTTTTTCTGTAAATTATTTATTTACATAATTATACTTTTAACTTATAAAAAAAAACCCGGCCAAGTGCGAAACTCGCGCACGAAGGGTTCCGTACCACTATCACAACTGGGTACGGAACCCTAAAATGGTTTACAACAACTTTGATTCAAAGAAAATCTGAAACTTATAAGAAACTCTTTGGACAGTGAAGGCAGGCTAGTATATTTGACAGATAGGGCAGCCATTTTGAATTCCATGACCAACTCAATTTGACTTGACCAATCAGAAGCGACCTCACATCGTAGAATTCCCTTGTACTTTTTGAAACACGTTTGTTGTATGGGAGCCCCTTTTAAATAATTGTTTTATTTTGTTTTTAGTATTTGTTGTTGTAGCGGCAACCGAAATACATCTTCGTGAAAATTTCAACCTTCTAGCTATTACGGTTCATAAGATACAGCCTGGTGACAGACGGACGGACGGACGGACGGACGGACGGACGGACAGACGGACAGACGGACAGACGGACAGACGGACAGACGGACAGACAGACAGACAGACAGACAGACAGACAGACAGACAGACAGACAGCGAAGTCTCAGTAATAGGGTCCCGTTTTTACCTTTAGGTACGGAACCCTAAAAACAAGTCCTCGTCACTTGACAGCGAGCGAAATGCTGGCCGTATTGCCACGCTGAATGACAATTCTTATTCTTTGCCCCAAATAAACTCTAATAGCCTTATTAATAAAAGTGGAATAACGTTGGAGGAGGTTTACTACGTTTTGTCTCTGTCTGTCAACTTTGAAAGCTCTTGTCACGGAAAAAGACAAAGCATGTTATTCCTTCTCCGACCCTACTCCACGTTTATTAATAAGGCTATTACAGTTGCAGTGAGTGATGAGTTACAGTGATAGTATCTTGCATCTATGGAAAAAAACCTATTGATTATAGTTGTTAAGAGGACAGTCTCCATTCTCTTTCTCCATACAAACGTAGTTTACATTTTCCTCCCTGGATAAAGACATTAGAGCAAATATGTTTATGCCATAATTCCTATATCTGTCATGACTATGCATCTACCTTTTTATTTTTGTCATTTTCTATAAATATAATAAAATAAAAATAATCAAAAGGTAGTCATGACAGATATAGGTTTTATGGCATAAACATATTTGCTCTAACGTCTTTATCCAGGGAGGTAAATGTAAACTACGTTTGTATGGAGAAAGAGAATGGAGACTGTCCTTTTAAGGCAACAAGTCTCGATCTTCAATAATTTGCAGAAATAACAAAGTTAAAAGCAAAGCCAGATTCATAGATGTCACCTGTTATAATCAGGCAAGAATTGCGCACCTGTACAACTTCCCGTGTAACGCAGTTAGGGCGCGTTTCCACTCCTGAGCGGAGTAGATCATAAATTGGCCAACCACAGTGCTCAAAAACAGTGTGATTACTAATACACGGTCCGCTCCGCCCAGCTTAGGAGCGTGACTACAAAAGCGAGCAGAAGGTAGCGAATTCAAGTCTCTTTACAGTGAGTTTGTTTTAGAGATGCAAATTCTTTTAATTTTGTATCCAAAAAATCTTTATGTGACGCTGAAAACCGCTGAAACCTACCTACCTACAGTGTTATATAATCAATTTTGTAATTAACATTCCCTGTAGGTAGTGTTTTTATTAAAAAAAAATCGCCGACCTGGCGAACTGAGTTCCGCTTAGAGGCAAAAAAAGATATAGATAGATATACTCGTAGAAGTATCACGTCTGCATCCGCCTAGCTTTCATAAGGCGTCCGAGGCGGCAAGCGGGCGCGGGCTCCGGGGCCAGCGGGCGCGGGCGGGCAAAATGATAAAGGCCTGTTGCTTCTTTTATTACGACCGACTGCGAGTTACGGAAGTACTGTAGGAAATTGCACTCTTATAAAAAAGTATCCTGCAAATCTCAATGATGTTTTATGAACATGAATTTCAAAGTAAGGTTACTTACCTATTTAAAGCCGGAACGATAAATATTTAAGAACTTGTTCCTTGAAAAATGTTTTTGAGCGTGCAAATAAACATTAATTAAATTGTTTTAGATGGCTACAGTAGGTAACAAAGCAGTTATCTCAGACTGTGATTAAAAATACCTATGTGATTATGTAGTTTGTTTTGCTTTAGGCGAACTTGTTGCTTGCAAACTGTTACTTATATGCTCAATATTTCGTTTATAGCTATCGTAAAGTCATTTATGTCAAGCAGTTACTCCTTTGACTTCTCTGTTATATTATTCAAACAATATGTGGTAGGTATTTATCTACGTAGGCTCAATAACTAATTATATTATACTAGTATATGACAATAAGTAGGTACATACAAATTACATAATAAAAGAAATTAAATAAAACAATAATAAAAGAAAAACGTAGGTACAAATAGCGATACGTACGTCGATACATCCTACATCGGATTCGGATAGGATCGGATTTCTTATATACTTCTAATTATACCTACGTCGGTAGGTATAATTAGAAATCGAACTAAATGATTTATTCCTCCGGTTATATGCGCACTAACCCTCTTACTTGTAAATGATAACTAAGTTTATGTAACGTTTGTCACTTTCTGATAACTTTGAAACTTCGTGTCACAGTAAAAGACAAACGTTACATAAACTTAGTCGTTGTTTATAAGTAATGGGGTTAATCGCGGCGCCGCCATAGCGTCTCGAATTCCCTTTACATAGTTTATTAATAACTAACATACAGACACACACACATAAAAATACAAATCTTTCCTCTTTATAATATTAGTGTAGATAAGTACAGTATAGATTGGGATACAAAATAAAATACTCAGAACTTAAGGGCCCTAAATATTGTTGATTATTTCATGACGGAATGTCGTAGAACTTTTTTTTGTGTACAGATTGTAGGCGACATTGTTTCCGATATTTTAGTGCAGTTTCCATACAAATATGTCGAAACGTATTAAAGCCTATCGACATTTTAGCCAAATCAGACATTTTTTGTCTAAAATTTGGATAGGCTTTGCACCAATAGGAGGTTCTTGTCTTAAAACTACACCAAAAGGTAGGAAACAATGTCACCTACAATCTGTGCACAAAAAAAAGTTCTACGACATTCCGTCATGAAATAATCAACAATTTTCGATGAGCCCGACAGAGATTTTCAGTTTCAAGGTCGTTGGCGTATATACTCCTCTTAAATAAAACTAAATTGGCTTTCAATTAAAAACGTTTCTCTACAAATTCGATTAATGAGTAAGTTGAAGTAAACTTTCGCCTTTGAATTGTTTGTTTGTTTGTTCTTTGTATTTAGACAGGTTCACAAACAACTAGATTGCTTCGACCAATGTCCACAATAGAGTACTTTTGAAGGTACGAGAAAGTACTTTAAACTTAAAGAACGTATTAAGTTCAATATTGTTCATTGAGTTTGTGAATTGTCTCAGGAGAACAAACTTTTGTGCAATGTGATTTCGCTTTTACGCAAAAACTTTTAAACATGTAAAGCCGGGGACTCACCAGCGAGCTGAAAGCGTTGTGGTGTAAGTGGATCGCGAACCTACCGCCAGCGATACGCGTTGCGGTTAGCAAGGTTCAGAAACATTATGAACCCACTAAAAAAATAGAGGTTAATACCGGTGTATTTTGGTTTTACTTCGAACTATCATAAGAACGCGAACGTTTTAAGAACAATATTATTAACAAAATAAACCAGCTAATAAAACCTATTAAGAGAAAAGGATACCTTCTCGTTCTCCATACAAACATAGTCGACTGCACAAGTACATGATAACGGATTGGAAATTTAACCGGTATCCGAGCCCTGGCGGCTAGCAGGCCAGCCGACGATTGTCGCGTCTACCGCGAACCAAAGGGCGCTCACGGATACCTACACACTATAGAATCTCGATACTGTCTCACGGATACTGTTACAACGAGGTTACGGTTACGGCTCACTAGTGAGCACCCGGCTTAACATCATTAGATTCTTTATCAAACAATATTGTTTCATTATAGACTAATGAATGATAGTGCAAATATTCTAGGTCACGTTAGGTTACTTTAAACAAATTCTAAGTAAATCCTAAAAACAACGAACCATCCCCGAAAATCTGTTGATAAACTGTTTGCAAAGTTATAATATTCTTTTATTAAAAATAAAACCTTCCTTTGAAGTTTGAATAAATTTTACACCGTTTATTAAACAAAATAAGCCGCAAGTAAGAGGCAGGGCGTAGCGGCTTCTAATTCTCTTAAACCATTCCCTTTTCTCCCAAATTTTAACAGGGTTATCCTTTGGCTAAATTAACAAGGTGAATCTCTGCTCCGACACTATTTGTTTAGACTACAAAATAAACTAGTTACAAATTGGAATATTAAGAAACCATAAGGGGTCCATATACCTACACGAATATCGCCTCCAAATTGCGAGTTTATGCCACGAGCTTCAACCACCAGTCATGTTTTTCAAAATGGTTTTTTAGGGTTCCGTAACCAAAAAGTAAAAACCAGACCCGTTTTACTAAGATTACCTACTCTGTCCATCTGTCTGGCGGTCGTCAGGCTGGTATCTTATGAACCGTTATAGCAGCTATAGAGAATTACATCATATTTGAAAATTCCAACTGTCTAGCTGTCACAGCTCATGAGATACATCCTGGTGACAGACAGATGGACAGAGAGACAGACAGCGGAGTCCTAGTAATAGGGTCCCGGTTTTTACCCTTTTGGGTACATAACCCTAAAGAAAGCCCTTTTAGCGGAAATAATAATAAAATAGGGCTCTATGTATACTATTTATTTTTGAAATATTAAAGCGGCAAAGCAGTCAGCCTTTTGGGTTAAAGACTCATTTTTGAATTATTAAATTTCAAAATAATAGGTATGTTTTAATTGGATAGTAGTTGTTTTAAATGTTGTTTTATATGCATACTAAATAAATGTAACGTAATTTAAAAATAATAAAGAATGTAGTAGGTAAATATAGTGTGCGAAGGGGTATCTTATTAGCCAAATACTTTCAGTGTAACAATTGTTTTTGACCACTTCATTAGTCAAGGGAAATCAATCACCACGATTACTCGTGTGTTTTGCTCGAACGATGTGGGCTTAAGGACTTACGCACACTTTCACAATTGTTTGTTTGTTCGAATACCGAGAAGACTGATAGTTTCACAAGCAATCAATCAGTGAAGTTTCTTGGATATTCCAGCTTGAGACGGAGTCTTCTAATAGGCTCCCTAGCTCGCACATTGAATACTAATGCTCCGGATTAAGGTAATTCTAAAATGGAACTTGGATTTAATTTTGTTAGATAGGTTCTTCTTAATCGTAAGAACTACTACTGCGTAGTTGAGGTTGAAACGTATCGTCCACCGCCTAAAGAACTGAGTTAGTTTAACGTAGCTTGATAGTTTTGCAAACAAGTAAGCATTAGCTGGCATAGTTTGCGGTGGATGTATGAAAAAAGGCTCAGATGTGAGCAGCTAAGCCAAACGAACTTATTTTAGTTAGCAGTGGACCTTTATACACTTGACTGCGAAGCGGCTTAAGCGGTACCGAGAGTAATCGGAATAACCACTATGTAAATAATTATATTTAGCTTTAGTTTTAATTGAGTGTTTTTTTTTAATTTGTGTGTCAAACTCATACTTTCAGCTAACTTTCAGGCGTTTTTATATTAACACTGTCAATAAAACACTAATTTAACCGTTACTTACACGTGTTTCTCAAGACTAGACTAGACTGTCGTTTCCAATTAGGTATCAAACACTTAGTAGAAACCAACGAACCTCCCTTTCAGTCCAGTTGGTATTTGTTAACTAGCCCCCACCTTAGCGACACATCATCGAATCTGCCCCCTAGCGTATCATTTAGGGATGTACCCCGTAGGCCCTGGCAAAGCCCATACCCTTTAGCACAAGTCGTGACAATGATTAAGCGAGGCTTGTATGTTTGTCCGCAGTTCGGCAGGAGAACGAGCGCATGATGCACGACGTCCTCCAGGCGGGAGTCTTAAATCGCACCCAGTCGTCGGGGGGATTGCGCTGACGCCGCGCTACTCGCCACGTCCGCGGCTCGACAACATTCGGCCAGCAGCCGCGCCTCCCGAGGAGCCGCCTGACTTCGAACCTGCAGTGACGGAAGTTGTCCACGAGCCTTACGCCCGAGCCTTGTCCGCGTCTAGACCTAGCCTCGATCCCGAACCACCTCCAACGCAGGTCCCGAGCGACGCGCCCGCTGGCTACACGTGAGCCCAGCTGTGAACGCACAAACTGCACTAGTTGTTCTGTGACATGTGACATGGTGAACTGAGAGAATAATTGATAAGTCCGTTCGAGAATTGAGTGACGCGGTGATAGACGTGTAGGTTAGCCAATGTGAAATTGTGAATAATAGAAAAGATTGAAAATGTTAATTGTTGAAATGTATCGTAAGGATTTAAAAGACAGATTGTCAAATCCACGTTAGTTATTATAAAAATGTCGTAATGTTAAGACTCCAATTAATGAATATTTAGTTACTGAAGGAAGAAACGTGCTGTTTTGTGTACAATATTTTTTTAGATGAGATAGGCTTCCATTTAACCTCACCTCACCTGATGTGAAGCGACGATGAAGACGACGCTGTAATAAAACAGTTCCTACATTTAGTAACATTCTAATCGAAGACCACGTAGAAACGACAAAACAGGTGGATTTTAAGATAAAACTATGCCAATCATTTTACTAAGAAAATGCGCAGTGGTAAAGAAAAATAAAATATAGATAGCTGAGTACTAGACCGGCTCAACATCGCTTACAGTTAGAGTACGAGCGCAATATTTCTCAAGGTAAACTGGAAAACTTTGCTGCAGGTATTTTCAATCGCACACATTGTTGACTAACAAAACAAATACTGTAATGTTTCTCCCTCCAGTAAGTCTAGTTTTAATGTTTTATTGGTATATAAAGTGTGCTTTTAAGCACTAAATAATCGAGACGCCCAATTAATGTATTTTAATAGTTAACTCGATTGCTATTGACCCTGAAAATAACTATGCCTGTATAAAAAAGTAAGTAAGATTATTGTATAGATTTAAGGGACGTTAAAAGCACTTTTATTTCAATCTATTTCACTGAAGAACACTGGTATTTGAAAATAATCTCACCACACAGAGTATTTTGTATTTGATATTATAAACAAACGCTCATTTCTAGCATTGCCCTGCGGTTTTACCCGCATATCATCCCGAACCTTAGAAAAAAAGAGATAAAAATTAGCCCATGTATTTCCAAGGATTTAATGTATTGACATAGTAAGTTTCATCAAAATCGGTTCATTGGTTCCGGAGATTATCTTCAACAAACATTCATCTAAAAAAAATCTCTTTATAATATTAGTTGAGATGTAGAAGTCATGAATAAATTATGCGATGCTTTGTCTTTTCTCGTAATTTGAAGTTTTCAGCTTCGCGTTACTATTCATGACTTAAGGTACGAGTTGGCAACGAGCGACATGAGGCGACAGCAGACGACGTGTCGCGGCGACACTACTGGTTTCTATGCATTTCTATGAAACTCCCTACGTAGTCAGCGACACGAAGCTAGCGACGCGACGTCGAGCGAGCGTAGGGAATTTCATAGAAATACATAGGAACCAGTAGTGTCGCCGCGATACGTCGTCCGCTTCCGCCTCATATCGCCCGCAGCCAACTCGTACCTTTACTCATCATTTATGGGGTACCCACACTCAAACTCTATGCAGTATCCCTCTTACTAATAAACGATGAATAAGTTAGTTACAAAGCACCTCAATTGACATTTTAAGAGTTAAACAAAAAGAGCTTTTGGAACGTGCTTGGAAAATCTGTTACAATATTATAACGTAAGAGCTTCTTGTATAGTAGTTGTTGTAGATAGATAGCTATAAGGTACGCAGAATCAATGTTAATTTATACACTCACGAGCAACATTTCAATGTAATGTAAACCTATTAATTTATATTCTGTCTGGAAAATGGGATAGTTTGGAAAATTAAAAGTTGACCATTGAATCGACTCTGCTTTAAAAAAAGTTCTGCTGTTCCGATCTTTTTTTTCCGATATAATGAAATGTCCTAACTTGGAAATGTGTCGATCCTCATTGAACTTTAATAGGAAAAACAAAAAGAAATAGAACCTTGGAAAAACCCTCCTTCGGGTAAAAATCATTTTTGCTAAATTGCAATCTTTTCCTGTACTTAAAAACAGACAGACAGACAGACAGCGAAGTCTCAGTAATAGGGTCTCGTTTTTACCCTTTGGGTACGGAACCCTAAAAACTTCGAATTCATAAGGCAATATTGCAACTTTCAATGTGAATTGTATAACTTTTTGTAGTGATGGAAAATAAAAGAAGGCAGCGAATCAGAAGAAGAAAGAAAATTGAATTTGAATTTAAAAGTTTACTGTGAAACTAATGAGGAGGAACACTAACTTTTTATCCCGGCAGAGGGCGCTAGTCGACTGATCTTAGGTTTGAATTAAGAACTGTCGAACAGGTGTTTTTAACAACTCTCGGCGGCATATTGGCCATATCGGTCTCAGATCGAAAGAAAAAAAAACTCGGCGTTTTCATTCATTCATTCAACCATCAACAAAAAAAAAGATCATCCGAGGCCAGCGCCATCTGCTCACAGCTTTGCGTGTGCCACCCCATTGTTTTTTAACTATTCAAACGTCAAACTACTATGAATAGATAAGATGAACATTAGAGAAAACAACAGTGCACATTGCTACATTGTTTTGCTCGTGAGTGTACTCGCTGCTGCAAGCGGTTATTCTAAATAAAAATAGCGTTAGTTAGTTCCCCATATAAATAGGCTCGCGTGTTCTCATTATGAACAATGCAAATAAGGCCTATGTCACTGTGACTGTGTAATATTCGCCGCGAGCAACCAAAAGTTAATGTATAAATAAATCGGTTATTTAACGTTTTAATTTAAAACATTACAAAGGTCCCTAAAGTTCTAAGCTTAATTATTGTACCTATATATTTAGGAGGCGTTTCAAAGGACATGCTACAAAGGGAATCCGTTTACTCCAAAGAAATTAACAGATGCTTGCTAAGAAATGCTAAATCTATGTTTTCTTGCTATGGACACTGTTTAATTTTGTAATTAACCTATATATCTATGTAAATTAATATCTTTCTAGATACGACTATAAAATACAAATTAACAATTTCTAAAAAAAATGGGACCAAAAGCGTCCATAAATCGTTTAATAAAACTAGTTAGGACTAGAAAATATTTTTCAAAGTATAGGCTTATAGCACATCAACATACTTATAGATACGTACATACGTACAGTGAAGCCGCGTACGCATTGGACGATAAATGTCGCGCGATACGTAGTCCTACGAAGATATCGGGCGACTTCACGTGACGTTTGCCAGACATGTCCCGTGAGTTTCGACCAAACTGATGTGGACGGAGACAAGACATCGAGCTACCTAGGGTGATAATATGTTGCGCGATGACGCTCAACGTCTCCAGAGACAAAATGTCGGCAACAAATGTCTCTAAGTGGATACGCGACTTACAGGCAACGCCTCGTGTGTATCGACTAAGCGATATTGTATCTGGTAGCAGTAGGTACTTTATAGTTCTACTTTAATTGCAAGTCTCTGAAAAACAAAACGAAGAACAGTTTTTGAAAATTTCGTAGCGCTTTAGCTGCTACCACTATTTTCCGCCACTCTGGCTAAAGCCGACAGTCCACCACCAACTAAACTAAGTTAGTTTAGCTTAGCTGGCATGGTATGGCTTATATAGTATGCGGTGGACACATGTAGACAAGAAAAACTGGATCGACTAAGCTAAACTACATACTTTAGTCGGTGGTTGTTATTCGGATTTACTCTTTAAATAACAGTTTCCATAGCTTGAAATCTTTAGAAATTCCTGGAAAACAATGTACTAACATATTTAGGTACCTACTTACGTATATAAAATGTAAGAGTTTGTATATTTTCAATCCTCAGAAAAAGTGTCGTAAAACCCAGTAGTAGATTTATTTAGGCGAACGATGCGCTAACGTGGTATAAGATAAATTATTGATTGTGTTTTGTCATTAGATGATAAATGATAATGCGAACAGGCGGAATCGGGCACTTTTACGTGGGGTCAAAAAATTCTTCCACTTACAGGAAATGTTCCGCAAAGACTGCTTCAGTTGATTCTTTTTGCGTGAGGTTTTATTTGTAGAAGTGTAGGTACAAGCTGGCTAAACTATGATTGTATGTAACAAACCCAACGTATATGTAGCAATGGGCGTGCGCTTCTCCGTACAAACGTATTCACCGGTTTTATTTCCGATTATCCAATCCAGACTACATTTCTTTTATAAATTTATCGTTTCTAAAACTATTTTTCCAACAGGAAACATTTTGAAATTAAAATCAAGGCAAATTTATTGTTTTGCTTTTTTTTATTCAAAGTTTTACCAAACGCTACTTTAAAAACCCTAAAAAGATTAAAGGTTTGAAAACAAAATCAAAACAGTAAAACGTACCTAATATGTATTTACAATTCAATATTTAGGAAGAAAACAGGGGAACAGGTAAGTTTGTATTTGAGAAGTCCGTGCACTTAAATAATGTCATTATCATCTAATGTAAAACTCATATATATATAGACAAAGCAAGTATTGAGAATTACTTTTTAATGTTATGGGTAATAAAATTTAAATTAATGCTATATAAATGTGTAATATTTGTATTGAAAAAATATATGGTATGTTATAATAGGTATATATAAAATTAATGTATGATGTCTACGAGCAGTGATAAATAGTGTTACAGTCGATATTTAAACAAAATTGTTAAAAATTGAGATAAATTTTAAATTTGCTTTCTATGTTTCCTTCACTGAGTTTGAATGCTCAAAATTTCTTACACACTTTCTCAAAACCGTGCCTAAATACAACCTCAATATAGGTTTTCCAATGTAAAAGAATTCACCATGTAATTTGGCAGGAATTAAAATATACGTACTAAAATTTTGCAAAGAAAACAACAAGCGGTATTATTTCCCCTTAACAACAATGGATTGGATAAAGAAACTACCTAAGTAAAAGCGTCAATTTTAAAATTAACAATTGACTACCATGAAAGGATCTTCCATTACATTTTTGTATAATTTTAACCCCCGAATCAGATTGTCCATCAGATTGTCAAACTCTTTATCCAGACAAAATTTAATTTAGTCAAAAATTACAAGGTGCATCCTCTAGGTACTCTCCTCCTCTCATGTTGTTATTGTAAAAGACCTGATTAACTTTCCTAAGCAAATCAATTTTAAAACTAAGAATCTTGACATTACAAATCTTAATTCCTTTCGGAAGACCACCTACGTGTCTCTAGAAATAACTGCTACCTATAGCTATACGGGCTCGGTTCTGGATACTTACTAGTATTATGTTCTTCTTTGAGTACCATTTGGAGGCTCCACAACACGAGGCCATTAAAGTAAAACCAGTGCTTCATTTTACTGTTCCAGTTTTATGTTTACCTCACGTTTGTACTCTAAACAAGAAGCCAGTGCTATTAATTGACCTGAAATTGAAATCTTTTGGATACTCTGGTCTCTTTTGCTTAGGGGGTTACTCGATTTCAACAAAAAAAAATTAACCTCGCTTCGTTCGTGTATTCTCTACTGTAGTTCTATTATGTCTTATGCAATTGTGAACGAACGATAATTGTTTGACGTCAGGATTCGATCCGATCCAAAAGAAAATTACGGTAGGATCATAGTAGTAATTATTATCGATCAATCGTGCGTGAATCGAGTAGACCCCCAGAACGTAAACGTTTCGACTACGGTCAAGTATCAAGCTTCCAGCGTAAAGCTCACAAACCTCAAGCATTTTATAGGTTTTTTTTTAAAGGTAGTGACATCCAGTTATCAAGCATGCACAGCACCATACAAAGCTTGAGGTTCGTTCGCTCTATTGTCGCTGGAGTGCGCTGGAGTAGGTACTTACAATGTTTGAAGGCGAATTGTTATATGTGCGTAAACTTGTACGGATTCATACAACTGAAAAAAATTTACGTCACCTAGATTCAATCACAGTTTATTAGCATAAAATCATATATTTACGCACACATACAACCGCGCGTCAAATTGATTCGAAAAATGGATAGCTACTTACATAATACTGTATTTACCTACAGCAGGGTTCAAAAGTCGTTTTTCCCGTAGAGTTATTCATTCAATTATCAATTTATCAGATTGTTTTTAACAATTTCAAAGAATTGTAGTTTATATACCGGAAACTTAAACAGGACTCTAGAGTTCATTCTTCTCGATAAAATATTCTGAAAGCTATATATTACCAATTTTAGAACTCTACGGTGGAGAACCACTTCCGAACCCTACTCTACTTACATGACCCACAGTCTTATTCACAACCGACCCTATGTGTGGACTCAGCTTCTGTCACATTTTCGCTGACGTTGATTGTCACTCACAAGAGTAAGACAAAGCATTAAATCATGTACACTATATAGGGTCGTGTTTGTGAATATTACTGTTAAATACGAGATATGTACATGACAACTGAGTCATTTCTATGATCTAAGCTGCGAATGTATATACCTACATATTCCAATTCTGACCAGGAAATATAAATCTCAAAATCTTTTTAATTCAACCTCCGCAATTGATGGTCGGGAGGGTTTCGACGAACCAAATTGATTAAAGGGCGCTACAGCCCCCTTTGTGTCTTTGTAAATCACTCATTTAAATACGACAGGTAAAAAAGATCAGTCGCAGAATGTCAACATTTGAGAAATCCCCATTTCGATTGAGAATGATACCAAACATACCTACATAACTACTTTGACATAGTTACAGTTTCCCGGGTCTTAATCGCGTATTTTATTTGAACAAATAATAATTAATAATTATTTTTTACATCGACGTTTCAACCTTATTACAATGGTCTTGGTCGCGAGAGGACATGGTCTTGGTCGCGATTTAACTATGTCAAAAAATTGTGTGAATATAAAAGTTTTCAAACTAATTTTTTATAACCCTTTTTTCAGTTTTTTCAACTTACACGATGTTTGGACTAGTCTGAAATTAAGTATTTTTATAACTGTTATCTAAAATGATAAGTCGCACTAAGCATGCATTGTCGTATCACGCAAAATCGATCAGTTAGGTACTATGGCAAGGTTATGAGGTCCTTTTCCAAATTATTTGAACGAAATACTTTAATAATTAAGAAAAGGACGGACGCTATATATTTTAATCGCTAATTTAATCGCCCGCCGCGGCCGCTTGGACTCAAAGTTGATAGTTGGTAAATTTAACAATATTTTTTTAATTCATATACTCCGGCATTAAATTGTTGGTGGTGGCGCGACGTTGTAGTGGTCGGTCGCGGTATCTGGGTTATTGTACTCGAATTGTTTACTTTCATATGTTGAAATAATATAAAATACTTCATTTGCATTTGAATACTTCATTGATCGGTTTGTAGGTAAATGAATGTTTTGCATATTTATTGAAATCAATCTCGAATATATTATCTACATGTAATGTGTAACTGTAAAGAATGTAATGATACATAATACTTTTTGTTTATGTTCAATTTTCCTGGTCAGATCATAATAATTCTCCTTGTGATACGATACAACGTGTTCATGTCATCGTTATTTACAATCGACAAACTGTTATTTCATTGGTACCCCTACCATGAATTGAAACGTTAAACGTGCAGTTTAACGTTAACAGTTTGACGGGACGCCTGTTTCATGCTGCATATTCAGAGCGCTTCGGTCCAAAACAGTAGTTTGACTTGACATGTCTGTCACTATCTTATTGAGTCACGCTGAGCGAGACGGAGAAAACGTTTCCGAAATCGGTTCCGGACCTAAACCCTCTGAATACCTCTGCTGATCGGCGTCGCGAGCCAATATTTTGCCTTGCCATCAAGCCCAAACTATTAACGTTACAGTCCACGTATTTACGTATCTACTCATGTTAGAGGTACAGAATAAAATAGGTTTGGGAAAAAAACTATTGTTATCCTAAGACATTTATTGACAGCTATAACAAATTGTTCTTACTAGAACAACTATTCCAAATTAATCAGGACCTATTAACGTAACTAGTGTTAATGAATGATGACAAAGAATTTTATAGTTGTTTGTTGTAAATGTCAGTTTTAATTAATCTATTTTACAGAAAAAAAATGTTTAATAAAATATCTTTATAAAATAAGGCGTTGTTTTATTCCAGTTCAGATATACCCTAACTAATACAGTGTGTCGAATTGTGATTGAATATTTTCAATTTCGGGGTGTCTTAAACGTGGCGTCGGGGGACCATAGGGATGAGAGGTTTTTCTTTTTCAAAGCGTGAGCTTGGCCATCCAGAAAGGAAATGTCGCCAGTCTCTTGGGGACGACGTCTCGTGGAGCATCGAGGGCCTATTTTATATTAAGAGGAGTATATACGCCAACGACCTTGAAACTGAAAATCCCTGTCGGGCTCATCGAAAATTGTTGATTATATCATGACGGAATGTCGTAGAACTTTTTTTTGTGCACAAATTGTAGGTGACATTGTTTCCTACATTTTGGTGCAGTTTTAAGACAAGAACCTCCTATTGGTGCAAAGCCTATCCAAATTTTAGACAAAAAATGTCTGATTTGGCTAAAATGTCGATAGGCTTCAATACGTTTCGACATATTTGTATGGAAACTGCACTAAAATATCGGAAACAATGTCACCTACAATCTGTACACAAAAAAAAGTTCTACGACATTCCGTCATGAAATAATCAACAATTTTCGATGCGCCCGACATGGATTTTCAGTTTTTCAGAATAGGGCCCTTAAAAGTTAACTAAGTTTTATTCAGTCTTGTTAGAATAACATTTGATAATAAATAACATTCGTCTTTTAGGCAAATTTGGTTGTAGGGTCTATCGTATTAATAGTTTCTTTGCATTAAAAAAACTAAAAACAAATTACACGTTTTAATTTGTTCTTAGTTTTAGCAACTATAATAAAAACACGCTAGTTTTGCCTTTATCAGATATTTGTTTTTGTCTTTTATGAAATACTATCTAGGTATAGAAAATGATGCTTTTGTCTATAATATAAAAACTTGTCCAAAAGAAAAATCGTTTACATTACTTACTTAATCTAAGACGCATCGAAGCAGAGGGTTCTATAAAATATAACATTATATTAATATCTACAAAACTAGTCGTTTGTACACATTTCCAGGTAATCCTGATTCGGTTGGAATTCTCCGGAATTGGTCCTCATAACACAAAGAAAGCTTCGGAAAAATTTCGAATTGTTCACACGTCCGCACTCTTCCATAATGTTGTTTACGATTTATACTTTTAGACCCCGATGGCTGTGTGAGATTTCTCTGTCACTCATATTGATCTTGGAATTCGACGACTATTACTGAATAAACTTTTTGAATTTACACCATTTGTTAACATAATTAAGTTATACCGGGTCTTAATCGCGTATTCAATAAGACTCCCAAACTGAATTTCGACAAATCGTTCTACGACATGATGTTACTTCGACAATATCGAACTCCGATACGTCCTAAATAAATAATAATACGCTATTAGGACCTGATAAAATGTAACGATAGGAGTTTAGGATTGGAAGCTTCGGAAGGCACGTTAAACAGTTGGTCCTGGATGTTATCTCAGATAGCAGTCGTTAGGTCAAGTTAGAGGCCTTAGGGCGATCTGAAAACTCTAACACTAAGTGAGCCACACCACTACACGAAAAGAAAAAGAAGGATTGGAACTGCGACCTCAATTTAGATGACTAAACTAAACTCGTAGTAGGTAGGTATACTAATTTTAGTAGTAGCAGTTTTATTTTTAGGGTTTCGTAGTCTACAAGAAAGTCTGTCTGTCCGCGGCTTATATAATTATTAATCCTACAAAAAAGAACTATAAACATTTTAGGGTACCTACCTCCCCCACGTGTAAAATGGGAGATGTTTTGTATTCTTGTTTAGTATTTATTATTGTAATGTTATTGGTAAAAAGATAAAAAAGATAACTACGATACAAGCAAACATACATAAATAAACACATAATATGTAAGTATTATATTCTAACTAGACATGCTCAAAGGATGTACCTACAAGTTTGATAGAGAAAAGGCAGGGTCGAAACGGATGGAGAGGCATTCCTGGAGAGGTTCCGTCAAGTATGCGGGTATGTATCATGAAGAGCCGAGCTCGCTTGTACAACAATTTGTGTAAACTTAATAAGTAGGTAGGTGGTAAGTTTAACATACGTGAACTCTTTTGCAAGGTAAGCTATAATTAGACATAGGGTAAATTTCTTATAGGATTTCTGATATTGTAATACTAGCAGTGCCTCGCGGTTTTACCTGCGTAAGTCCCGATTGCCTGAGAATTTGGGGATAAAATGTAGCCTATGTATTATTCCAGATTTCCAGCTATTTACGTACCGAGTTTCATCGCAATGGGTTCAGCGGTCTTTGACCAAAAAACAAGTACATACATGTGCGCTTACAAAGTTTCACCTTTAAAATATTAGTAGGAAGGTATTAGGATTGGATTTAACATCTTATCTAGACGATTTATACGGCGTAAGCGAGTTTATCTATTACAGCGTTGTTGTAGTGCCTGGGACATTGTAGATGGTGTTAGTTTGCCAGCACACATTATAGTAAAATACCATCCCAGCGTAGCCGACCAGAGGAAACACTGATCGATACGTCTCGAGCCAACTAATCCGCTACAAACACCGCTCTTACGGTGAAGGAATCATCGTAAAGATACCCTGGGCTTAGTTTCTGATATAATACTGAATTAAAAGGTGCCGAAAGATAACCAGATAAGATGAAAGAATTTGGCATTATCATTAGAAGCATGTTCTATCATATTATAGGACAAATACGTCTCTAGCTTCTCATTATCTTAATGCTAATGCTATTAGTGCTAATGCTTATATTATGGACTAACATTGATATGATATGGTTCTTAATAGCGTATTACTATTTATTCTTTTACGTTAACGTATCCAATATGCCGCAATACTCTCGGTCTCACGACGATTATTGTATTGTAACGTAGTCAAAACATCGGAAATAAATAAATAAGTAAGGAAATAAATATTATTACGCAATTAGGGTCTTAATTTCGTAATAATATTGTAACTGTTAACAAATCGTGTAAATTTAAAAAGTTTATTATCATTTATTGTACTAGATATCTATTCATTTTTAGGGTGCCGTACCCAAATAGTAGAGACGGTATCCTTTTGCTAAGACGCTACACCGTCCGACTGTCTGGCTGTCTGTCTGTCACCGGGCGTATCTCATGAACCGCAACAAAAAACACTTAAAATTTTCACACTAAAAACAGAAAGAAATTACCTAAATATTTAAGTTCCTATACAACAAACGTGATTTATTTGTGAAAATGGTACGGAACCTTTCGTGCGGAAATCCGACTCGCACTTGGCCGCATTTGGTTTGGTTTAGTTGCCTGGCTATCTACACAGAGCGAGCATTAAAAAGTAGACAAATAGGTACTCATAGTATAGCAACAAACGAGAGGAAAAAGGATTATTTGGAGATTGATGCAAAAGCTTTATTCCAGGGCACGAATGGATATTCGAACTGAAAATATTTTTAATCTGCGTTATCGAACATATGGCCGTCCGTACTTTATTTAAAAGCGGACGATTTTTTTTTTACTGGTATAGTGTATTTGCTAGCCAGGATAACCAGGAACCATTGTAATTAATAGTAGTTTATGCACTGAGGTACTAAAGCTCTGTCTTGCGTAGATGGCGTCATATTGAATCCAGAGTGTAGGAAGGATTCTAGATTTAACTCATGAGCGAGGGTGTTAAAATTTTAACTTAGCGAATCAAAGGAGTTATGTACCTAGAGTCCTGAGTGAAGCGTGGGATTCAAGGCACCCAAGACTAAGACAGGCTTTATGACCAAGGTGAATACACTAGTTTACACATCTACGGCGAAACAATTAATAAGGGTACAAAATGTTGCATTTAATTAACAATAAAATAATCAATTAATTATTAATAGCTAAAGCGCGTTGATGCTACGTCTATTAATTATATTTATTAATATCGTATCAAAATGACGAAACCAGGCCATGTCTTTCTTTGTTAGTTTCTTTGTGTTATGTCTAGGTGGCCAGTTTGAAATGTCGTATTTTAATTATTTTAAACACGCAGTTTAAGCCCTAAGGACTAATGACTTGCTTTATTGGACTTTTTTTGGTCATATAAAGTAACTTTGGAGAGCCGTAGATGTGTAAAATATTTTTATCGATAGAGAATAACAGGTCAATGTACGGATTTTTTACCGCTCCGTGACCGCTGTTTAGATACCTACGAACAAAAACGCTCAACCAATTAGAAAAAAAAACATCGTTAAAATATTACCTACATAATATACCAACGTTAGGATAGCTATTTTATAGAATGCGAATGAATTGAATCCAAATCTATCAATACTATCTATCTATACTAATATTATAAAGAGGAAAGATTTGTATTTGCGTGTGTGCGTCTATATGTTTGTTATGAATAAACTCAAAAACTACTAGACCGATTTCATAAATTCTTTAACCATCAGAAACCTACATTCACCCTGAGTAACATAGGCTACTTTTGATCCCGATATTCCCACGGGATCGGGACTTAGGCGGGTAAAACCGCGGAACGCAGCTAGTTTTCAATATAAGCTTTACAGGTATTGCATAACAGGTATTCTACAAGACTTTTATCAATGAAAATTCGCGCATTTTCGTCAAAATTCCGCCAAATTATGTTAACCTCATTATGCGGATATGACCCGATTCTGAACAGTTATCTGTAGTTGACATGTTATTAACAATTTAATGGTAATTTACATGTAAATCTCGTGTTTATGGATATATTAATTAACAAAGGCTTCTCCGTGGAACGAAGCACCGTTGTTGTACCTAAGGAGTGATGGAAACATGTCACCGATGGGGAATTTCGTACTTCGAAGTTCAGTAACGGAGTCAATGTAAACTACAGACTAAGTAAACTCAAAGATTTTTCTTCAGTTTTCGCGATGTTGGATAGAAATTGAACTCATTTTTCGGTTTTAATCGAGGATGTCGAATAAAAACCGAAAAATGAAACTTTTTTTTATCGATTTCGTTAAGGTATCTTCTTCAGGATGTCCTTTCAGTCCAATTACAAAGTGCATTATAATATATATCTAATGGACTTTGTGAAAAGACTTAATAAATAAACTTTTTAAATTCACACGATTTGTTGTTTTTATCCCCTCGCGACCAAGACCATTGTAACATGGTTGTAACGTCGAGTTAAGAAAATAAATAATAATACGCGATTAAGAACCGGGAAAATGTAACTTAACCTAATAAAGGTCTCGAAACGTTTTAAGCGTTGAAATAATGCTAAAAGTAATAAACAAAACAATACGCGATTAAAACCAAAAAATGAGTTTAATATCCTACTATATTATAAACGCGAAAGTTTGTATGTATATAAGTATGTATGTGACTTTGTTACTCCTTCACGCAAAAACTACTGAACCGATTGCAATGAAACTTGGAATAAAGACAGCTGGAGACCTGGAATAACACATAGGTTACTTTTTTTCCCGATATTCCAGCGGGAACGGGACTTACGTAGGTGAAACCGCGGGGCGCAGC
Source organism: Idaea biselata (assembly GCA_958496205.1). Lineage (NCBI taxonomy): Eukaryota > Metazoa > Arthropoda > Insecta > Lepidoptera > Geometridae > Idaea > Idaea biselata. Next base: position 21,354,078 of record OY292398.1, on the reverse strand, counting down.
TTATATTGTACAAACTCAAACTTAAAAAATGTTTATAAAATAAGATATTGTTTTAAATCGTCAGTAATCTAGTGTGTCGTGGGAACGAACGCGACCTTCAATGAGAAGAAGACACAAGAAACTTTTTTTTTTTGCAGTGATCATGTGATTCACACTGTCGCATAAATAACGACTATGTACAACGTCATACAGATTTCCACTAGTAAATGAAGACCTTTGAAGAGCGGTGTTGGTCTAGTGGTAGATACCCAGACTTTCCGAGACTCATTCCGAGAGTCGTGGGTTCTAATCACGGCGGCCCGCGAACCGATGTCTTGTAGAAAAAGTTATGTGCGCAAATAACAATAGCTCTTACGGTAAAGAAAAACATGAGGAAATCGTGAGGAAACCGACATGTTCTAGGACTTACCACTGTCCGAAGGCATGGGGCATTTGCTAATACGGAGTAGGCACCCATGGCGTCTTACTGCCTAACCCCTCTAAGAGTGCGTGTGTAGCTTAGGTAACTCGTGTCCCAGCAACACATAAAGTTAGCTGCCTAATAGTGCCTAAGCTGTGAATTGATGACCAGTGTAAAACAAACGCAAAATATTTCTAACCTACCTATGATAGTCTTAATGAATGCATGTCACGAATGCTTGTATTGAATGAAATAAGATTTTATGGGAAGAAAATAAGAATTTTTTACCTAAACGAAAGAGCAGACTGCAGATTTTTTTGCCTCCGGGGTGTATTGGCCCAAGTGTTAAAATGTCCAGCATGTCATAATGTCCAGAAGCCACAACGTCCACTGGTCAATTTGGCGCAGAAGTTGATTTGTCTGGGAAGTTATAATGTCCAAATGTAATGAAGACCACTGGTCAATTTAGCCCGAGTGCTTAACTGTCCAGGATGTCGTTAGGTCCAGAAACCATTAAGACCACTGGATAAATTGGCCCGAGAGTTAAAATGTCCAACGTCCAGGTGCCATTACGTCGGACGTCTAAACGTTTGAGCGTTGTTTGATTAACGGCGATAATGAATTACGTGTCCATTATGATCTATCACGAGGTTTTTTTTCTTAAATTATGGCCATTGCCCCATTTATGGATCAATAGTTTCCTAGATATTGACGTTTTAAGTTTGACAGCTGTCATCCAATATTAAGATCTCGTAGAGCTAAGAAAGTAGTGGTCTTGTGTCAATGGTTATCATCGGTGTAAGTTTGACAGGCTGTCATACCTACCTATTTTGATCCGCTTTTGTTTTTACTCCGATCGCTTTTTGTTTCTACTCCTATGTTTTTTTTTGTTTCTAAACAGATCGGCTTTTGTTTATACCCCGACCGTCTTTTGTGTCTACTCCGATCGTCTTTTGTCTCTACTTCGATCGTCTTTTGTTTTTTTCATCCATTGCCTCTATTAACTTTTTAACCTCATTATCTTCTACGTCAATTTGCATTTAATGTTTGTAAGTACTTTTAAAACGTTATTTTATGTTATGCAACTTGGACATTCTGCTCGTAACGCTTGGAAATCGGACGATTCGGCAAATTGGACGTTTTGGCAACAGGACGTAACAATCGCTAAACATTATGACTATTAGGCGATCCGGCAATTGGAAAATTTGTCAACTGGAGGTTATGTACATTGGACATTTTGGCAACTGGCTATTGTGTCCCTGGACGATTTGACATTCGGACGAACTAATATTTGGACATATTGACATTTGGGCCAATACACCCCGGAGGCATTTTTTTCTCCTTCTGCCGATATGAGGCAGTGAAATTTCCTATCTATATATTCTATGTGTAACGCGGTACACAATCGATGCAGATAAAATTAAACAAAGAAATCTTGCAGCCCCCATTATTATTTTTTTGTCACCTATCTAAGAACACACTTGGACTAATGCGATAAAACGAATCTAACGATACCTTAATTAAATGAATCCGTCGAACGGTTTGGATGATATGAGGGAATAAAAAATATTACAAACATTCAAAGAAAGGCGCGAATAACATAACCCTCTCCTTGCAGTCGGGTAAAAATACTCACGCGTACGCCCCAGGGTTGGCGACGAGTTATGTTCAAGTCAAACCGACTAAAATCTGCCCATTTTCAGCGCTGATTGGAGGCTCGGAGTTTCATTCGTACTCTCCACAGCCTTCCAGCATCTTGTTCATCCGGAATCTATGGTCTGTGTTCTCCCTAACTCGATTCGTCGAACTTATTTAGGTACTCCCATGTTTTGTGAAGAATATACTTAGCTAGTCTATTGAAAACAAAACTTTAAATTGTGTAGACAGGTTCCTTTATACAGGCAAATGATTATCTAACAATACCCTTAGGCCGGTTATTCTAAAAGTGTTAAGGTCTACGTCTACAGTGCGTATCATACTATGAAAGTCACATGACAGAGAACGCTTGTATTGATTCTGAAAAGTCACAAAAAAAAACATATGTGCGTTTCATCTTTAAATTCCTATGTCGTTATGTTGGTAGCAGAACAAATAAGCGTTGAGTGTGCTATACCTTATACCTTGAATTCAGGGAGATTCATTCATTTATCTATCATATAAAAATCGACCTGAATTCAAGATATCATATTCAAGGTATTAAAGGCAACAGTTATTTGTTTTGCTACCAACATAACGGTATAGGAATTTAAAGATGAAACGCACTATACTAGGAAAATGTTAGCTACCTTTTACTGCTAAAAAAATATGTATTTACAGGAATGTATATGTGATGCATTTTCAGGAATTCTAACTTTCAAAAGCAGAGTGCCAGATTACTGAATATGAGAATTCAGCGTTAGGTACTCTTAGCTACACTAAGAGTTAAACTACACTTCAATATATATATATTTTTTTGTTATTGATTAAAATGCTTTAAAACTGTACGTGACTCCAATCCACGAACACTGGCAATCCGACTCCTGCAGCCAAATTTTAAATTAGCAACCAAATTTTAACTTTCTTGCGTAAGACCTCGCAAAAACGCGAGAAAGTGCCTTCTAATTGTTTCCTAAGTATGGCTTTTGTAACAGTTTTAGAAATAGTGTATAGATATTTATTTTTATTGAAGACTAATTTTACCCGATCGTAACCCGAGAAAGCGATTTTTTGCCTCACAAAATATCGGTTACCCATCCAAGTAATGACCGTGCCGAGCGTTGCGTAACCCGTGCAACTGTTCAAGATCGGTAGATGCAGCTAGGCCACCTTCTGATAGATAGATATCTCATCTGTAGCACGTGTATCTTCGCTTTTGTCGGTAAAGCCGCTGTAGGCTGTTATACCGTTGAAACTTGATGTATTAAATTAGAGTAACGTATTACGGCTTCCATTTACAAACTGCTAAGTACGTAAAGACAATTAGCAACTGTAATGGAATAAGTGTCGCTCATAATTTGCGACTACGAGTAATATTGAACTTTTGTTCCTACTTACAGTTTTAGATAATTTACAAAATGGACTGGAGAGTAATTAGCGAAGTGAGGAGGTTAGGTTCTTAAATGTAGGTCAATTATGAAGCCTACGCTTATGAAGCTAGGTGTAATCGTCTTATTTTATGCCTAACTAGGGCGGACTAAAGAGGGACGAGTGAACTGCATCCTATTAATGTATACTTAATATTATAAAGCGGAAGAGTTTGTTTTTTTGTTTGTTTATTTGTTTGTTTGAACGCGCTAATTTCAGGAACCACTGGTCCGATTTGAAAAATTCTTTCGGGGTTGGATAGTCCATTTATTGAGGAAGGCTATAGGCTACTTTTGATCCCGATATTCCCACGGGATCGGGACTTATGCGGGTGAAACCGCGGGGAGCTGCCAGTATTATATAAACAATAATGAAAAATCAATTTATTTTATTTTATTTTATTTTAATTTATTTATTATACAGACCATATAAATGGCAATACAATAAAATACACAGCTTAAAACAAGGTAGCACATTGAGCGGCCTTTTCGGTTAAAGCGATCTCTTCCGGACAACCTTTGGAAAGAAAGTTGAAGATGATGTTTGCTGCTCCTTTAAACAAAATATACCAAGCCGATTACGATAACACTTGAAATGTTGACAGCTAGAGTGCTGAAATGCTGGAATAATAGATTCCTAACCTAATCTCAATATTTCTGTGGAATCAACTACGAGTCACAAATACTAGGTATGTACTAGCTGACCCGGCGAACTTTGTTCCGACTTAGAGGCTAAAAAAATAGAAAAAAAAAGTTCTAAGCTACCTCCCCACCAATTTTCAGCCAAATCGGTTTAGCCGTTCTTGAGTTATAAATAGTGAAATTAACACGACTTTCTTATAAAGATGGAGTTTATTTAAATTACCGAGCCCTATTTTTTGTACATCAAATTCAGACATTACGAAAACCGCTAATATTTATTTCTGGAATTTATTTTCTCGTCGCGATAGCTTCGTAATAGATACCTACAACAAATAAAATCCACCTTCCATTTACAGTCACAACACAGAGTGGATAGGTAAAGTCATGGAATTCCAATTACCTACGATACATTTTGATTATATCCCGAAATAGATGTTTATCTTCAGAGGGATGTAAAGGCAACGGCTAATTAAAAATTTATGAAAAACCTCATACTTACCTGCCTTCTTTATCAGGGGTAGGTATTTAGCTACTTTGTAAGAACGGATTAGAGATAATAGAATTTAACGGAACATTATGAAAAAAAAAAACAAAAAACCCTATTTGCTATTTGATATTTTTAAAAAAGATCTTTGAAAACTTTAGTACCCGGCGGGATTCGAACTCGCGACTACTGGTAATCCGAACCAGCGCGTTTGATCGCTTCGCCACGGGTAACCCTCACGCTAGGCCAAATTTAGAAAGCACCTCCTCGTGTTCTTGCGAGTAAGTTTTGAAAGCATTTTTTTAAAAAGCAATATTTCCTAAGTGTGTTTTAACTCTAAGAAATAATGTTTACAAAACCCTTTTTGTCAATAAAATATAACTATCTTTGTAACATTAGATATGGCATCAGAAGGAAGACAGTGGTAACATCCGGGCATCCCACTGATTGACATATTACTGAGGTTTCGGAACGCGCCCTCCTATGAAAAGAAACTCATGGGGTTTTTTTTTGTGATCATGTGTTATATTACAATCGTCATAATACAGATATCTGTAATTTGAACAGGAGCAGTTAACAATGTAACTACCTACGTAACAATATTGTCAGCGCTGCAGCGGTTTTTTTTATCGCGGAAAAGGAACATGGAATATGTTTGACCTCTAGTACAAGGACATAATATCTCAACGCTGGGTAAAGGTTTTGCTAGGAATTTTCCATACGTAGCCTTATAATTAGACCATTGGACGCAGCTTCGCTCTCGATGTTTTTCATCACCATAGAACAATGTTAGAGCACAGATTTTTCTCTCAGAGAGTACTGAATAAAGTAAAAATACTGTTTTGCGCTGGGATTTGGAACCACGCCCTTCGGATTTAAAGTCAGGGTATCTACTACTAGACCAACACCGCTACGAATTACCTAGGTAAGAATGTAGGTAGTAAAAACCAAACAGAAATAGAAATAGTAAATAAAACATACGCCAAGTACGTTTTATATACTATTTCTATTTCTGTGAAACGCTGTGAAACGCGTTTTCGCCCATCTACAGCGCTGATTTTTAGCCTGCGCCTTTCACAAAACTGATTTAGATATTTTAAAAAATTCTTCATACCGGTGGGGTTTGACCTTTATCGTAGCGGTGGACTGAGGTACTTGAATTAAACCACACCACACGGAGGCGAATTTAGGGAAAGTTTTATCTTTGCTTTTACGATTGAGGTGATTGAGTCCCGTAGTGGCGTTTACTTGAGTTTTACAACTGCCCCACCGACGGCAACGGTTCGTGTTATCAATTTATATTGAGAAATCAAGTCGAGAGTTGCGTTCAATCGTCTCTACAAATGAAGTTTAGACTAGGTATATTTATTCAGAGATATTTTAACAAATACCTACCTAATGTTAATACATCTGCAGAAACTTGCACGGTCAGTATGAAGTACTGACCGAGCAAGTCTTTGCAGATGAGCGACCGCTTAAAAGTGTGGAATTTTGCACAATGGCAGGTAACTTGTTACACGCGCTGCTTATCTATTCTTACATAATAAAGAGGTAAAGAGGTAAATCATCTGAACAAAAAATCGGATCCATATTAGTATAGGTAAGTTGTTCAGATTTACATGAACAAAATTGATTGAAAAGTGAAATTGTTTCTCTGGTGTTCTACTATGTAATGTAATAAAATATTTTATCTCTGTGATTACGACGGATTAATTTGTTTGTTTAGAAGCGTGTAATTAATAACATTAACAATTAAATCCTTCACACGACCGGTTTTAATGTCGCCAAAGAGTGTTGCGAGGAAAATCCCCTTATCTTTTAGGCACAACGTTTTTGGTCTCGACGCGATTTAGGCCGCGCTCTCGATTACAGCGGGCAGCGTAGCGTAGGCTTGAGCGTTACGCTTGTTGGCCGCTCGCCACCAGCGGCGGGAGCTCGAGCGTCGCTCACTTAGTGCGCAGATGCACTCTCCGCTAGCGAGAGCGCTATAGCGCTATTTTATAATTACGCCTTGTCGACTACAACGATCTCTCTTTAACTGATCCCGGATGGTAGCTCCTGGGAGCCTCGCGGTATATCGGACCCCTCTTACACGTCTAAGTGTTGGCTATAGTTGGGGACGCTATAATATATATATGTACTTCAGTTGTGTCAAGGTTTATCGACTACTCGATCGACTCGCGCAAAACTAGCGTGCGGAGAACTGCGCACTAAGCGAGCGAGGCGTGAGCTCACCGCTCTCGCCTACGCTACGCTCTTACTACCAAGAGCGCGGCCTTAACGTTTTCGCATTCTAGGTACAAGTATACCGGCGACATATGAGGAACATACACGGACCGCATTTTTAAATAGGATATCTTTGGAACCAGGAGCCTCTTTTAGAAAGCAGATTGTAGAGTGACTAAAACTGGTAGAAATCGTAAAGTAACCTATGCTTTCAGATCCGGTTGACAAACGGTAAAACTACACATTGTTTTCAAGGGTAATTCTGTATTCAGTTCGGAGCTCGTTTTTTGACAATAACCATAAATGCCATAACCCAACTATAGGTAGATAAGATTATATTATATAAGATTAACCTAAGATTATAATAATTTCTTAATTGCGCTTAGTTAATTTATGTTTTTTTGTTTCAACAAAAAAAAAGTATAATATGCAGTATATCCGTTGTCTAGTACCCATAGTACAAGCCTAGTGCTTAGTTTGGGGCTAGATTGCGCTGTGTGTAACGTCGTGCAATATTTACTTTTATTTTTTATTTTATCAGTTCATTTTATCTATCCATACAAAAATATGATAAATATGTGGTATAAGGTATCTATCGCATTTATAATTAAATGAGCCCGCGATGTTTTGGCGCATATTTGTAAATTGACAAAATGTACTAGTACCTACTATAGGTATGCAAACTTAAGTAGGTTTGCGTGCTTACCGACGTAATTATTTTTAGTTTGGATTAGGAGGAAGGGGCATTTAGGTTTTGTTCTATTATTTAATGAATAAAGGTATTTAAAGAAAAACGAAATCACAAATCGCCTAAGGATTTCCTATTATATTCGCAAGTTTTCAAATTAGCTTCTAAGCACTTTGGAAATATTCATTATAAATTACTCGATTTCACCCGAGGGCAAATACTCTTTACCCATTTATTTACCTTAAATTGATTTAATCCTATACTAACATCACAATATTAAAACTACGTTGTGTGTGAGTGTGTGTTTTTGTTGCTCCTTCACTCAATAACTACTGAACCGATTGCAATGAAACTTTGAATATTGATCACTGGATACGTGGAATAGTACATAGGCTACTTTTTGTCCCGATATTCCCACGGCATCAGGACCTCCATGGTTAAAACGTGGATTCACCCTATAACACATAATATATAGGACAGCTGAGCAGTAAAGGAATTATAATTGACAGACCAATCCACAATAATAGAAAAAAGGCTTTTTACAAATTTCGTAGTGCATACTGCATACCTACACCAAAATGGAAATAAAGCTCAAGCTTTTACTCTGATATTAATGTCAACTAGCAGAGTCCCGCGGTTTCACTCGCGTAAGTCCCGATCGCGAAGGAATATCGGAATCAAAAGTAGCCTATGTTACTCAGGGTGAATCTAGCTTTCTAATAGTGATCGGCCCAGTAGTTTTTAAGTTTATTTATTCCCAACATACAGACACACACACATACACAAATCTTTTCTCTTTATAATATTAGTTAAGATGTAGATAGATATGTGTTTTGTTTTATTTTTGTGGAAATACTCTACAAATACTTCATTAATTTCTACAAAAACACAAAACGGTGTAAGTAGAAGACAGCAGATATCATTTCCACGAACAATGAAGGCATCGTAATTGACCGAGCGAGCAAAGCGTCTCGCTTTAAGTATGGAAAAATTAGCTTTTGTCATTGTGTATGTTGGTATTCTTCTACAGGTCGTAGTTTTTCATCGATTTTGATAAAACCATGAGCGAGCATATATAATTTACTAGCTGCATCCTGCGGTTTCACTCGCATTAGGTCCCGATCCCATGGGTATTTTTAAAAATGCCGGATATCGGATGCCTACATCACATATACTTATACTTCACATCTATTTACATGTATAATTTATGTCGATTTTTCCCCTCCCTTGGTTGTCCCTTCTCACTTCCCTCTTCTTCCCCCCTCCCGATGGGTTGCTGTTTGCGTACGTATTTATTATTATTATCTTTTTTACTTTTTGTTCTCTGTTTGCATATGTATTAGGTATTTAAGTAGTTTTCTTGGAAGCGACGAATCAAATACTCTTATTTAGTTTTTAAAAAGTAGGAATCTATTATTGGCAGTTTTTAAGAGTTATTTTAAACTAATATTAAGTACTGTTGATTATTAAAAAAAAAAAAAAAAAAAAAAAAAAAAACACTCCTTTAATAGATATGGATTTTTCGTGGGGGATTTTGATTGGTGGGAATTTGACCTACAAAGTTGACATCACTCGGTCCTTCCAATCTTAATTTATTCTTCAATCTTTGTAGCATGATTGACGTTAGAAGTAACTTACATGTTAGAGCAGACCTTCACATACTTACATACGATACTAGTTTCATTTCAAAGCCAATTGTACGTAGTTTAAATTTTCAAGATTTTGTGGTATTAACTCCACAGACATTCTTAACTGTCTTGTCTCAGTACGTATTTCAATAAACAGATCTAAATTGTTAGGAGTTGTGGCTTCGGTTGTGTGAAAAGGACTTGCGGTTAGGTTTAGAACTTAATAACTTTCTCACATGCCGAAACTATTAGAGAAGAAATTATTAACACTTTGACAGGAAGTAATAGGGTCTGACGGAAATATAGTAAATAGAAGTCGTTAGTTGTTTCGCTAGTGAAAAGTTTTACCAGCGGGCAAAACGACTAACTTAAAAAAAAATGTTTTAGTAAGTATAAAAAATAAATAAATATATTGCACGACGTTACACACAGCGCAATCAAGCTCCAAACTAAGCACTAGGCTTGTACTATGGGCACTAGACAACGGATATACTACATACAATACTTTTCTTTTTGTAAATACATAAAAATGATACATAGAAAACACTCAGACCAGATACAAATATTTATTTTTAAATACTTGCACCCGGCGGGAATTGAACCTCCTGCATTGCAGTCGGGCCTTCCCCCGACGCGCCACTAAGGTCGTCATGTCTTATTGCCCTTTGTCATTTAAAAAATCCTTATCAATGATGGTCATTACTTATACAGTTAGCTACGAAAAACGTCTCGCGTGATAGCGTAACTCTAGATCGGATTACAAAATATTTCATTCACTACTATTACCTACTCTATTTCTGAAACTCAATACAAAAATATAAACAAAGAACTGTCAATATCAAAGGAAAAAATAAATCAAGAAAAAAAAAAAAAAAAATCTCTGAACAACACACAGCGCCATCTAGCCCCGTGATAAGCGACTAAGCTTGTGTTACGGTGACTAGACAACGGATATAATACTTATATTTATTTTTCTTTTGTAAATATATACATATTATACATAGAGGGACACCCAGACCAGACACAAATATTTATTATTTATATTTAAGAGCAATTTATTTATTTAGCAATAAATGTTTTTGTTTACATTTTCGATCTAAGATTCTGAAATAGAGTACCTATAGGTACTAACAGACAGAACGTATGGAAAGTAGGACACAATCAAGGGTTACCGACAAAGATTTCAGTAATCCAACAGCTGCGTACAGAAACAGGTTAATAGTTACGTCCCTTATAAAATTTGAAAGAACACCTGTTACAAAATTTTAATATAGCTACGGTCTTACAGGAAGTCGAATGGTCTCTTTTTAAATTAAGTCTACTGCGTTTCCGCTTTAACTTTTGGTTCAAAGTTCAGACCCCACAAAGAAAAATAGAGTCGATAAGTACAACTAGCTATTATAAACGTGAAAAAATATTGTGTGTATGTTTGTTGCTCTCAAGCAAAAACCGCTGACGCAATTGCAATGAAACTAGATATATAGATTGCTGGCGACCTGAAAATAATAAAACATTATGGTACTTAGGTACCTAATTAGGTACTTATGCAGGTAAAACCGCAGGGCGCTGAGTGTTAAGGGCCCTATTCTGAAAAACTGAAAATCCATGTCGGGCGCATCGAAAATTGTTGATTATTTCATGACGGAATGTCGTAGAGCTTTTTTTTTGTGTACAGATTGTAGGCGACATTGTTTCCGATATTTTAGTGCAGTTTCCATACAAATATGTCGAAACGTATTGAAGCCTATCGACATTTTAGCCAAATCAGACATTTTTTGTCTAAAATTTGGATAGGCTTTGCACCAATAGGAGGTTCTTGTCTTAAAACTACACCAAAATGTAGGAAATAATGTCACCTACAATATGTGCACAAAAAAAAGTTCTATGACATTCCGTCATGAAATAATCAACAATTTTCGATGAGCCCGACAGGGATTTTCAGTTTCAAGGTCGTTGACGTTGTTACTCCTCTTAATTAGAATTTCGAAATGCATAGAATTGAATTCATCTCTATTATTAGAGACTATAGATATCCTGTTCGCCTGATAGTGATCCATTTCAAACTCGTCTCTGACAGACGAGCTTCACCAACACACCTTTTAAATACCCACCATCTAGGTAATCTAAGGTCCAAATGGCACAAAATCAACGTGTCAAAACGGCCAAATGTCGATACTCCCAAAAGTTTATGCACGGGATTAACTGATTAAGTATTTTTGTTTGTGATTGTACTCCAACCGTCCACGTAGAATAAACAGACCCTTAGTGGAAGTAGTTCGCCCTTGAAACTGTAGGGTGATTAGTGTACAGTGTTACACGAAACGGTTAATTTACCAATTTTACGGTAAATTATGCATTACGGCCTGCTTTGTCCGGTGTTAACTAACAATTACGGACGACGCGTCGTTTTCCTTTCTGAGGGTGACGTGATTTTGTAGAACTTGTATGATTTTTTCGAGTTACACGATGGACATAGTGTTTTAGGGATTGTAATTCAAGTTATAGAGGTCTAGGCGATCAACTTTTGTTATAATGTACGACGTTTAGAAGTTCAAAAATTTCAAAGTCTTAGAATAAAAACTATTCGTCTATAGACGTCTAAAAACCTACATTCAGCTTATATTACCGTCTTCGAAATATGCTTTATTGTGAGTTCGTTGGTATCTGTTATATATATTTTATCTACATTTTTTTAATATTTAAATCTTCTTTCCGAATAGTGGCGTGGCTCACCTAGTGTTAGGTTTTCAGGTAGCCCTAAGGCCTAGAGGCCTAATCAGTCTCTGATTCATCATCATCATTTCAGCTGTAAGAAGTCCACTGCTGGACATAAGCCTCCCTTATAGATTTCCAGATGCTTCGGTCATAAGTGGCCTGCATCCATCGTGAACCCGCGGCCTTAACTAAGTCGTCCGTCCATCTCGTTGGTGGACGTCCAACGCTGCGCTTTCCGATCCGCGGTCTCCATTTGAGAACTTTTTGGCCCCAACGACCATCTGCTCTCCGTGCTATATGTCCTGCCCACTGCCACTTCAAATAGCTAATTCGATTCCGTCTCTGATTATAATCTGATAATCAGTCTCGTTAAATCAAGTTAGAACTTGATCTAACGACTGCTATCAGAGATAACAACCAAAACCAAAATCAATAGCTAAAATATTGATAGCTCAAGTCTTTGACATTTATCTCCCCACTAAGTCTTAAGACTTCTTAATGCCAAAAAAAAGGGTTTTACTTCTGCCTAGTAAGTTTGCTTACTTACTTCCGCAAGTAAATACTGAGGATCATTTACTCCAGTTTAGTTAAGGGTTCACCAGCTGCGGTTGCAGTGAAGGTCTTCTTTTAGACACCTGAACACCTACCAAATTAATGATGTGTCACCATTTCTGTCACCTCATTATTTTGACTGGCGTTGTTGTGTTTTGTCTGCTTTCTGCGCAAAAGGTTGGGGATATAAATACATAAATATTACAGTACGTACGTTGCACACAGCATGATGTCCGTTCCGGGGCGTTCCTGCTGCAAAGATTGTCCATTACGGTTCAACGCGGGAATGCTGCTAGCATTTTGGGCAGCTTTGCATCGGGAACGCTTGGGGATGGGTTATTTTAGTTTTGTGTGATTTTGTTTTCTTTGTTTTGTTTAGTTAAGTTTTTTTAAATTAATAAGTATGAAGTATAAGTATGAAGTGTTGAAATTTTAATAAATGATACCTACTTTATACTAGGCTTGTACTATGGATACTTTGTTTTTTTTTGTAAATACCTACATGTTACAGAAAGCACCCAGAATCAGAAACAAACATTTATGGTCAGCAATAAATATCTACTTGTCCCCGGAGGGTATCAAACCCGTAATCCGTCGCAGTCAGAGGTTTGCTCGACGCCCCACAGAGGCCGTCGTATATCTATACTAATACTAGCTGACCCGGCAAACGTTGTTTTGCCTTATAAATTATTGATAGTAGCCGATTCTCAGACCTACTGAATACGTATACAAAATCTCATAAAAATCGGTCAAGCCGTTTCGGAGGAGTACGGTAACTAACACTGTGACATGGAAATTTTATAAATTATAGATAGCTGACCCGGCAAACGTTGTTTTGCCTTATAAATTATAGATAGTAGCCGATTCTCAGACCTACTGAATACGTATACAAAATCTCATAAAAATCGGTCATGCCGTTTCGGAGGAGTACGGTAACTAACACTGTGACATGGAAATTTTATATATTAGATTTTCCGAGTAATCTCTAAGACTACAGGACCGATTTTAAAAATTCTTACACCAATAGGAAGCTACATCGAAGAGTAACATTGGCTACTTTTGATCCCGATATTTCCACGGGATCGGGACTTACGGGAGTGATGCTTGTATGAGATATATACCTACCTACTATGACATTTTTATCATTACTGAAAAAACGTATTGACCATAGAGATGGTTGGATGGAGATGGTCAATACCAGAAATGTTTGAACTCAAATTGGCGTTTGATCACGATTTAGTACTGATTTTTCCCGCAAGTGCAACTGGTTTTCCTATAACATGTAAATATCATGTATTTCCCGATATTCAATTGTTTTTTTTTCAGATAGGTACATTAATTTTCTCGCTGTAAGTACTTATTTTGTGTTTTTTTTTCGGAATTTTATCGTTTTTTTAACAGTTTTGGAGACATGTCTTAAAATGTACCTACATTTACGTACCTATTACGTACATGTACAATGTACATATACCTATGATTATTGTTGCGCTATTGCGAGCTATGAGAAAGAAAGCCGGACTCCCATCGTGAGCAAAGTGGTGTCCTTAATTATTGTCGTGTTCATATTCATACGACTCTTTCGAACTAATTCGCGATAAGACAGCAAACATTGGATGTAAAACTCCCGGCTATAGACTGTACTTACAATATGTTTTTTTGTGGTGATGTATTGTAAATATCGTGTTTTGCGACTGAACCGTTTAAAACGTGTCATTGGTCCCATTTTTTACAACCCATTGCTGCCCACTCGCGTCGAAGCCTTCCGTATTGAGGGGTTTCTTCTGGTAACAAAAAACGTGCAAATATTGTACGAGCATACACTTTTTTAACTTTTTAACTGGGATTTGTTTTAACATTATTAACTGGGACTTTTTATTTGGGACTTGTTAACAATTTTATTTGGTTTGTAACGATCGCTTTATGAGATACAGGTTCTAACTGACTTTATCAATCAATTAAAAATTATTTATTTATTTTATTTTATTCGGAAAGCAGACAGTGAAATATAGCACTATAACATAACAAATAATTAAAACTAAGCAGCATTTAAAAGCTTTCGCATACAAATAACTAAAACACTTGTTAGTCACAAACACCAATATTGACTCCATCGACTATAATAAACAAAAAGGAAAATATATAACAAAAAAAAAACAATGAGGAAAACACAAACAAATCTAAGAAGCAGCCTTAAACCACTTCCTAGCCAATGCATTCCGAAAACAATTAGGAGAGGAACTAAATAAGTCCAGATCCGGATCGGTGGCCAGTCCATTCACAAATATAGCAGATCTTAAGAAAAATGATTTGCTTCTGTATTTAGTCGCAGTCACTGGCACACACAACACAACATTTTTCAAATTAGATAATTCTCTGATAGGTAAATTAGGGGGTTTAAGCACAATCCTGGATAGAAGCGTAAAATTACGTAAGTTATACTATAAATATACATTTGCTAAATCAACTATTTAGAGTCCCTTGCAAGAAAATCTTAACCACCATATTATATAGGCATAAGGCTTAGAACGCACTGCGATTAAACGCCTGCGTTTTCCATAGGTCTAAAACCGAAAAAAGATGCAACACATAGCTTTTTAGACAAGCTCACGCATTATCGTTTTTTTAAGTGACTAATTTTGCGTTACGTAAACCGCTTGATTTTAATCGTAGTGCGTTCTAAGCCTTAAACCATCCTTAAACGATTTCAACCAGCTGGAGTACTATTCTTGTTTCTAGAGTAGGTACTGGTTAATTATCGATTTGATTGTTATTGAGGGTAGTTCACACTCGACTGATGGATAAGTTCCACTCCACCGGCCACCTATTGGAGGACGCCGGTGGCCGGGTGACCGTGTTGCTTGATTACTTGATACACCTGTGCGATCAAATGTTCGCTTATGGAAACAATTATACTACGAATTTAAAATATCTGCAGAAGTATAGTAGGTTTTTGGCTTATAAGGTTGCAGGTTCAAGTCCTGTAGGGTCCAAAATGTTAGAAAGCATTTAAAAAAAAACTAAACTCTTCGTAAATAAATAATTTGTTTTTAGTAGTATAAAATACGTTACGTAAAATTTTTGTTTTTTTTGTACTTTGCTCATTCATTGGTTGCCTGGAAGAGGTCGCCGGCAATGCAAACGTCCATTGTGCCACACCAGATACAATTTACTTTGAAATATTTTGGGATAATAAAGCATTTTTCTATCTCTCTATCTATTTTTAACCCCCGACGGAAAAGAGGGGTGTTATGTCTCTGTGTGTGTGTGTATGTATGTGTGTGTATCTGTCTGTGGCATCGTAGCTCACGAACGGATGAACCAATTTCAATGTAGATTTTTTTTGTTTGATAGGTGACTTTTGCGCGAGTGTTCTTAGCTATATTTGATCGAAATCGGCTCCGCCGTTCATAATATATGTGGGTTGAAACTGGGAAATAAAAAACCGGTTTTTTGGTATGAGAAGTAGAATTAAACTATCAATTTCAGCTAGCTACCGGCTACCTATCGGGTACGTAAGACGTACGTATCTACCTGTGTATGCGTAGGCTGAGTTAATATTATTTCCTTTTACAAAATAAACAAAGCAAACACATGCGTGATGTGATATCAACCAGATCGAATGAGTTTGTTTAAATTTACGAGAGAGATCGTTCGAAATTTCATCCGGAAATTAAAGGTTTCTGATCAACAATATTTACTTTATAGCCACGGGAGGGTGTCCGAAAACAGTCCATCTTTAATAATATAGTGTTCGTATCTAAATATCTACTAACTTTAAATCAGTTAGGTATTTTAATTTCTAATGCTCTAGGTAAGTACCTACTAGAAATATATTGTTAAGGAAAAAACATCTTCGGAAAATAACTGGCGTCTGGACGTTACTTTACGACGAAAACGCAAAGACAGATACAGCTAAGCGTGTCTACCCACCTTTTTTGTGAAAATGACTCTTAAATGCATATAACTAGTTACGTAATGTAAATCCTCAGTCCTCAGGAAGGTGTATAGTTACTGCATACCCAGGCAAAACGTGGGCAAGTCACTAGTTATAGCTACGTAGGTAAAGCATTTGTTGATTGCCAGGGAGCTCTACCTATTTTTAAATGCCATTTAATCCCCTTTCGATCGTCAATTTAAAATAATGTGTTTGATTTTTCCACCTTTGTTTAGTCTTTCCATGATTGATTGATATCATAATGTGATTGTCATCGATCACCTTTGACATTATTCAATACGGTTATTTGATACTAAGCCTGTTCCCTTTAACACAAACGGGTTTACCTATTTTATTTTTTCTTTAGCACATAAAACAGATTTCAATCAATTTTGAAGGAGTAAGGATATTAGGTTAGATTATAATCCAAAAATGTTGCATGCCTAAGAGCTACCTCACAAGGTGCGTTGCGTCGCTCCGTAAAGATTTCGCCGCACGGGCGGGCTGACGAGCGCTGCAACGTTGATAATTATGTTGCAGCTTTCTTATGACGTATAAGCAACTGTAAGGTGCCGCTCTCCGACGTCACAACGCATTCACACCTACCCGCTTGTCTCAGCGCCGGAGGCGGGCCCCGGCCGGTGCGGTTGCGAGTCTGGTGCGGCACCACAGCGCCTCGTGTGCTATGCCACAGATATTTATATGTAAGACGACGCAGCGACACCGCTACGGGCGGCGCGGCGCCCGCGCCGGCGCCGCAGAAACGCACCGTGTGCGGACGCTCTAAGGGTTGATTTTTCAATCTACGGATGAAAGATATCTGTCGAATTAAATAAAACACTACCAATTTGATTAAGTATTTATTTCTAAGAATTGTGACATTTTATTCGGTGGTGTTACATTTTATTACAAAAAAATTAAAACATTATTATGTTTATTAGAAACATTTAAAAACTTACATGTACCTATCTAAATAATCAAAGTTAAGCACTCACTTACAATAATCTTTAAACAAAATTCGCTTCGGGTTTGAAAGGTAGGTAGATATGTATTTTATTGATATTGTAAAATGGTTCAGTTTTCAAAATTCAATCACCAAAAAAAGACGCCGAACACGTTCGAAAGTACGAAAGATTTAGGTTATTTATTTAGGCTTATTTAATTAATTACGTATGAGCAACTTTTGGGGGATCAATCATGTAGCCCCGGCATAAAATATGATATTAAGAGATGGGGGTTACCTATAGGGGATCTCCATAGATGGGTAACTCCCATCCCACCCACATCGTATTTATGATACCCACGAGAAGAGTCTCGGTCCCTAGAAGGGTTGGTGTTGGTGTCAGGCAGGCGGCGGGCCGTAAAAATATTGCCAAATATATTTGTAGTAGGTATGGTCAATGATGACTTAGCTACTGTGCCGACGCCAAATAATTTAGGGTTTTAGCGGAACCCGGGCTTCTTAAGGGATGTAACCGGGAACATCGCTCAGATGAGAAGAAGAACTTTTGGGGATTCATAATGGTGCGCGTATGTGGTATCATTTTAGCTAACTCTTAGCCCTAGAACGCATTTTCACTTACCATATTAGTGATTTACCACACCATAATATGTTAAAAGTTTGAAAATTAAAATTACATTGGACTCAGGTCAGATTAGCAAGACTATTATGTTTCTGACAACTTTAAAAGTTATTGTCTCTTTAATAGGTTAAACATGGTATAGCTATTCCGATATTAGACCGCGTTTATAATTCATCATCATCATTTCAGCTGTAAGAAGTCCACTGCTGGACATAAGCCTCCCTCATAGATTTCCAGATGCTTCGGTCATAAGTGGCCTGCATCCATCGTGAACCCGCGGCCTTAACTAAGTCGTCCGTCCATCTCGTTGGTGGACGTCCAACGCTGCGCTTTCCGATCCGGGGTCTCCATTCGAGAACTTTTCGGCCCCAACGACCATCTGCTCTCCGTGCTATATGTCCTGCCCACTGCCACTTCAAAGAGCTAATCCGTTTGGCTATGTCGGTGACCCTCGTTCTTCTACGTATCTCCTCATTTCTGATTCGATCCCGTAGAGAAACCCCGAGCATAGCTCTCTCCATAGCTCTTTGAGCAACTCTAAGCTTATTCATAAGGCCTATAGTGAAGCACCACGTGTCGGATCCGTATGTCATCACTGGCAACACACACTGATTATTGTATTGTAGTTACACGTTTATAATTAAGCGTTGAAAATTAGAATACAAAAAGGGTCCACACTTACTGGCGACGAAAAAAAGATTGGCAGATTGTACAAAGCTTTGGAGATAATTTAATGTCAAATTGTCAATCGCACCAAGCATTAAATTCTCGTTTGCCGCTCCATGGGTGCGTAGGAGAACGTCAGTTACCAAAGTGTTCCCATTTCCTAGATGATTGCTCGGACGCCTGCGAACTATTAGTGAAACAAAATGATTCTTTATTGCGGCGTTTTATCTTAATTTTTTGTACTCGGTGTGTTTAAATGGAAAATATAGTGGGTTTGTGGAAAATGGTCACCTGGTAAAAAAGAAACTGGTAGGAGGTCCCAAATGCCTCCTAATTGTTCTAATTTGGTAGTGGTCAACTGGGCCCATGTTACTGGGTGTTTTCTAAATGTAAACTTAATATAGATCCAACATACTATATGTAGGAACAGACGGTACAAACTTACTATAGGTAGGTACTATAGGAAGATAGGTACTAGTACTTTTAGCGGTGCTCTTAGTACGTGATTTTAGTCCAGAATGTACGTACTTTTAGCCTAGAATGCGCTGTGCAATATTTCCACGGGATCAGACCTAAAACACACCACACCTACAGCACACATATACCTAAAGAAAATAGTGCATGTGTGCTGTGTGTCTATGTCAGGTAAAGTGTAAGTGTCATGGTGTATTTTGAAGCTTTACACGGGTAAAACTGCAGAGCGCTGTTAATGGCAAATGTATATCTGTTCTCTTCACACGTTGCCAATTTTCGAGCCATCCCACTATTATTCTCGAATAATGTGATTTTATGATGAACATGAAATCTATAATTAAATAGATTTCATGTTCATCAGACAATTATTAAGGATATTTTCCAGTACAATGTTTCGTTTACCCCGACGTTTATTTGATGCTAAATTTTGATAGGCGTTTACGTATTGTAGTTACAACACCCAATTTGAATCCGATCCAACAACGTTACAGAATAAGTGGGTTAAGTGTTTAATAAATAAACAAGTGATTTTAACTTTGGGAAAATCGAACTGTTATCTGTTAGTATTTACAATCACTTTCTTGACTTGGCTAAATAGCTTTGCGAGATCTTGACTGTTTTTGTATCTGCAAATATAACTTGCAAATACTTGACATTAGCTAACTCACAAATGACCATAATCAGTCTTCTCGGGACCACAGCCGGTGTGACCCGTTTGCCGAAACGTCGATGTATTTAATAAAAATGATTATCTATAACACGATCTAGACCCGTGCCTAATAAAAATGATTGACCATAATCGGTTCAAGACACAGAAGAAATTAATAATTATGTCGTGTCGCGTCGTTCACCTACGACAACACCTTTCATCACACCGTGGGACAAAAACCGAGACAAAATTCGTCCGACCGAGACGCCCAACGGGACACGCCTGCAACCGGGACACAGAAAATCCCAGTCAAACCGGGACTACAGACTACAAAGTAAGTATCAATTTACATCGACAATTTTCGCTAACTCACTAAATAAAATATGCTCCTGTGTCAATTTTCTTAGCTGACTTTCAAGAAAATAAACTTGATAAATACTTTAGGATGAAAAGGTGTTTTAACCTTTATAATTCTTTTGATAGGCGATAAATTAGATAGTCAAGTTGTTTAGATATAGTAGGTTGGCTTGCCTATAAACGAACTTTCTTTGAAAGGTTCATGCTTAAGTAATAAAGGTTCTTGGAGAAAATGCCTTATTGTGTTTTAAGCTTTTATAAAAATCCTTTGGGAAAAAAAGTATTTGACATCGATAACACCGATTTAACTTTGTCTTCGAGTTTTAGACAGAAAATAACAATCTATTGTTCAGTTTTCATTGTGACTCAACGAGATTACTAGAAAAGTATTAAAAGTTCGTTTTATTATCCAGATTACGGGATAGATAATTAATAAAACTATTAATAAGTTTATGAGGAGTTAGAATAGATATTTTAGAGTAAGCTTCCGGCATTTTCTCTCGTCATAGAACTATAAAAAAAATGTTTACAACCACCTAACGCGCTTGCTAAAACTCGCGAAGCGAACGCCCGCGAAACTCACCAACCTCGATGTACCTACATGGTTTCGCGAGGTTTTTCGCTTCCGCAGGCCGTTCCGTTTTCGATTTTGATGGTTTCGAAACTTATAAATAATAAACTTATAAGATAAAAAAAACCTTATAAGATGACTTATTTGTCCGTCTGTCTGTCTAAATTTTCTCAATAACCGGTGATAAACAACACGTTGTCAAAAGTTCTATCCGATCCGGTGGTTGACTGTATTTGATAGTGCAGACAGGTATAATTCCCCCAGCTTGGTATCCACTTCATTAAGTACTTAGTTCGCGAGTAAAACTGTTATTGAAAAGAGCCTCTACGTATTAGCTTCGGTTCCACGCCTTCCAAAGGTCCGGGGCTCCATAGCCCCTTGATACTTACTTAAAAACATACAATAAATTTAAATGGTTTAGAAAATTAAACTCATATTTCGTGTGTTTATTACAATCAAATCAGTCAATCCGGAGAAGACCTGTAAAGTTCTCGAAACGTTGAACGTTAAAACAATATTAAGAATGATTAAGAATAATAAACACCACGCGATTAATACCGAAAAATGAGTTTAATTTCTATCCAATACCGCGAAAACAGAAGATCGAAAAAATCTATGTATAAATTGTTTGTCAGTTCCGTGTATAAAATCTATATAAATTATTTCAAAGTATTTGTTAGATACTTTAACATGATAATCTATGATATAAAAAAGATGATATGATACTTAATCTACTGTAGGAATTAGGCAATGAGTTCAAATGCCATAGATATAGGTAAGTATATAAGTAGATATTAAATATTACAATAAAAAGTTGGCAATACACGAGATGCGTACTCGAATACAATATGAAGGCAAACGATAAACGGAAAACGGGACAGCTAACAAAGGTAATATTAAAATATGAAAAATGTTTGCTACAATAAATCTACGTCTTCAACGTACACTGAATCTTCTGGTTATTATGTTATTTGTAACTTCAGATGACAATATTTGTTCGGATTCTGTTTTGTCTTTGTCAAGTGATACTAACCCGATATTATATTATGTAGGTATTTGAGGTCTCCTAGGCGTCGCTCGTCCTAAAGCAATTTCTACTTTATAGTATTCTAGGATGGTAGCTTTCTTTTATTTACGAGTAGAGCTTGTTTCACAATCTACCGGTTTAACTTTGTAGTTTCTAACGGCTTGTAGTTTTTCAATTACAATGAAATATCACGAGAGATGACAAGACAAACCAGAAAAATTGAATGTATATGTTTTTCATTCACAGGGTGTTAGAGACAGTTGCTTATACGCGTTGTTCTCGTTCAGGCGAACAATTTTTTCTGTTATTTGTTGACTATAAAACAGCTGGTTTTGAAAATAAACTTTAAACTTAACTTTTTCAGAAACTGCTTGGAATTTCCAAAAGTCGTAGTACAACAGTTGTTCGCCTAGATATGTAGAACAACAAAATATAAGCAGCTGCTTCGTAAACTTCATCACTCTGTGTAAGTGGGTTTCACATTTAAATAATATATTATATCTTACCACCTTACTTATATACCCTTAGATACTTTCTTTCTTACGATGATTAACAAATGCATAAACTATGTAACGTTTGTCTTTCAGAAGATGCGTAAAGTAAGTCAAGTACATGAGTCTTCTCGGGACCACGGCCGGTGTGATCCGTTTGCCAAAACGTCGAGGTAATTAAAACAATGATTATCTTTAATGCGATCTAGACCCACAGTCTAGACCAGTGTCTTATAATAATGATGGACGGAAATCGTGTAAGTTTAAAAACCTGTGATGCGTAAAATAATATGTATCGTTTGTTTTTTACTGTGACGTAAGATTTCAAAGTTGGCAGACAGAAACAAACGTTACATAAACTTAGTCATCTGTTAATCGTCGTTTATAAGTAAGAGGATTAAAATTTACTTTTACTTTCGTTCATTCAATGATGCACTAGGTATAACTTTTCACTCAAAGTCGTGTAAGTCTCTTGCCCTTTCATTTGTACCCACAGTCCAATGATTCTACCGGATTATCCGAATTGAACTTAATCTAAACAAGATTTACGTTAAGGGTTGTTTCCCTTAGATATACCTACCTACCTCTCGTATCTTGGAAAATGTCTTTTAATACCTCTTAGTACAAACTTAAATCAGCTAAATAAATCTCTACATATTATAATGTGACTGAACTACAGAATACTGAATAAAGTGCAGTCAGTATGACTAAGAAATCACCTCTTTAGTACTAGTATATGATATCACTAGCTACGTTCCGCGGTTTCACCCGTTAAGTGCCGATTCCGTGAGAATATCGGGATTAAAAGAATTTTGGTAATCGGCTCAGTAGTTTTTGAGATAATTCATTACGAACACATACACACACACACACACACACAAAAATACAAATCTTTCCTCTTTATAATATTAGTGTAGAGTAGATAATGGATAAAATGCAATCTATCAAAACAAGACGGCCTCTATGGCGCGTCCGGCGAAGGTCCGAGTGCAATGCAGAAGGTTGCAGATTCGGTTCCCACTGGCAAGTATTTGTGCTTGCCCGTGGGAACCGGGCATATATTCCCAAAAAAAAAGTATTGTACTTCGTTTTGGGTTAGATTGCGTTGTGTGTCTTTGCCTTGCAGTGGGACAAAATAGGCTATAATAAAAACAAAATATTATATTTTGTTATATTACTGAAATAAATTAGTTTCATATTTTGTTTTACACATAATTGGCATAGATGCTTCTATCATAGTTCACAAAGCTTATCCAAGTATAATAATAAATAATGCACTCCTTAAAAAATAAGATATTTTATAGAGTTATCCCGCGTACCTTTTTTAGCTGTCTGTTTGTGTATTATGTGACACCATGGATTCTGAAAGGATGATTGATTCGAAACGATTTTTCTTTCATAAAAGCTTGAGTTTGGACGAGGAAGATGGCACTCTATTCTCATACACTTCGTTGTGATTCAAAGGGGTTTCATTTGAAAACTTGCACAAAGGGCTTCTCCAACTGCCAATGTCAATCGTCGGTTCAAAGTCGGGATCGGGAGTCACGCGGGTGAAACGGTGGCGCGCAGCTAGTGTTACATAATATTAGCTGTCAAACATATTATAAACTTTTTAAATTCATAGGTAGAGTGCGTTTCATCTTTAAATTCCTATGCCGTCATGTTGGTAGCAAAACAAAATAGTGCAAAATACAAAAAAAATAATGTGCTACCTAGAATTTAGGGGGATTTGTTTATAAAGAATGAATGAACGAATCTTTCTCAAATCGAATCAAGGTTTAGGGTATAGCACATTCAAGATATTAAGGCAAGACTATTTTGTTTTGCTACCAACATGACGGCATAGGTAATTAAAGATGAAACGCACTATACGATATATTTTACCGATTTTTTTTTTTTAATAAAAAATAATGCGCGATTTTTTTTCAACGTTTCGTTGACGTTTCAACCATGCTAAAATGGTCTTGGTCGCGAGGGGACTAGTGTCGTCTTCTTTTTAACCGTTGCCGTTTTTTGAACTGTAAGTACATTTTAGAACTGTCTGCGGGTAGCTGAATGTGGGTAGGTACATTTTCCCGTTTAGTTCGTTCATACATTTATCCTTAATCAAGAGAAACTACCTACAATGCAGTTGAGTATAGTAAATCGAGTTGTATGCACAAGAAACTAATAGGAAATTACATCGAGTTTGTTTATAAACGTCGAGAGTGTTACAACGAATAGAAAATAGGACGAATGTTATAGTTGATCGGTGATCGGTGATCGTAAACCAGTGATTCTTGTAAATACGCTGTGCTGTTTTAGTGATTCAACTTCAATAAATAAACTTGGCGTTAAATTCTAATAATACAATCTGCGAGGCGTGAGTTAGGTAGTCTTTGTATCATACATAATATCTACTTACATTTGGGTCTTTTGATCTTGTACATATTGAAAAGTGAAAACGTGTGCCTACTGGTATATTAGGCATTTGTATTCTTTAATTAAATTTATTAACATATCTTTCTACCTTATCCCTTACGTGCTTAATTATAACCGGTGTGCAGCGAGTGAACACCGATATTCATAGTAAAGTCTAAGTATTAGCTTCATGTCTTACAGTCGTGTTCATAAACGACCCTATGCGTGACATCGTGACATAATGCTTTTTCTTGCACTTTTCATGACAATCAACGTACGAGTAAGCAAAAATGTGACAAAATCTGAGTCCACGCATAGGGTCGTTTTTGACCTATTTTGCTTAGTGACTGCCCCGGCCTACGTCTCGGAACATATGGACAAACCCACTAGGCGATGTGAGTTGAGCTATAGGAGTTAAAATGTAAGATAGTTATAGCATGCTCAAATCCTACTCTACCTACTTTTAGAATGGGGACGTTTTTATCATTTTAATAGTGATATAGTGAAGTTACGGTTGTCAGTAGTGATGTGTCGAGTCGCTGTTTTTGTGACTCGAGTCGACTCGAGTCGGTTTATACTCCGGACTCGAGTCCGGACTCGAGTCCGGACTCGAGTCCGGGCTCGAATCCCAGACTCGAGTCCGGACTCGAGTCCGGGCTCGAATCCCATACTCGAGTCCGGACTCGAATCCCAGACTCGAGTCCGGACTCGAATCCCGGACTCGAATCCCAGACTCGAATCCCAGACTCGAATTCCGGACTCGAATCACCAATGTGTGTCAAGCGACTGTTATTCCTTAATCCCCAAGATTTATTATTGTTTTACAACATTTATGGTTTTATTCAAAGTTTAACTGAATTGAACTGCCACAAACAATAATATTGATTGATTGGACTACCACAGACAATATTATTCTTGAATAAAAAATCCCGCGTCATTCGTACGGACGGACAGTCGAAGTTTGACGGTTTGGCGGGAGCTATTTTTTCCAAGTAAATGTATGTATCTATGGAAAACGAAACATTGCGTGGAGTGAGTGGAACAGAGATCGAGAACGAGCGAGTCAACTTACTCAAGTCAGTTGGAATCGCATAATAGAATCGAGTAAGCAGTACGGAATCGAGTCCCGGACTCGAGTCCCAGAATCGAGTCCCGGACTCGAGTCCCGGACTCGAGTCCCAGAATCGAGTCCCGGACTCGAGTCCCGGACTCGAGTCCCAGAATCGAGTCCGGTACTCGAGTACGCCGGACTCGAGTCCCGGACTCGAGTCTGCGGACTCGAGTCAAAATAAATTTGGACTCGAGTAAGCGAGTCCACCGAAAGAATCGAGTCTGACTCGAGTCAAGCCATACTCGGCACATCACTAGTTGTCAGGTTATTTCTGAGAGCTCTAAAGAGAATGAATAATATACCTACGTGAATAATATATAACTCCCTAGCAGATAGGTAAATAATCGTTTATTAACTCTTTGAGCGTTTACTCGTAAAATATTGCTCTTTACTTAGATTACCTAACTGGTGGGTATTCTAACAACGACGTTCGAATTATGATCCATCTTTTTTAAAGGTGTATGAGTAATTTCCTGAACAGTTTGACTTTGGGACTGGTGAAGCTCGTCCTTCAGAGACGAGTCAAAATCAAATCAAAATCAAAGTACGTTTATTCATTCGGATATTAGCAAGATATCTCTTTGAAATGTCAGTTTTTATATTTAATCTACTGTGTCTTCGGAACGCGACCTCCAATGAGAAGAAGACACAAGAAACTCATGGGGTTTTTTTTGTATATTTTTTTTTGCAGTAATCATGTGATTTACATTGTCGCATATATATTATTGAACAAAAGTGGAACTGGAGCAATAATCTATACCATAATAATCCTTGCTAGCATTACAAGAGCGAAAGTAGCTCTGTCTGTCTGTTCTGTTCAATCTGTTCAAATAAGTTATAATATACAAAATAATAAACATAAAAAAAATAATTTAATAAGTATAAAAAAAAAACTCTATCTCATCCACAAACACACAACCTGCACAACACAGCCCAACCCAACCAACAAGTTTGAAATTGATCACTATCGGGGACCTTTCTTCTTCTAGTCTATAATAGAGACCAGCCCAGTTCATAGTAGTAGTGGTATTCAAACCAACCTACTACCAACTATTTATGTATTACTAGCTGCGCCCCGCGGTTTCACCCGCGTAAGTCCCGATCCCGCGGGAATTACGGGATAAAAAGTAGCCTATGTGTTATTCTAGGTCTCCAGTTATCTATATACCAAGTTTTATCGCTATCGGTTCAGTAGTTTTTGCGTGAAAGAGTAACAAACATCCAAACATCCATACAAACTTTCACATTTATAATATTAGTAGGATGTGCTACTACGGAGGAAGTATGATTACTGCAAAAGTTTGCGGAAAAAAATTGCCTGGTAAAGTTGAGAACAATAGTGAAATATGAAGCTGCAGCGAATAAGCTCAGGTTTATGCCCAAAGCGCTGTTAATAAACACCTGAGTAAGTAGCTTTTAAAATATCATTAACTAAATGGAGTTTGGTTGCATTGTGCTGTGGTATTGGTTTACTAAAAACGATATTAAAATATTGGGTATTTTCAGTAGGTAGTACCTACCTACATGCAGAGAACGATAAGATACCGACACGAATGGTGGTTAGTTGTTTTTTTTATGGTGGGATGCTTCGGCTATTTCTCATACTTATAAAATTTACATTTTGAAGCTGCTCAATTATTTAAGTACACCTCAAATTTAAAGTGGCGTTTCTGTACCTACCTATTCGTCTGATTCAGGCCAACAAACTGTTAATGTGTGGGGCGTAAAAGTTGTATCACTCATGGATTGCGATATGTAATAGGCAGTTGCATCCACTAAGCTTTACATACTAGCTATATGGAATACGGCAAAAATATAAATAATTTAACTATCTGAAATATTCAGAAAACGTGAAAATCCACTTTGAAACTGCGTATTAATTTCTAAGATTATCTTCACTAACGTTAAGTATGAATTTAACTTTATATCTTCTTTATTTATTTAACAGTACAGCATAACCTTACACTCAAATTATATTATAGGTAATGTGGTCTATGCTATGCGACTGTATCTATCTATTAATAGTTCTAATGCCGCGGCTTCACATTGGTCATAGGTATTGGCTCCAATGTTTTAGCCGATCGTCCATTAACTAAATTATGTTAGTTTAGCTTAGCGCGCCAGTTTTTCAAACAAGTGAGTAGAGATATAAATAAATACATAAATAAAAATAAATAAATATATTATAGCTAAGCTGAACTATGTTAGTTTAGTCGGCAGTGAACAGTTTGTCGTCGATTAATGCTTTCATAATAAGGTGCGAAATCAAGCGCTACATACACGCTGCAGCAACGATTATTTATACCTAACTAGCGCTTTTTCATCGTCTATAGTTTTTAGATAACTTTAATCGTCACCAATTATTTATGCTTTGTTTTGTGTCCAATCGTCCAATATCCAAGCATCGCGCAAAGTCACTTATTACCCGACTGCGATATTTAAACAAGTTCAAAGGTACGTAGGGAGAATTGAAGGGCAAAATGTTTTCGGCAAAAGTTTGATATTGAAGTCAATACAATATGCAGTTCAGTTTAATAGTGACTATTTCACTTTTGAACCCAATGTTGGATACACCTATGTGGCCGCGGCATAAAACTAGGTAATTTAGCAAAGTGTCAATAAAGGATAGTCAGATAGACAGTATTCTCAAGAGGGATCATCACTGAAATGGTGAATAAATTTAAAAATAGTGTCGCATAAAACATCGAGTCATATTTCATAGCCACGAGACGTTTGCATTGGTATGTCCTTCCTTGGGATATATTTTATGGTAGGTACAGTCGGTATCAATAGTAGATTAGAAGTAGATCTGATCATTATTCAAATTTTCAATATCGCTATGGGTAGGTACATCATAATTATG
This sequence comes from Idaea biselata, assembly GCA_958496205.1. Taxonomy (NCBI): domain Eukaryota; kingdom Metazoa; phylum Arthropoda; class Insecta; order Lepidoptera; family Geometridae; genus Idaea; species Idaea biselata. The sequence continues at coordinate 21,325,555 of OY292398.1, read as the reverse complement.
GGGTGTCAAAAGGACAGACAGAAATATTTATTTATTTACTTTACATAGGGTCGGTCGGTGCATATCTGACGGAAAATGCGTGGCGTATTATCGCCTTTCAGTGGCGTAACGAATCGTCAATTACATATAGTACATTTAACCTTTACTCTCAACCGATGATGCGTTAGGTTGACCGATAATTCGCGACGCATTTTTCGTCAGATATCTACCGACCGATAAGTTATACTTGTAACTGCTTTGTTCAATCTATATAAGCTTTCTGCAAGAGTTTCAAATAGATAACTTGAGTATGTGTACATGAATATAAACCAGCTTCCCTTCTATCCACGTCAAAATGTAACTTTTAACCACACATTGGGGAACATTAGAAAAAAACTTGCAACATTTATAAGTTGTTTCCTAAACAGATAAGCGTTGAAAGCTTTGCTTTTACTAAATCTTTTTAGGGTTTCGTAGTCTACATAAGAAACTTTTATAGTCTCGTCTGTCCGTCTGTTTGTCTGCGATTGACCACAGAAACCCTTTGTATGTAAAGCTTTAACTCTCTTTACTAAAGTTTTCACTAAATCGGGTCTAAACATTATTCTTTTACATAGTAAGTGTAAAGAACCCTGAACAAATAGTGGTTAGTTAAGCAACAGTTTTGTTTGATTTTGAAACGGTTGCAGAAAAACTTTTTCAGTTTTCGTTCAGTTACCAGTATTTGAACATGTCATCATTCGCAAGTTTGTTGTAGGTATTTTTCGATTTGTTCGTTCATTTATTTTTGGTTGAGCGATTGAAGCTTCGATCATATATAACCTACATAGATGCACGGTCGCCGCTCTAGAAATGGAGCCGTCAAAATAAGGCATATTTCAGCCGGTTACAGCGAAACAAGGCATATCGCTGTCAGTCGTGCATAATTGTTTTACAACCTTATTGCCCAGTGATTAAGGTTTACATTAAACTGTACTATGTCCGTATAAGTAAGCGTTGAAGTAGTGCCGATTTTTTATTTCGATTTTGTATGGGACCGTGTATCTATAGTTTATTTATGATCGAAGGATTGAAGCATCTCTGCTTTATGCCTGCTACAGAAGCCTGCCAATATTTGCTTTCGTTTGTCAATGTGTATGTTTATTCCGTCTCCTCTACAGGGCGTATTTAACCTACTGATTTTTTTGAAATGTAGTATAGGTACCTACATGAGCAGATATAGATTTTTCGTTGCGGGGAATTTTTGTTAGTGGGCTATTTTTCCAACAAAAAGGGACTAACTTGGTAACTCCGCACTATGAGATTTTATTAGGTAGGTATATTTACTTATTTGTAATATTTTTTTTTATTAACAAGGTAGTAACTTCAAATTAGTCTCATAAAAAAATGCAAAGATCTGATGAGGATCTTCGAAGTGATGAGCAGAATAACTCTTCTAAATTCAGTAAAGGATTTTACTAAATTTAGAAGAGTTTCGACTTCTACCTATAGTGCCTTAATCTGCAAAATACTACATTGATAGCGCTCTGGAACCGCTTTTACAGCACAATCCTCACTTGAAAAACTTCTACTTTTTGAAAGCTTACCGCGTCCTTCCAATACAGTGCCCGCCGCGAGGTCTTCTGTTCGCAGAACTAGTAAATGAATTCGTAAAAGAATAAAAATGTCTGTCAAAAAAACAACTTGACTAAATGAACAAAACTAGGTACGTATTTCGTATTTAGTTTATACGAAATCTATGTAGGTAAATAGATTTACGGAATTTTCAATAAAACCTTTCGAAACGCGTTAAATTCTTTACAACATATCAAATGAACATACAAACGAAGGTTCTTTTGTGAATATTAACTTTTTACTAATCCGTGAAGCTGTAGCCTGTAGTGGATTGGACATTATACCACCCGCAATATTTGCGACCTACCTATTACCAGTCTAATCGTAGATAAGCTTCAAAAGTAGGTTAATATTCTGAATTAATAACTGGTATTAGAATGCGTGTTGCGCGTTTGATTTCGAAGTCTACAACAATGGCGAATGAACAGCGATAAGTCGCGGCGAAGCAAGAGGCGAGGTAAGGTGCGAAAATATTGAGACGGCCTCTGTGGCGCGGCTTCAGAACTCCCGTCTGCAACGCAGAAGGTTTCGGGTTCGATTCCCGACAAGTATTAATTCTGACCATTAATTCTTGTTTCTGGTTTTGGATGTACCAGAAACAAGCATTAATATGTATCATATGTACCTATGTGTTTACAAAAAAAAAAGGAATGGTATGTAGTTTATCCGTTGTCTAGTACCTACCCACAGTACAAGCCTAGTTGCTTAGTTTGGGGCTGGATGGCGGATGCAGGCAATGTCATGCATAATTTATAGACTATAGCTTGTTCTGTGGTTAAGTCAAAGAAAAGACGAACCGACTTATAATAACTTTCTGCGCTTTGCGCCTTAGAACTCTACCTGCCTTCTTTTGAACTCGGCTTTGTACCATAACACCATGCATTTTTGTATGGGAACGACATCCCCTGTCAATTCAACGTTTCCATACAAAAACTTATCGGTCGCATCGCATTGATCGCGCGACGATGTTAAACTGTCTTAAGGTCATAGCACACTTACACGACTCCGCTCCCACCCGGCAAAAATAATATAATTCAAATATGGGCTTTAAATATTGCTCTTTAGATATATTTTACATTGGCATCATAAAGAAGATCAGCGTTTTTCCTTAGGGATTTTACCTGGGGGTTAGAGGTACCTTAATTTTATTTTATGTGCCATCGCAAATTACGAGACATGGATTATTCAATTGATATAGGCGAGCTCAAGCCATGGTGTTAGTATTTTCGTCCTATTCTTAATAAGTTAAAAGATATTGGGTGTTAAAGTTTCACATTTGGGAGTTTCACACAAAACACCACTAGATGTCGTTATTTGTCTTGAATATCCATAAATCTGAATTGGTTTATCAATATGGCAGATAATCAAGTCATCTTTCAGTCAATAAATCTTATTAGTTAAAAATAATTCTTTTCTTTATAAATTCTGGACCGATACGTGGAATTCTGTAGTCATTTAATGGTTTTACAAATTCAGATTTATGGACATTCGAGACAAGTAACGACATCTGGTGGTGTTTTGTGTGAAACTCCCAAAAATGTGAAACTTTAACACCCAATATCTTTTAACTTATTAAGAATAGGACGAAAATACTAACACCATGGCTCTAAGTTTACGTAATCAATCGAATAATCCATATTTCATAACTTGCGATTGAAACAATTTGTTACAACAAATTGTTTGAAGTGTCGAATATGATATCTGTGGAACAAAGCTGGTCCATTTTGAACGGTCTTCTTAGCAGACAGCTCGCTTACAGCGAGCTTACCGCCGTCAGACTGCTCGGGAGTTGACGCCTCGCTGGCCGCACGCTTACTGCTAGCAGTCGCCGCGCGCGTCGTCGCGGAGTGTTGCCGACCGTACGATTTAAATAGTACGTTACGGTAAAGGCGGGTGGACCGCTGGCCGTCTGCTAGCTGTCGCCGCGTGGACTGCTGGTTGCCTGCTAGCTGTCGCCGCGTAGACTGCGAGCAGTCGTCTTAGTTTTGGGCAGTGTTGGGTGGGAGCGGTGTTGGAGCAGAGTCGTTTAAGTGTGCTATGACCTTTATTGTTAGTGTAGAGGTACCTACACTAACAATAAGACAGTTTGTCTTATAAATAAGCTGGTGTAGGTACACCAGCATATTTTTAAGACAAACTTTCATATACTTATACCTATATCTAAGTAGGTATCATTCAAAATGTTCAGCAGGTATAGTAAACAAACAAAATACTTCGATCTCAGAAGCACAGAGTTATCAACTTATAGAGGTATCGCATTTGTACGGGAACACGTAATGGAATTTTTCATTTGTACTGAGTCGTAGTGCCGTGTGTGATATCCAAGAAGGCAAAGGTAACCGAATCTGACACGGTTGGCCGACAAAGGCTGAGGGCGGAGATATTACGTGGGTTATGGAAAACTACAGAGCGTCTACTACAGAAATAAAAACAATCAGAATTTGATACCACGTCACAGAATAAAAATATTCTAAATTAAATAAATAATAATCCCACTTTCCGCTTCTTCTTCTTATCGTATTATACTTAATAGTGGTGTGGTTCATCTGGTGTTAGAGTTGTCAGGTCGCAAGGCAATATTATAAATAGGTAAACTTTCCACTAATATAATAATTGCGAAAGTTTATATCAGTGGTTTCCTAAGTGGGGGGCACGCCCCCCAAGGGGGGCGCAGAGACCTTTTCAGGGGGGCGCAGGCCACCTGTGTTGAAAAACCTGCGATCGTTAAGAGAATGCATTCCAGACTGCTCGAAACGCCCAATGAAAATATTTGAAATTGACGCCTGTCAAGGACCTCATTGATGCCTCAGTAGGCGAATGTTAAGAACTTTATCAGCCTCTGGCCTAGCCCCTGAGGGGGCTATCAAAGGTATTTGGTACTCTTACTAAATACCTTTGGTATGACTTTGTAAAGCTTTAATGAGCAATAAGAATACTTATTTTGTTATTAAATATGTTTTATTCTGACTTGATAATCTGGACTGAAGGAGGGGCACGGATTTTTTTATGGTCGAAAGGGGGCGCGTCTTAAATAAGTTAGGAAACCCCTGGTTTAGATGTTTGTGTTTCAATCACGCAAAAACTCATAAACCGATTGAGATGAAACTTGATATGCAGATAGCTGGAGGTAGGGATTAACATATTCCCGCGGAATCGAGACTTACACAGGTAAAACCTCGGGGCGCACTGCTATAAATAAACAGTGCTAACCCCATGGTAAGTTACACTGTCTTACATATTCTCACTGTCATTCAGAGTAGGTAGGTACCTATAGGTATATGACAAACATACATTCCTACATACTGACACATATATACTACATTCCTTTACATTCCTGTGCATTTCTAGATGGGTAATTTGATTTTTATTTAGAGGAGTCGTAGATAAGGTTAGTCTAATGTTTAGTTTCTACTTTTACGAAATGAGAAAATAGGTAGGCACCTTTTAAATGTCGTATTTATGTACTTTATCTACCGACTAAGTACTTACAAACTTTCCTGATATTGAGTAGGCAAAGTTCTTACTAGGGAATGAAAAATTATATTACCGGCGCCCGAGAATCCAGCGGTGAAATTTTCTATTTAGATTCAGATTTATAATATTTGTTTTTTCTAATAATTAATTGTCTTATGATCAGTGTCCGTTCATACAGTAGCTATTATACCTACATACAAATGTAGTTAAACCTTATGTAATTACATTGGGTAAGTACAGCTACAAATCATTTATATAAATTAGAGGAGAAAAATGTTTTGTCAGTAAGTATTGGAATTAGCTAGTGTGAGGTGCAGATAGGCGGTACTAGAAGATAGTAAATATTTAGAAAAAGAAACTAAATATTTATCATCTTTTGTATTGTAATGCACTACATTTTCAAGGAAAAATACATTTCAAAAAATTACTAGTGGCAACTCTACTAATTATGTACCTACCTTCCTAATGGAAACACATTTAATTTTATTTTATTTTAAACTCTCAACTTTCAACTGATATTCCCGGGAATTGGGATCCGGGAATTCCCGGGGTTATGCCCTTAGTTTTTACCGACTAGGTTCGAAACATAAAAGTAACTTTAATGTATGCTGCTGTCGAAGATAATGCGCGGTATTTTTACAACCTCGCCGTTTTTCTCAAGGGAGTAACCTAAGGTGAGTGAAACCCCGGAATGTTATCGAAAAAAGTCTTCTACCTCATGATATGAAGATAAATAACATTTTTAGGTTACTTAGGCATACCTTACCTTAATTTTTTTTACCTTGAACACTTTTGGTAGACTTGTGTCAAGCTGGGTTAAAAATGTTACTCCTAGGTCTGCTAACAATTTACTTCTTTCTTACTAATATTGTCTTTCTTTGGGGCTTTCTGACACAAGCGTTATTCGCTTAAAAGAAAGCCTCAAACCGGAAAAATGAAGAAAGAAGAAAGAAAGAAAATTGATTTATTCAGACAAGCACACAACTACATAACAATAAAAAAATTATAAAAGTAAATAACTGGATACAATAAAGGTAAATAACAAAACATAGGTACGTAGAGAGTAGTGCGCTGCCCGAATAGGCGCAGCCTATTCGGGCAGCGCACTACTTACTTGCCCCAAGTTGGGCCTTAGGTAAGTACCCCCCAAGTTACTTAAACTTGCCCCAAGTTGGGCCTTAGGTAAGTACCTACTTGTCATTTTTAATAGCTACCGTACCTTTGCCGTGTAGCCCCTGCATAAAATAGGGTTACCCGATCTCTTCCCGGGGGTGTCGTAAAAGGCGACTAAGGGATCTGAGGGAGATTAGTTTAAGTTCTCCTTAAGCGCTCTCCGCGCGGTGGCGGATAAACTGCTTGACCCTAAGAAGGTTGGTGTCAGGCAGGCGGCCGGTCATAAAAAGATTGCCAAGTCTAATTACAGAAGGTATGGTCAATGATGACCTACCTACTGCGTCGACCCCAAATAAAAAAAACACATGTAGTTTTGTTCTTTTCTCCCAAACTTTAATTTAAATTTTTACTTCCTACCTGTGCTGCCATCTTCAATTTTCCACACAAACAAGAACGTGTTACTTACAGCGCCATCTGATGAAAAAGTGGGGCATCGATAAAAGTGTAAGCACGATGGGAACCATGTTGGAACTCTAAGCTTTATATTATAGTTTCAATACACAATCAAAGAGTGCGCTAACGTATTTTTTTCCTTTCGACTGTTGGGTGACTGGGATCTATTTTATGTGGGTAAGTACTTTTTACTCGACTGCCGAAGGAGGGTTATTTATTTTATATTTTTGTATTCGGTAGAGTCCTAGGTATTTGTTGCATAACTACCTCTTTCATTCAAGTAGGTACCTATTTATTTAATAGTGTTTGGATAGCTACATATTTTATCGAAACCTAGGCCTAAACTGTCGACGACACTTTATGCGCTGTTTAGAAACCGCGCAGTAAACTGTACTATACCGGTAGGTACAGATTTTTTTATTCACCGCCATTATAACCCACAACTGAACCTCAGTCGTGGTAGCTATAGGTGAATTATCTGGAAAGTTGCAGATTCACGCAAGGAATTCGTAGTGTTATCGATGGATCCTTAATTTTAAGACAAAATATAATGAAATTATAATGATCTGCATTGCCGACTAGCCGGTAATTTTAAAACCGACTAGTCTGCTTCTCTGCTTATTGGCAAAAGCCATAGACGACCCATCTCTAATTTTAATTTACCTATAATTTTTTTATGGATGTGCGCTGATTACTCGAAGACGGCTCTCCCGATTGTAATGATTCTTTTTTTTCGAATTAGTAGGTAACTGTCACAATACTGTGTTGTATAATTTATATCAACTTCTTATCGTACACGGTGTGTTAGTCGTTAGTATAGATAGTTTCACAAATTCGCCATTGATTCTATACGTCTAACCCCACAATACACCAATTTCCTTAAGTTTAGTCTATTCAATCCTGCCTGTCTTAGAAAGTAGGAAAGGGGTAGGTATAGGTACCTACCTAATTAGGTACCTATATTATAGAATAGGTAGGATATTATCCTACCGTGACAGCCGGTGAGGAGACTCTAGAAAATGAAAGGTAATACTAATTTTGTACATAACTGAAATGTCCTCCTCCTCCTCCTTCCCTCCAACCTCTCAAAGGTTGTAATACTTTCAACTTTTTTGAAACTGAAATGCGCCGGTTTAACTAAGCATATATAGATTCCTGCAGAGTTATTCTAATCTTCACTTACGAACTCATTTTCACTTCACTCTCATCTCACTCCACTTCGATCTAGGTTCAAAGCGACATTGAATTCGTATTCTCATGCGATGCCTTGCGTCTTGCGAAGTGAGGTGAGTTGTGAGTTATGTTTACAATTACTAAGGATGGGAGCATTTCAGAAAATCTTAGTCGATATTTATCGATTCTTTAGTTTTCACGAAATTAATGAGATTCCGTGTAGAAATACTAGCTGGAAAGCTTTTATTCTTACAAAGAGTGCTTAAATCTAAAAAAAACTGTAAGTGTAATATGTTTTACATACAATTTTTAAACAAAACATAAATAACCTGGCTGTATGAAATAATACCCTTCGTCTTATGACGGTATTAAAAAAAGTTGGTTTGTACACAAACTTAACAAAATGGTGCGTTCTATCACGAAAAAACTTAACACAAATGTTGATATTGCCAAAAAAAAACGTTCTTCAAGTGGCCCTTGAAGTATTCCAGGGTATGACGGGTCTTCGCCCGACGCGCTCGCCAGTTCTCATTGTGTGGTTTTGTGGCCCGAACGAAGTAATAGTGTACCGGAGAATTTAGTTAATGATTTGACTTAAAGTGATCAAAAAAGTAAGTAAGTGCATTTATTATATAATTTAATCTTAAAATTTGTAAACCGGCTTATTATAAGTATAAGCGAACGTTCCTCCCACCTATTTCTAGCTGATTTAAACTAGATATAACCTTCGCTAGAAATCAAGATATCAAAACATTTATTGCTAAAATTATGTACACAAGGATCTTATTGTAGGTTATTTCAGTAACAATAACTTGCCCATTGCATGCAATAGATAATACTTAAAGCTAATTTGGAGTTTGAACCTGAAAATATATGATTAGATGGTAGGTACCTACTTAATATATCTAATTAAAAGAAAACCTTTTCCTCATAATATTCACTTAAAATAGGCGAAAGGGTATCTCAAAGGACCTATCCTAGGTTTCTAGCTTAAAACAAGGTTTCTTAGATAAACTTACAACAAGCAGTGGAACAAAATTAGTTTAATTATATTATTATTGGCTTTAATTATAGTTAATAATTATTATCACTTATCAGAAAGATACCTACCTACATCACATTTTAATGTATGAGAATGAGAAGAAGATTTTAATGTAAAAGTCTATGATATATTATTATCAATATATTTACCTATCTATAGGTACTTACTTAGGTTTATTTTATAATTGGGCCATTTTTATAATTAAAAATAGCGAATCTAGAAGGTATAATAGACGGTAGGGTATGATGCCTTCAGGGTATAATAAATGTTTGCTAAGTTTAATTTATATTTTATTTGATTTTACAGAATTAATGTGACAAAAAAAGTGCTGTAAGGAAAAAGTGATAGGACTCACTGCTGCTAAGCTTTGGACTGGTGAAGAGGTGGAGGATTTAGTTGAGCTCTCAGAGATGGAGGATAAAATCGTTGCTTTGTGTGGAGTTGTAGTTGTCACTTATATCCAAATATGGGTGACACACATTTAAAAATTCCACAATATCAGGTGGGTGGAAAGACTTTCTTATTAATATATCGTTTTCTTATTATTTAACAAGGCAAGTAATACCTAATGAATTTCAATTTCATGAAACTGTAACCCAGTGTCCAAAAATCTTGACACAAACACCACAACCAGAAATACAAAGCATGTATAAGCATTCCAATGAACCTATCTGTCTTTAATTTTTGCTAAAGATAATGCTAATGCTGCTACTACAGGTGAAAGTTTGTGAAATTAAGTGTTGTTGGTCCTACATGCAAAAAAAGCTGAACTAATTGCGATAAAACTCGGTTTGTAGATAGCCTGGCTAGAAAACCTGAAAAAGCTAGATATCCTGGAATAACACATAGACTACATTTCCCACGACATTGGGGCGCGGGTAACAATTTTTGACTTCATATCTGGTGTGAATAGGTTTCTTCTAGGCAAGCATAAATATTACACCGTCCACCTCATCGTCGCGTCGCCGTTTAACTGGTGAGGTGAGGTGAAATGCAAACTTATCTATACTAAATTTATAAATAGGTAACATTGGTAACATGTTTATGTGTATCTATGTACCTATATTGGGGGTATTATCCGAAACTACTAGACCGATTTCAAAAATTCTTTCACCAATACAAAGCTACATTATCCAGGAGTAACATAAGATACTTTTAATGCCGATATTCCTACGGGATCGAGACATACGCGGGTGAAACCACTAGGCGCAGCTAAATAAATCATGTAGGTGGGTACTTACAGATTTTTTTAACACCAAAATAACCCAGATGTAGAACAAGTTTAAACTTAAAATTAAATATGTACTTACATATTTAATTTTAAGTTTAGTTTAATATGTACTTACATATTTAATTTTAAGTTTAGTTTAATATGTAGGGTAGGATAGTAGACAGTGAATCAAGCGGATACAATGAGCCACCATGGGTATCTCACGAATGCGATGTTGCCAATCCATGCAACTCACACAAACAAGACCCGCGTAAGTCCCCTCTTCCCTCTCCCCAGTCGTCAGCGAGCTACCGTGAAATACTCCCGCGCACGCCGAGTTTTTGTGATTTTAAACCAAAAAAACTATACTAAATCATGTAAGTACTATTTCGTATTACTTTATTTAGTGTACGTTTTTACTATTTATCATGTCGTACTTAGATTTGATGTTTTATTAGGCTTCTTTGTGAGATAATTTAGTTTAAATAGCACGCGTCATTTGTGAGCGACATAACCTAAAAGTTAATAAAAGAGGGTACGGAAACAATGAACCAATTTTAAGAAGGAAACAATGAACCATGGTTCATTGTGCACTGCCTATGTTTCATAGCTCCCGACATTTAGATTTTTTAATAATTGAACGTCGTTATTAAAAAATGTTTTAACCCACAAGTCGTACGAAATTGATTTTAATAGAATAATCTATTTATTTAGTTTGACATCTATTTCATTTAAGAAAATTGATTTTATTTTTTATTAATACTACGTAAAACAAAATTTAAAGCCATAAGTTGTGTGGTCATTGACGACATTTTTATTTTATTTGAGTCATGATAACTTTCAAAATAAAAAAAAGATCCGTTTGTGTTTTTGATGTCGATGCGTTCCAAACCTTAATGTATTTTTTTTTAAATATTTTTAGTTAATCTTTGGTGAACAAATATGTGTAAAAAATATGAAATATAATTAATTTAATTTAAATTTGAATAATGACGTCTAATAATTAGTTATATTATATATGATTGTTATTTCTACACAGATTTTTGTTATGTATTTTTAATTTGATGTTTTTTTCAGTATAAGACGCAAAGCAGTAGGCCGAGAGAAGAGAAAAAAAGGTAGACATACAGCAGCGGAAACTTTATTTATGGTTTATAATGATCTCAAATGGAGCATTCAGCATAAGGACCGTGATTGTTTTGTGTAGTATTTTACCATAATAAAAATCAAAAACATTTTCAATTCTTTTATTTACCTTAATTAGCTTTATTTGTAATTAATCTCTCACAATCGTATACCATGGTTCATTGTATACTGCATGGTTCAATGTATCCAACCCCCCCTGTTCATTGTACCCGCACAGGTAGTGCACAGTGAACCAAAGCTCATTTATAAAAAAAAGGTTAATAACTTTATTTTGATTCATTTCCTAAGAGTTTGTTGTATCAAATTCAGTTAACTGATAAATTTCCTTCACAATACTATAAAAATCATAACCATAGATTGAATGGTTTCAAAGTTATGAGTGTCCAAACTTTTTGTGGTTCATTGTCTACTATCCTGCCCTACTTACATATTTAATTTTAAGTTTAAATAATCAATAATTATGTTATCTAAGTCTTTAGAAATATCAGTATCTAATTTTATCACTTTGTTATTATTTCAGCATATGGGAGTACCTACACGATCGTTATCACTCTGCCAGCGGCGAACGGAATTTTCGACGATTAACGAAATCTGCGAAAAACAGCGACTGGAGATTCAGCAATCGAAAGAGCGCATTTTGCAAACCATTGTATGATGGAGCCCAGTATTGAAAGAGACAGCACTCCAAAATATGTGATGTGTGATGGCAATTGTAGAAGGCTGATTTACATTGATAAAGTACACTATTTTCCGGCGCTGGATCGGCTCTGAATTAGTTTTGTACAGCATCCATCATCCATCGCTGGATCGAAATTAGCTGTCGCCTATTTTTCGATTCTGTGCACACCCCGCATGCCGCGCATACAGTGCCAGTGGCGCTGGATCCATATAAACCCATGGTATAAACACTAGCACTGGGGGGTAGTGTCACCCTACGTTCCAGTGAACCAGCGCCAGCGCGACTAACGTTCCTCAGTCGTAACAAAGTAGAAATGACTACTGGAGACGTGTAAACTGCGCGAGTAAAGAATGTAAAGAACTGCTGGCGCTAGCTACTGTATCATTGTAAATCTACACTAATATTATTATAAAGAGGAAAGATTGGTATTTTTGTATGTGTGTTTGTGTGTAGGTATGTATGTTTGTAATGAATTAACTCAAAACTACTGGACCGATTTAAAAAATTCTTTTACCCTGAGTAACATAGGCTACTTTTGATCCTGGTATTCCCACGGGATCGGGACTTACGCGGGTGAAACCACGGGACGCAGCTAGTCAGTCATAAAAGCTTAAGCAGCATTAAAAACCCAACGAATTACTATGGAATATTTGAAGATATAAATTAATAATTAAAAATACTAATTGCTCATTTGAATTTTATTTGTTTCACTTTTACTTTGAAATATTGTGGCTCTTTTAGTATAATTGTATTAAGTAGTACTTCATTTTCTTATGCTATAAATAAAATTAATAATTTTACAAGTAAAAAACTTATATTTGTATTTATCGCCAACCCCATCTTAATAAAATATATTTTTTAATAATTTAGAAACTAATATAGTTTTAGTCACATACCAATGCTCTTACGACAGTAGTAGCATTCTTCGTCCTAATTTTAGGTCAATTTACACAATAACACATTACCAATGCCGTTACGACCGTCGTAGCGTTCTTCCTTCTCCGCTGGTCTTCTCATGGCAATAATAATACCGTCATTGCAGCCAATGACTGGTAATTTTAATTTTTCACAAAATCTGTAACTTAATATCAAAGGAAGGTTTTATTCACAGTTGAAATAGCTAGGGTTTATATCTAAATAATTATATCGCGTTACTAGTAATATTTTATTAACAAACCATTCCAGCAACATTAATCTTTCTTGAGCATTTTGATGGAATCTATACTATCCTACTGATTTACAAACGCGAAAGTTTGTATGTATGTATGTTTGTATGTATGTGTCTTTGTTATATACTTCTTCACGCAAAAACTACTGAACCTATTGTGATGAAACTTGGAATATAGCTGGAGACCTTTTTTTTGATATTAAGTAGTTATGTTACCTACATTTATACTAATATTATAAAGAGGTTACGTGTATGATTGTATGTACATTGGGGGTAATCTCCTAAACTCCTAAACCGATTTCAAAAATTATTTTACTAATAGATAGCTACATTATCAGGGAGTAACATAGGCTAATTTTGATCCCGATATTCCCACGGGATCGGGACCTACGTGAGTGAAACCGCGGGAATCTGCTAGTAACTAATAATTATTATTGATAGTAGTTAAGTATTACATTTCTCACCTTTATGCGAGTTGAAAGTTCCTTTCCTTGATATGTTGCACATTATAAAAGGTGCGGTACCTCAAATTCTAGTTTGTCAATTAGTTGCCTTAACATAGTTAACTTAACTTTTATCAGACACTGATTCACAACTATACAACCACAAAAATAAAAGTATTTTATTAAGCCAAGACTATTTATCTAAATATGTTAACTTTTTAGAAACAAAAAACATAAAAAACACACAATAACGTTAAGAAAATATTAATTTAAAGATTGTTTCACTCAGAAAATACTAACTTGTAAAATGACAGTTCGAATCGATATAATCAGTGAAGTGATTAGTGAAGGGAGAACTAAATGACTCTTCTGAATACCAACTCTTACGTCATCCCATACACTAAACGTCACAATGTCGCTACAGCCATAGTTCAACTCGCCGCCACTTCGACAAGGGTGCCGCTAGTGTGCTTTCGATGTACTTTGGAATTATTAGAATGCCAATTACATATCTCACTTCGGAAATCGCGCGTGAGTTGTCTTGTGAATCGACCGGCTGATAATTTATTATAACTTTTTGTTAACTTCACACAGCGTCATCTAGAACCATGGTAAGCTACTAAGCTTGGGTTATGGTGACCACTTGACTAGACAACGAACATTGTATTTACAAATATTTTATTCGTAAATACATACATACAAACGTAACCACACAGACCAGAAACAAATATCTAAGTATTATTACTTGTCCCCGGCGGGAATCGAAACCTCCAGCGTTGAAGCCTGGTATCTGCCGACGCGCCACAGATTTCGTTATATTTAAATGGGGATTAATTTTATTATCTACAGCATTATGGTCTTCGTCTTTCTGCTCTCCTGGTGACATGAGTTGAGTATCCTCTTTCGGCATAACATGACCAAGCCACGCCATTCTACTGCTCTTACACCTGTATTTATACGCAATTCTAAGTATAATTACTTTGTAATGCCCTGTCTCGCTCTTATAAGTGATTTTTAACGTCAACGAGAATGTGACAGACACATTAGATAGATAGATAGATAGATTAACGCTTTATTTGCACAACAAACAATATACAAAACAACATACATATGTAAGACAAATACACATAAAGCTTAAAACTAAAACGTTGCACTAATGGGCGGCCTTATCGCTAAAAGCGATTTCTTCCAGGCAACCTTTGGATGGAGAACGTTATTACAGCATACGCAGTAGGCAAAGTGAAATTGAGTCACATTACTTAGACAAGTAATTACTTTGAATTGACTACAAATACCAGTGTTAGACTTGTCTGTAATAGCCGCTACTTCCATACTTCCTCTTACATACTCATTCCGAATTCTCTTCTTTCTTGTAATACCAGGCCCCTGATTACGTAGTAACACTATTCCTAACAAATATTGATTCAAACAATTGCAATGGTTGATTACACGTTATTTTTCACCTCATTCAGTTGCTTACAAATTGTCATTGTACCTACTTAATAAAACTAGCAACTGTAACTGTCAAATTGTATATCTGTAAACGCTAAAATCAATAAGTTCAATTGTTTCAATCGAGATTTATTAGCAACAGAGTTACGTAATCAGCTGGCACATTATACATCTCAACATTAACATCTCCGGGACATACAGTTTCTTTTCATTCGTCTTATTAGTGGCCCAACTCTCCGCTCCATAATAAGTACCTAACCTCATTGTGCTAATGAAAGTGTAAACCCCAAATAAAAAAATAATAATAACGTAAAAAAACTCCGACAAATAAATCGCAGTTTAAGTACCAAGCAACCCCATTGAAACGCTTAACCATAAATCACTTAATTGCGCGACATTAATCAAACAATAACACGAGGAAATTGGATCCAACGCTCATCATAAGCTTTTAGAGATCCTTTGTGGAGCAAAGAGCCCTGACATAACGTGTTATCAAATAAAAGAAAGGTGTGAATTTTAGCAGGCGGTTGAGATAACTCCTCCTACTTAAGATGGCGTTATCCCCACTATCAGATAAACAGCCAGTAGCGTAACAGCATCACAGTTCGACCGTACCTACTCATAACGCTACTCGAATCACAAGGAACCACCTATTTTCAGAAACAATTATCACAGATCCGGTTATCTCGCCTATGAAATTTAGAGTCGTGCCGTGCTGTCTTCCACACCCACTTCAGTAACCGTAGTGTATCAATGTCGATGTGTTTTCGATAAATACGTAATGGTATTTCCACAATACACAACTCAAATAGTGACAATAATATAACAAGCACGTGCGAAAGTGAATTCAACAAACTAAACAGTAATAAAAATGAATTAGACGATTGTGAATCGAGTGCTGAATACGAGAGTGATAACGAAACAATTGATATTTGTGAAAACAGTGAACATTCGTTGACAAAAATCGGTGACAGTAAAATTAAGTTCGAACATTTCACGCATGCTGAGAAATTGTTCTATTTCGAACACAATCGTATCATTTTTCCTAATAAGTGTTTGGTTAATAAGAAAAGTTTTTGCAAAAGTGAAACTGGACAATCTGTTAAGAATTCTGTAAATGGGAAAAGTAAGACGTTTCTAATAGACAGTATTTTAGGTAATAATTCGATTAGTAAAAATGACAGTGAAGTCAATATTCAGGATGAAAATTTGGAGGAGACAGCCGATGAACGCAATGGTTTGTACAAATTACGTGATTTTCTTTTTATTATAATTAACTAAACACCAAAGTCAATTTTAAATAACACTGACATATCCCATAAAGATTTAAATAAGTAGCATTATTTTAAGACAATTATAAATAACTAGCTGCGAATACCATACAGCGCCATCTAGCCCCGTGGTATGCCACTAAGCTTGTGATATGGTAAGTGACGGATATTCATAAATAATTTACATATTGTTATTATAAACATACAAACATGCTATTTATAGGTAACTAAGACACATAGACCACAAACCTATTTATTTTCAAGCATACCTAAAAAACTTGTTCCCGACGGACTCTACATATCTTAGTAAACCAATTTTTTTTTAAATTTATTTCAAATAAATTTAAAAATTAAATAACATTCTCAACACCAAAAAACACTAAGATTTGTTTGGTGTATGAATAAATGCGGTGACTGCATGCAATAGTCTACAATAGTAAAAATAAATCATAACTTAAATTAATAACAATAATACCTAATAAGAATTCTATCCAGTGTTAGCATATTTATACTTTATACTCTTGGGCAAAAAAGTAGTCACGAGGGCGGAGCCCTAAACCATGGTCGCACCAAGTATCCGAATAAGTAGAGATACCTCTTAGAACAGTTCTTCATCAACCGACAGAGATCACTGGAGGAAGACGCTTGCCAGTTTCCACGCGGGTCACTATCCTCATAAATGAGGGAACGACGGAGAAGATAATGTATCTTCTTATAAATAGTTGATATTAAAAGTCCTGCCTGGGTTCACTGACTGAACTTATATCAACGCATAGCCTACGCTGGTCCTAGACCCATGAAATTTGAAAAGTGTATACTTACTTCATCACAAAAACCTTGGGTTTTCGGAAAAATTCAACAGGATCGGGACTTACGTAGGCGAAACCGCGGGTCGAAGCTAGAATTTACCAAGAATTAATAAAAAAATATTCTAAAAGTCAATTATCTTCTAACACAGCTACGACAGCCGATTTATAGGATGACCTAATTTGATTGTCCAGCAGTAGAGTTTATTTCAGCTTAGAACATACAAAAAGAGGTTAAATTTTAACCTCTTTATGTCTTGTCACATTTCGGACATGTTCTGATTCCGATGAAAACGTTTTGCGAAAATAATTAGTATGAAATTCTGTAGCAAATAGCCGGAAATAAACGAAATTGTTGATCGAAATATTCCAGTTTAGGAAAACGAACGAAATCATTATGTCAATCAAATGTTGATATTTCAATTAGTTCAGTCATATCACGAACTTTTATTACCATCCGTTTCAAAATAGATAAATGAAATAAAACTTAAATAACTTTCAATGTATCGGACATAATACCATGTTGATTATTTATTCACCGAGGTATTAAAAAACACCGTCTTATTGTCTTCAAGAATCAAGAATATTTATGTACATGTAGTACATGATGTACATAGGGGTCTTAAATTAAAATATTTTGGACCAAAGAATTTTTAAATAAAATTTTTGCTATGATCCTCTAATGATAGACCAATAAAAATGATAGGGTAGATAGCTAATGAAGTAAGGAAGTTTTTGAAGTTGGTTTGGAAAAAAAATAATATGCGAGTTTTTCTTTTAATTGCTCTTTAAAGTGTTTATAGCGTTTTGTCTACGCTCACTTTATGAAATACTTTTTTTATTTGTAACAGTTTGGTTGGTGTTACGTGTTTTTTTTGTAACAGGAAACATAACCCAATTATTCAGCTCCACATTTAAAAAGAAATCAGCCAATTATCACAATCATTACAGTCGGTCGCATTTTAGTAGAAAATGAGAAAAAAGGCCATAACTCCTAAACTACAAAAAATCGCTGGACATACAGGGTATTTTCGGATACCTCCAGGTGTGAGGAATCTAAAAAAAGTTTATTGACGTCACTAGTTGGACCACCCTGTATACAGGCATAGCGGTAGTATTGGGTTCCAGGCGTAACGATAGACTCTAGAGTTAAATCCTTCGATAAAACAATTAATTTAACAAACAATTAAGAGAATGACCTGAATTTACATATTAGAAAATTACCTCGACAATCCGATGCGGAATACAACTACTACAACGCCGTGGTCGCGTAGTGACTCCTCAGAAGTGTCAATTATCTATCTAATCCTAATATATCTGTAGATAAGCTTTGAAACAATAAGAGGTTTTTGTCTACATTTTGGTGAAGACTAGACCAAAATGTAGGACTAATGTCACCTACAATTCAAAGGTACACAAAAAAAATTCAACAACATTCCGTCATGAAATAATCAACAATTTTCGCTCGTAGGTATATATCCCTTAAATACTTTTTGCTAAATCTAATCTGTCGAACGATCGCCAGAATGGATATTGTTTAAACAATGCTATAAGCATTCAACATTTTGAGAATTGGACATTTTAGGAATACAACAATTTGAGTATATCCTGTCCAGGAACTATAATTTCTGTTTCCGAATATTAATTGCTTAAAGATCCGCATATAAATCGCAGTCGGATATAAAAATGGGATTGACATCCGCACTTAATCTGCGTCAAACCGGGAACACGTCATGGATATTAGAGTTATTAGTGTAAAATTATTAATTTGTCTTGAATGATAGTTGTGACGAAAACTAGATTGGCGAGGTTTGACGTTGAGTTATTATTTCCTTATGATACATTTCATAAAATCTGCTAGAAAGGTACATCCGCTAGTCTCTTTCAATCATCTGAGCTATGTTCCCGGTTGCAACCCTTTCAGGAGCCTGGGGTACGCTAATACCCCAAATGATTGTAGGTAAACCGGGGTACTGCAGTCTGTGACCTGGTTTACCTGTGCGTTCTTGTAAGTTCTAATCACACGGGATTATCGATATTATTATACTCTATACCGAGTTTCGCAATGGCAATCGCTCAGTACCTACTTAATTTACGCGTGAATTTATTTTATATTTTGTTTTTATTTGTTGTTATAGCGTTAACGGAAATACACCATAATATGAACCATATTTAACCGTCTAGCTTTTACAGTTCATGAGATACAGCCTGGTGACAGACGGCCAGACAGCGAAGTATCAGTAATAAGGTCCCGTTTTACCCTTTGGGTACGGAACCCTTAAAAAGAAGAATTTGATAAACTAGTTCGTTGCTGTAATCTGTAAGTTTTTTTGACTGTTAATAATAATTACTTTATTAATGTTTTGGTTTTTATGTTCCTCTCACCACCAGTTTCTTCAACATCCACGTGCCCCGATGTCACCGCGCTGAGCGACGCGGGTATCTTGGCTGGACATGCGTACGCGCATTGGTTGGCCTGCCAGCAACAGTCTTCTACGTTTTTTGGTAAGTTGAGTGAAATTTAAGGCTCATCAATGTTCACTCCGACCAGCTAACTAAAACAAGGCGTATTTGAGGAACGTTGACTTCCCCCTGGAGCACTCGGGAAGCCGCGGGGTCGTTACTCCCAGACACCTGGCCTCAAGGTGCCCTGCGGATTCCGCCATGACCATGCCCTTATGTTTATTATTTAATTTTTAATTAGAGTTTAATTAGATTAGAGTAGATAAATTAGAAAAATTAGAACATGAAAAAAAATCGAAACGTAGGGGCATGGTCGGTCATGGCTGATATAAGTTTGATGGCATAAACATATTTTCTCTGATATCTTTATCCAGGGAGGAAACAGTCGACTACGTTTATAAAGTTTGTATGGAGAAAAGAGTGGGTAGACTTCCCCGTAATTAATGAAATAATCATGACGCCCCATCAATGGGGTGTATGCGTGTTGTATTTGCGTGCGTACCACACTTGAGTTCTATCTGACGCCCGCGCCGCGCCGTGATCGTCGGGTGTGAATGTTCACACGATCGTTATCACGCAATCATCCCTTACTACAACTAGGTAGACACCTATAACTGCTGGCTGTCCTACGTGTGCGATCTTTGATTCGATTAGGTAGGTACAATCAGCATCAACAGTAACTAACTAGCAGCAGCATTATACTGAGACTGCGCCTATTCGGTTGCTACTTTACGCATATTATAGATTTAAGTTTTGTATCATGGTAACTAATATACCTACCTAGCTTTTTATTGTTAATTAAAAAAAATATGTCTCTTTTTGTGTAGTTGTGTGTTGGTCTGAATAAATTGAGCTTCTTTCTCATTAAAAGTCAATGACCACAATCAGGTTTTTAAAATCGATATGCATACTTTTTGAAAAAATGCTTTCAAAAACTTTAGTACCTGGCGGGACTCGAACCCGCGGCTACTGGTATTCCGTTCCAGTGCGATAGCCGCTACGCCATCCACGGATAAGCCTCCCGCCAAGCCGAAATTAAGAAAGCATTTTCTCGTGTTCTTCCGAGTAAGTAGTGCCATTTACCAGCGAACTTTGCAGTCCCGCCGGGTACTAAAGTTTTAGAAAGCATTTTTTTAAAAAGTATTATTACCTAGTGTGGTAAAAACTATGAAATAACGTTTAGATGTTTAGAATGTGTCATAAGATGACACATTCTTTGTAATAATTTCCAAGTTAATGGGAAATTACAAGCGGAGTTGAATCCCCACATTGGTGGTCATCGACTTTTGATGCTGACTGTACATAATATACTTAATTACCTACTCATTCGGCTCGATATAATTATAGTAATTTCGCATGCATGTGCTTGCGGCATGTTCTTTTTATTGTCTACTGATAGAGTAAGATCCCAGTGCCGGCAGGCATCACGTATTTTCTGACGAACGAAATGTGGTCGATGTACTAAGGTAGTGTTAGTGTGTACTAAGAACGCATGCATACTGCTGCGACGGCGACACTACTCAATTGACCACATTTCGTTCGTCAGAAAATACGTGATGTCTGCCGGCACTGGGATCTTGGACTATTAGGTACGTAATACGTCTTACCTACGATTGAAAAAATCAGAGTTTTAATGCGTTTTCAAACCCATAGGTAGCTTAGCTTAGCTGGCATAGCTGACGCAGTTTTCTCGAGTTGTGTGATAGTTTGCAATCGGCACAAAACTATACAAAACTGCGTCAGCTAGGTATGCGAGCTAGGCTAACTAACTTAATTTATCTACCTAGTAAATTTGTGACTTGCGATGGTTAACATTTTGGTATTTACATTATGCCACCCTCGCACCGCACCAACAACGCCTGGTAGAGCTATGAGTCGATGAAACATCTTTTTACAGGTGATATAGGTATCTATAAGCTTAAAGCGCAGCCTAGTATACGTGGACATGTAACGTGCGTGCATCATTTACCCATTTTGACTTACGGTGCAGAGACATAGGGGCTATTCTCTAAGAAATAACTACTACAGTCAACTTTTTTTAAACTATATTGGCACCGGTGAATTGATCTTGGTATTCTAGAAGCATGACGCTAATGGTCTCTGATTGCTCTCCAGAGGTCCACCCTCGGGGTCTGCTAAAGTGAGCAATGGAGCGCAGCGTCATGAGAATCAGATATGTTGACCGTGTGCGCAACTCGATGCTACCTACGTTCACAATCTCAAATCTAAGCGAACTAAGACATCAGCGGCTTTACTATTTTCTAGTCGTAAAGCTTACATGGGATTGGACGGGTCACGTCGATATGTAGTCCATAACGGCTACAATATATATACCCATATTTGGTAAATTGTACCCCTCATAAAATGGCCTACAATCATGAGACATAGACCCAAACGAAGATGGAGGGTTGAACTCTTATCCTTGAGCAACTGGCCAAATATTGCAATAGATCGGGGTGTGTAGAGGAATGAAAAGCAGGCGTTTGCCCTGCAGTAGGACGAAAATGGTTAATTCATAATTAATAATAATGCCACCCTCATTGAATAATCCAGTTTAGGACATAAAAATATGTGTCACATCGCATTCCAAAAGCTAAACAAGACAGCATTCCAAGAAACCTAATAAAAATTAGCGTTAAACGTGAAAAATGTCCAACTCTCAAACTAATTGTTAAAACTAATACCGTACAGTCCAACCACGCTATCTTTTAACTTGGTGGCGGCGCTAGCTTCTACGTAAGAAAGACCGAGCTTAAGGATTTATTAGAATACATTTTGTAGTTTCGGATTTGTCCACCTGTATTGTAAAGTTGGCTGCGTCGTGTGTAAAGCGGAGGGCACATTCGTCGAAATGTCGCATGTCATCGGTCGGTGGTCGCGACTTGGCACCGAGGTGTGGGCAAACAGCTGCCGCAGCGATAATTACTAACAAAGCTCGCCTGTTTGTACACAGCCTTAACAGGCCCTGTTACTTGTTGGTAATAAGGAGAAGGCAGCGTTTGGGTACTTAGGATATATTTATGACAAACCCTACTGATAATAAGATTTTGAAAGTTTATGAGTTTTTTTTTGGTTGTTAACAATTAATTGAAAAAAAAAACTACTAGATTGACTGCGATCAAACTCGGTACTTATTTACTTATATAGATACTTTGTGGAACAACGTATACGTAGGTATACTCTTTTAATCCTTATGTTTCTACAGAATCTGGTGTTACATGGTTGAATTCATACCACCTAATTAAAAGAATCAGTATTGTTTTGACGTCCTAATGAGCACTATAGACTGTGACTATAGTCACTAAATGATAATGCTAGAAACACAGTTAGGTACTGTTCAAAATGCGTTATAATGCACAAATGCACATGCCGCCGGAAGCAATGAATTTTCAAAATATAATCATTCCCTTTTTTCACTTTCTAAATCTTGAGTTATCTATACTTATTTGAAAGGAGATAAAAATATGAATATTTAATATTCTATAAGTCCTTGTAGACTACAAAATACTTCCTCACAAAATATTATATTGAAAATTATCATACGTCGCTTACGCAAATCGTTAGCGTTAGTTTAACATGACGAGCAGGCACAATACACTGTTGACAAGAGACATCTCAAACTGCGCACAGACAAACAAACTGATTGTGTTTAAAGCCACTTAACAACGACCCGCTATAATTCCGATTAGTATACGAAAAAAACTATGTGTTTTTTACTTTACTACTGTGGTTCGATGTTGTTAATGTATTGCGGGATGTTTTTTTTCCTTCGTGTTTTCTTCGCCATCATAATCTTTTTACCGTCCTGTCAAGAGATTTTGGCTTATAGATTTGATGTAGTAGGTACTATGGTTGTACACACTTGTAATTAATAAACTTACCTTGTATTAAACTTGAGAAACACTCTATTCGGCTCTTGTCTTCAATGGTGGTGAAAAATTAAAACTGATTTCATAAGCGTGCCATTACAAAAATCGCTACCAAACTGGCTAGACGTACTATAATGAAAATAAATAAATTGAATGGAAGATTTATTTTTTTAACATATAGGTCTAACTTTAAATTTATTTTTACACAAAATTGCATAAAAAACAAGTAAATTTCTAATTTATACTAATTGAACGCGATAACCCAATTTTCTTGGCAAGTGTTTTTGGCAAAAAATCAAAATAGATGGATATATCATTTTATTTGTACAACATAAGACAAGAAAACAAAACTCAGTATACAAAGAATAAAGACAAAGCCTTAAATTGAAGTCAACATCCATTGGATTTGTCATTGTCCATTGAAATATAAACAGTTTTGACCGACAAAAAATTCTGGTGCATTCTCAACATCGTACCAGCGGCAGCGTACTTACTGTTTGTTCTAACAATATGCTACTTTGTAAATGGGGGCGTACTTTTACGATAAATGTTTGGTGATTTGAATTGTTAATTGCTGCTTTGCTTCTTATGAAATCGTGGCGTTGGTTTTTTAAATGTGTGAAAAAGAACGGAGCATGTGAAAAATGTTTTAACGTTAGGTATCAAGTTAAGAATAGCATTAAGGGGAAAGTCTACCTTATTTTTTCTCTATACAAACTTTACAAATGTAGCCGACTGTTTCCTCACTGGATAAAGATATTTGAGAAAGTATATTTGGTTATGCCATAAAACTTATAATTATTAACTACTAGCTGCGCCCCGCGGTTTCACCCGCGTAAGTCCCGATCCCGAGGGAATTACGGGACAAAAAGTAGCCTATGTGTTATTCTAGGTATCCAGCTATCTATATTCCAAGTTTCATCGCAATCGGTTCAGTGGTTTTTGCGTGAAAGAGCAACAAACATTAATACAAACTTTCACATTTCATTTCAGGATAGGATGACTATGACCATGCTCTTACTTTTTGATTTTATTCATATTCATTTTTTCTGCCCATCCTTTAGTTTGAGAAGAGCACCTGTTGGAAATGGAGTTCTATGTAGCCGACGGTATACTGATACTACCTTATGGGTGGATGAAATTGAGGAAGACTCACTATTTATCTAAATTATTTAATCTCACAAAATACCCTTTTTCTACAGACGAGAAAAATCGAAGACCTCGACGCGCGGGCCCCGAAAGGAAACCACGTCAAGCCTACAGCGCCAAGCAACTTGAACGACTCGAGTCAGAATTCAAACTTGACAAATACTTAAGCGTCTCCAAACGGATGGAGCTTTCAAAAGCTTTAGGGCTAACTGAGGTAGGTATATTTCAATAATAATTAGGTAATTATTATAAGATACTCGCTCGTCCGTCTGTCTGTCGGTGCGTGTAACCAACGATTTTCTCAGAAACGGGTAGACCATGCAAGTTGAAATTTATAGATACTGAAGTCTTTCATCCCTAATAGGTGTGTAAAAATCAAGGTTCTGAGTCAAGACGATAAAAAAATTTGGGCAAATTTAGATTTGTGCATACAAAAATGTATTTACCTACACTAATTTTCGTCTGAAAGTGTGAACTACAATTCGAGTGAGTTCCGACCTCAGATCACATATTACTAAAGTAGTTCCGACATAGCTTCCAAAATTAGCAGACCACGAATTGGAAGATCAGCTACTCGATGAACCGACGACATTGTAGCGGTCGTGGGGAGTCGTTAGATGGAAGTGGCTCAGGATCGCTATTTGTGGCGTTGTATGGGGGATGTCTATGTTCAGCAGTGGACGGATAAAGGATGGGATGATGATGATGACGAGTTAGCTCCTGCAATTTAGAGCTGAGAATAAGCCTGCAGGTGATGCAACGCGATGCGGTTATTAACAATTTAATTTAATTTCAGGTACAAATTAAAACTTGGTTTCAAAACCGAAGGACGAAATGGAAGAAACAACTGACATCTCGTCTGAAGATTGCGCAAAGGCAAGGTTTGTTTCCAGGCCAGATATTTGGACATAGTCAAACTTATTCGTTGTTGAATCCGTATGCGTATACGCCATTGAGTTGTGTGTTTACACCTGTTACTTTACCGTCTTCACCTCCTTAACCGTTTTTGTTAAAGTTTGTACCTATTGATACGTAGTCATTTAAGTATTAAGTAGGTTATACATGTACCTACTAAAATCGTTAGTTGAAGTATAGATTCTTCCCCAGGGAACGTATTCCCCTGTTTTCTCCCTTAATATTGCCTAGGATGTTATTTTCAGCTATAAAACTCTAGATTTTTTTTTCATTTATTTAAAACATTTGGAAGTAAAATATTAATATTCCTAAGAACAAAAATAACTAACATTTTTTATCATGAACAATTTTAACAAAGCAAACAGTTTAAATGCAGATCCTTGATATCATAGGTCAGGCCTTTTTTTTTTTTATTTGTTTAGATAACCTTGTACACATTTTACCACAATAAAGTTCTCGCCAAACTGACTTGCAGTTTATTGGCAAGTGATAGGTTTTAAGCAGGTCTGATGACCTGCTTAAGAACTGCCCGTAATATAAGAAAGATAGTAAGACACCGAAGCAATTTTATTGTTTTTAATAAATATTTAGATTTGATGTAGTACGCATTCCCTATTTTGAATATTCCAAATGCTTGCAATAGCAAATTTTTTTTTTTTTAAATTCACTAAGGAGACAGAGGAAAACGTTTATATGGGAAAGTTCTTAACCAGTGCCAGACCGATTTACCAGCTAGTGAGCCTATTAAGGGCGTGAAATTTTAGGTAAATGTAGATGTAACATTAAAAAGTATTGTGATTATTAAATTTAGTTATTAGCATCCAACAATTGAATAATCAACATATCATTATAATGTGCCATTTATTTTAGAAAATACTTAGGGTATGTAATATTACCTTACATCATCATCTAGGTATTTACCTTTTGTATAAATTTTTACTTAAGAGGATAGTCTCTATTCTCTTTCTCCATACAAACGTAGTTTAAATTTTCCTCCCTGGATAAAGACATTAGAGCAAATATGTTTATGCCATAAAACTTATATCTGTCATGACAATGCATCTACCTTTTAATTTTTTTTTAATTTCTAATTAAAATAATAATAAAAAATAATAAAATGAAAAAAATAAAAAGGTAGATGCATAGTCATGACAGATATAAGTTTTATGGCATAAACATATTTGCTCTAATGTCTTTATCCAGGGAGGAAAATTTAAACCACGTTTGTATGGAGAAAGAGAATGGAGACTATCCTCTTAAACCGAAGGTAGGACGACCGATAGATTTACGATAATTAATAGAGCCTATAAGTATACATAGTTTTACTGCTTTAAATTCACCGTTGGCAGTGTGAAATACAAATAAAAATTTAAGCCTAGTACACGTCAATTCTGTCACCTACATAAGTTTTTGATTTTTCTATACAC
This sequence comes from Idaea biselata, assembly GCA_958496205.1. NCBI lineage: Eukaryota > Metazoa > Arthropoda > Insecta > Lepidoptera > Geometridae > Idaea > Idaea biselata. Next base: position 21,298,709 of record OY292398.1, on the reverse strand, counting down.
ATACTTACACATTTATTTATCTGTTTAAGACCATAGTTGTAAATTTGTTCATAAAATTATAAGTATTTACTTGTAGAAAATAAAAAGCAATAAAAAAGGAATTTAACAAGAAATAGTTTTAATTTACCTGTGTTAAACTCCATAAGCGCTGAAATAGGTTTTTTTCGTATCAATCGGACCAAATTGGTCGTATTGTATACGACGATTATTCGCAAAACCTATTCCTATTCGTAATCTCTTTATTATAGGCTAAATTATACTCTAGAGTCTAGATCTACCTAAAGTCATTCATTATTTAGGAAAAGTAAATACGAAAACAGTAGAGGTCGCATACCCTCTTATTTATATAAACCAGATAAAGCTAGGTACTGGATTTTATAACGTCGTCGACGCTCCCCCTATACCTAGATAAATCCAGGTAGGTTTAGCGGCCACACATGAAATTACACGACGCTGTATCTGGGTTATATAAAGATACTCCTCCTATAGGTATCTCGGTTAAACTGGACTATATCTGACTTGTGGTCCTATATCTAAGTATATCCACAGTTGGAAGTACACATTTATAGTACACAGCAGGTATATCTGTGTTAAGATCGACACAAAGTATTTGGGTAAATTGAGTCACAGTCCGCGCCCCCGAGACCGAGCGCGGCTGCCTTCACCGCGCCCAGGGCTCCTCCCCTTGCCCACGCCACTCCGGCACTGGAAAAAAAAGGGTAAACCTTTGGTTCCAATTTATCACTACAGTAATTCCAGTAGGAATCCGTTTATAATAACATCGATGGGAAGTGACAAACACATCATACTAAGAATCTTTACTCAATCTAGGAGCACTGACTTGACCAATTAGTCTACCTGCGTCGGTGACTCATACGTCGAATCTAAGCATCCGAATTGTTCGATATAACACAACTTTGTCTAAGTTGTGTTATATCCGGTACCAAACTCCAAACTAAGCTGTAAATCAGTCATATTAAGCGGTTGGGCATCATAGGCAGATTCGAGTCATCTATGTAAAAGTTTGTTCTGACTGACTGATCTACGCACAGCCTAACCGCGTACAGAAAAAGACTGAAATTTGGAGACTGTGTGTGCTTTATGTGATGTAGGCAGGCATCCGATTTTTTTTTTTTTACTTTTGGAGCTAGTACCTAGTAGTACCTACATAATAAACAGATACCTACTGGTAAAAATAAAAAAGTATAAGCAAGTATTACTTGTAAACATTATTTCTTAGTGTTAATCCACACTTAGGAATACTGCTACTGCTCGAATCCCGCCGGGTACTAAAGTATTTGAAAGCATTTTTTCAAAAGCAGTATTCCTAAGTGTGGATTAACACTAAGAAATAATGTTTACATGTTTGGAATGTGTCATCTTATATTGTAATCATTTCCATGTAATATGGGAAGTTACAAGCCGAGTCGATCTGCAAAGTTCGCCGGTAGATGTCACTACGAGGCCTTACTCGCAAGAACACACGAAGAGGTGCCTTCTTAAATTCGACCCGGCTGGAGGGCTACCCGTGGCGAAGCGGTTTAACGCGTTGGTTCGGATTACCAATAGTCGCGGGTTCGAATCCCGCCGGGTACTAAAGTTTTTGAAAGCATTTTTTCAAAAGCAAGTATTACTTACTGCCAAACAGGTAACCAAAATCGATTACTATCATTCAAATTCCTCGCAATCCGATTTCCGACACACAAAGCTCTGTACAGACAAGGTGTAGACTTCGGTCGTAGCGCCATTAGGGCGTACCGTGCCAATGCGTTGACAGTCTTAATAGACTGTGAGCGAGTTTCTGAAGCCTCCCGCTTAAAACGGAATACTTCGTCGATGCTCATTGAGTCACCGCTGCTGTCTACCATTTGCATTACTGGGGCTTGGTGACTCTGAAAGTTGGAGTTAGTAGGTTAAAAAGCTGTGTTTAGAAAAGTGTTATGGGGCAGCAGTGATACGTCATTCCTTGGCACAGCAGGACTAAGTTCATACCAGTCAAAGTGCAATTTGATTTCGGAATCTTGCTTGATGAAAAAAGAGTATCTGTGTATGTTTGTGTATCTGTCTTTGGCATTGTAGCTCCCAAACGAAAGTAGCGATTTTGTTACAGTTTTTTTGTTTTATTTTGAAACCACTATTAAGTAATTGAGACGCTTACCTACACCATTATCCTGGGGATCAATGGCACTAAATTTAATTAGGTAAGTATGTAAATAGAGCTATGTGGAAATTTAGGTATGAATATTAGTAACTCTAGGAGTATTTCAACGAAAAATTTTTTATCGAAGTGTTATCAATAATTTCATTTTTTTTAAATCGCAATTATATTGTTTGTTAGACTTACATTACGGAAGAAACCTATTCCGAAGAGATCTTCTTTTTCATCCTAAACGTGTCTAGAAGTGCTACTTTTCAAAACCCATTTTAAGGACACAAAAATCCATATCGAAATCGCTATATCCCTATGAGACCTACGATCTCATAGATGGATACAAAGACACCCAAAACTTATAACACCCTCTTTTTCCGTCGGAGTTAAAAAAATAGTAGAAAAGACTTCAAAATCACTTACCATAGTAATACACATAAGTACTTGAAGCACAAACATGCCAAAGGAAAGGAAAGCGATGCCAGTCAGAGATATCTCGAAGAGATCTGCTAAGCCAAGACCATGATGGCTTTCTCTTTCTACTGGGTATTCTTCCTCTACATGGGCTGAGGGATGGTGGTAGAGGGGAGGTGGGGGAGGCGGCATTGAGTATTCGTAGCCACCACCTAGAAATAAACAGCATTTTTATTGCAAACTAACTTAGCTGTAATTTAATAACGTCACCAGACCTTCGTGTAAAAGACATCAACGCAATCCCAATGTAGAATGTCCTAAACCTATTTAATAATACGGGGTGCGAGTGTAAGTATCAGATGACTTGGATTAACACATCTTTTCCACGATGCATTTCGTCTTATTTCGCAAAAGAAATTGAGCTTCATATTTTATCAAGAGCTTGGTAGATATCTCAAAAGCTCTTGGTACGAGTATTATGGGCTGCTATATGCGCAGCTAAATTTACTTTAAACTTTTTAACTTAGATATATTATCCATCATTTTTTTTTAAATTAGAACTACGGGTTTAATTAAACAAAATTTGAAGATCTTGGTGAGTCTTCTAGCGACTATACGGCCGTATAACCCGTTGCCGAAACGTCGAGGTACCTAATCTACATCTAAAATTATCTACAAACCTACTTTTAATAAAAGTCATGGATAGGAACCGTATAAGTTTAAAAAGTATGCATTTCTTTACTAGACTTACTATATTTAGAAATATCGTGCTGTGGCTGGGACTCGACGAACCCTGATGGTTCAGCCGCTCCTTCATATACTTCGTAACCATCTCTCTGCTGAGCTGGTGTAGCTGCTGGTGCCACGAGGGAAGAGTTGTCGAAGGTATAGGGATTGAGGGTGGAGTTGTGCCGGTATACGTCATTGTAGGCTGCCACTCTGAGTGAAGGAAGATAAATAATTAATCCATTAAGAACGCGCGACTGTTATCATTTCCATACAAACTTAATACCAAAATAAATTGTGAAAAATGTAGTTTTCTACCTTAATATCGATATTATTCGGATTAAGATTTTACTTTTATAGGGTCCCCACCACAAGGTTTTCCAAAATATTCATTCGAAATGAAATAAACCGGAGATACATTTTTTTCATTTTTTCAGCCAAATTACTAGTTTATATCTCATTTACATCTCATTTGTTTTATATTATTCCCAATAAAAAGTAATTTACGCTGTAAATGTGAAAAAAAATGTTTCTCCGTTTTATTTCATTTCGAATAAATATTTTGGAAAACCTTGTGGTGGGGACCCTATAAAAGTAAAATCTTAATCCGAATAATATCGATATTAAGGTAGAAAACTACATTTTTCACAATTTATTTTGGTATTAAGTTTGTATGGAAATGATAACAGTCGCGCGTTCTTAAGTAGCTACTAAGGAAGACGGGTCGGATCTTGTTTTACTGCCGCAAGCCGTCTTCCTTCTTCTAAATGAGCGTGGTACTTCTTAAACCATATTTGTCTTGACTTACCACCTATACCTACTCATTTCGGTATTGCTATCACTTTTGAAGAAGAGAAGAGAGATCATAAAATATTTGATACTTATCTACTTACTAATATTATAACCGCGAAAGTGTGTATGTATGTGACTTTGTTACCCTTTACGCAAAAACTACTGAATATAGATAGCTGGAGACTTTTATTACGCGAGTAAAACCGCGGAGCGCAGCTGGTGTTTAATAAAAACAACATTTTCTACCTATATGTAGGTAAATTAGTAACTCTCTCGGGTGCAAAGTATATATTTGAGCAGCAAATTTGCAAACTGAGACTGCTAAATCTATACTTATTTGAACTTTCACTGCTTTATTGCGTCTTAATATCTCTAGGAAAATATTGACCAGTTATGTAGAAAGGTACGAGTAGGTACCTATACAAGATTAAACTATTTAGACCGGCCCTCAGGAAGATTTCGTATTATAACTATAAGAGATAGCGACAAAATATGCTAAAAGGAGAAAAGTGCCGGTTAAACTGAAGGGACAGGTCTATAAAACGATCATTAGACCTGTCCTTTTGTATGGTATTGAGGCGTGGCCATTGCTTGAGTGACATAAGCAGGAGCTGCGTGTCACGGAGATGAAGATGCTGCGCTGGATGTGTGAAGTGACGCGAAAAGACCGCGTCAGAAACTCCCGCATCGGGGGCAGCCTTCATGTCCGAGACATTGCAGACAAACTGCAAGAATGCCGCTTACGGTGGTACGGCCACGTTCTACGGAAACCGGCTAGTTACGTGGGAAACAAGTGTCTTGCTATGGCGCCTCCGCCCGGCCGCGGCAGATTGGGAAGACCCAAGAAGTGCTGGCTTGACGTTGTAAGATCGGATATGCGTGCAAATGGCCTCACTACACGGGATGCCGAAGATCGTGCGAAGTGGAGACGTAAAAGTAGGAAAGCGGACCCCGGGCTCTCGAGAGAGATGCAACCGGGAACAACGCTCGGATGATGATGATGATGCTAAAAGGAGAAAAGTTCCCGACTTTGACCAAAACTAAAATATAAATAAAAAAAGATTTAAAATTGAAATATTTCTATGAATTTAAACAAACATAAACGACATCGAACCCCGTGCAATTCCAAAATTCATGCCCTACCAGTCCCCAATGTAAGATTTACTCACTAATATTATAAATGTGAAAGTTTAAATGTTTGTTTGTGTTTCAAACACGCAAAAACTACTGAACCGATGAAACTTGGTATGCGGATAACCGGAGATCTGGACTCACCCATAGGCACATTTATCGGTCTTATGTTAGTGAAACTGCTAGTTATTTATAAATAACAACTACAAAACTTAGTAATATTTTTAAGGAAAATATTTTATAGGAAAACCAACACTGAACATGAACATTGATGTAATTCAATACCATCGGGATGCCGAAAATATGCCTTAGTTATAGTACTTAGATATAAATAGTAAAATAAAGATTAATTCGTTAAGTCGTTACTCCAGGATTAAGTAAAGATGCGATGTATGGTTCGAATCCCGCTCAGCGTCGACCATACATTGTGTTTTTGTAGGTGTATTTTTCCTTTAAAATATTTATATGAACGCCCAGTGCACGCTTAAGCTGACCCACTTACTTATAAACGGTGACTAAATGTATACCTATCGTTTGTCTTTTACTGTGACATGAAGTTTCAAAGTTAACAGACAATGACAAACGCTACATAAACTTAGTCATCGTTTGTAATATAAGTAAGGGGGTTTAAAAAAAATAGCATAACATACTTGTTCAACCAATCCTGATAATTGGCTGAGCCCACGTCGAACATGAAGTTGGTCCTCAGATCCTGCGACCGTCGCATCAGCAGACTCTGTTCATCAACTGCGAAAGGTTTACCGACACGATTCTGCAACGCGTTCTTTCCCATATCCTCTAATATTTGTTCAGCCACGTAGTTCCTACAGTGGTATTCGTTCATCATTTTTCTGGAAAAGAGATACAGTAGGTAGGTAGGTAATATTTTTTTTAACGTAATGTTAATACCACTTTTGGCCACTTTTGGGTAAGCAGGTATGTCTAGGTAGTCAAAGTTAGAATGAAAAACCCAATGCTAAAAGCATGCTTATACAGTAGTTAGTAGGTTCTTTACCTACCTAAAACAAAACAAAAATATAAGGGTTTCTTGTTGACAACGAAACCCTAACAACACGCTATGTTTTTAGAAGTCTTATTTCTTAAAAAAACATCTCTTTGAATTAACAACGCAAGATCTACATAGATAGGTAGGTACCTACTAATTAAAATAATAAACTTAAGTTAAATAATCATTACTTATACTTTTATAGCCTTATTAATAAAAGTGGAATGACGTTGGAGGAGGTTTACTACGTTTTGTCTCTGTCTGTCAACTTTGAAAGCTCTTGTCACGGAAAAAGACAAAGCATGTTATTCCTTCTCCGACCCTACTCCACGTTTATTAATAAGGGTATTAACCTATACCTACCCTCAGATGAAAACAAAAATAGGTAGATACGGTATATTCTAACATTGCGTATTCGAAACATGAGCTAGAAACACCTACATGCATTTTCATAACATTTTTGTATTTTTAGAAACATTTGCTTTAAGAATGATTCAGGCTTTTTGAATAAGCAAAAAGGCATTCTTATGGATGTCAAAAAGATAATCGCAGTGTGACAGCACGTGCTCACGCGGCAACGGTTCGACATACGACTGAGGCTAGTGCGTCAGCTAGACGCAGTTTTATTGTCTCATTTTCCGAGACTAGGTACCGTATCTTTAGGTTTTTGTTTTAATCTAAGTACCTACCACGAAAAATACCTACTTATCCTTTATGGTGAAAAATGAAACTCTCTTTTATACACATAGGTATGTATACCTACTTATCGAAGTAATTTACAGTAAGGCTATCTTACCTACCTATGAAAATCCAACGTAGATAGAGCAGCATCAATCGACCCATTCACTGACTCCACAGTTTTATCCAACGAAGCCACCGCCTCACCTTCCTCTATGAAAAACGTCGGCATCAAATCAGTACGCAAAATATCATTCACATTTAACTCACTCTCGACCATTCTAGAACCTTTGCTAACTTGGAAAACAAAACAAAGACACAAAATAAACATTTCAAACGGCTGATGCTAAGAGGTCTGTGCAGTGAATGAAAGACTATGTCAGAGCAGGTATGTTAGAGCATTACATGGGTTATAAACCGGAAAATTCGCATGTAGTCATTATGATTTTATCCAGAAACTAGAGAGTTAACTGTTCATAATCTATTGTTTAGGTACCTAACTAAACAAATATAGTCCACCTGCTTGTGTTTTCGTGTGCTTTATAAGTAGATAGGTAGCTAATAAACAAATGAGTAGGTAGGTTACCTATTATCTGCCTAATTGACCCTTTTCATATATTTTTTTAAGATTAAAAGTATTAAGTATTAAAAGCACTTACAGTGCAAGCAAGCTTTTAATCCATGCTCGGGACACTGTTAGGTGGAGTAGGCTTGCCTAGAACTTATAATATCATCCTCCCGACTGGGAGGATGATATTATGAAGATGGCTGTAGGCATGACTGACTATAGACTTATAGTCAGTCATGCCTACAGCCATCTTCACGACGACAGGTATAGTAGACTAGGTGAGCTGCAGTTCATTTACAGATCACGAGTAGAAAAGACCCGTCTACTCGTTTTCAGGAGGTAGGTACCTACTGTAAAGCCCTTAAATTAGGGCGTGCTAAAATGAAATGAAAAATGCTAAAAAAAACGCAATTACAACCGAAAATAGGTTTAATTTTATATCAGCATCGCGAAAACCGAAGAAGGGTCTACCAAGAAATATCCATGAGTGACATACCTTTGATACCTTGTACTATCCTTAGATAAAAAGAAAAAATAGGGTACTATCACGTATTCTGTGGCTATATATTTAGGTAGCTACAGCTACGTAGGTACAATACCTACCGACATACTTCCCTCTACTTTCTAAATATTAAAGAAAACCGGCCAAGTGCGAGTCGGACTCGCGCACGAAGGGTTCCGTACCATTATCTTGACAACAGATTTTGTTTTGAAAGGTAAATCCGTGTTCATAGCTGGTTATGAAAGATCAGTTACAACAGTGGACCAAACCGTAAATTGTGGTTTACGATTTATGACGTTTTAAAAAAAAACTACTTACTCGATCTCGTTCAAACCAATTTTCGTTGGAAGTTTGCATAGTAATGTACATCATATATAATTTTTACCTTTATCATTCCATTATTTTAGAAGTTACAGGGGGGGGACACACATTTTACCACTTTGGGAGCGACTCTCGCGCAAACTATTCAGTTAAGAAAAAAATAATATTAGAAACCTCAATATCATTTTTTAAGACCTATCCATAGATACCCCATATGTATAGGTTTGATGAAAAAAAAAATCGAGTTTCAGTTCTAAGTATGGGGAGCCCCAAAAATTTGGTGCTTTTTTCTATTTTTTGTGTGAAAATCTAAATGCGGTTCACCGAATACATCTACTTACCAAGTTTCAACACTATAGCTCTTATATTTTCGGAGAAAAGTGGCTGTGACATACGGACGGACGGACAGACAGACATGACGAATCTATAAGGGTTCCGTTTTTTGCCATTTGGCTACGGAACCCTAAAAACGTTCCGAATCTACTTAGGTACCTACCTATACCTATCAGGTACCTACATAAATAAATTTTTCTTCCATAAACCGCTAGGTGGTCCAGTATTAAATTAATCCCGCTGAGCGTCTGGTACTATTATACCTACACCTACCTACCCTATCCCGCACTTTAGTAGCCCACTTAGGGGCGTAAAAGGATCTTTGTTGTATTACAAATGTTCCGATGTCATAGCCGGGACGTTTGACGTGAGAACAAACCATATTGCCCGCTATCCATTAGGATAGCACGCTCTTTGTGAGTAGGTAGACTTTGAATTTTATATGTAAGTAGGCTAGCTGGCTGTGCCCCGCGGACTACCCGTTCCCGTAGTAAATCCGGGATAAAAGTATAAACTTTCGCATTTTAGTACTTGGATTGGATAGGTAGGTACTTACTGTCGGAGTCAAAAATGGTTCCCCACTAAACAAATATTTATACCCGCGTTTTTGTTTTTGGGAACCTTTGCGGCATATATACGTCCGTATACTTAATTTTTTTTACGTTAATTTTGGATTGATTTTTCCACAGTATCAAGGGACTTCAGATTTGAATATTATGGTTATAATTTAAGAAGGTAGGTACTGTAACTATTTCCATACAAACATATAATACCAAAAACAATTATGAAAAAAAATGTTTTCTACCCCTTTGTATTGGTCGAAGTTCTACCCTAATATCGGTAGGTAATATTCGGATTAAGATTTTATTTTTACAGGGCCCCACCACAAGGTTTCCGAAATATTCATTCGAAATGAAATAAATTCGTTCATTTTACAGCGTAAATTACTAGTTTACATCTCATTTGTTTTATATTATTCACAATAAAAAGTAATTTAGGTACGCTGTAAAAATGAACGAAATGTATTTCCGTTTTATTTCATTTCGAATGAATATTTTGGAAAACCTTGTGGGGGTGGTGGGGGCCCTGTAAAAATAAAATCGAAATAATATTAGGGTAGAAAACTATTTTTTTCATAATTATATTTTGGTATTATGTTTGTATGGGAATGGCAACAGTACCCACCTTCTTAAGGTACAATAATACGGACAAAACTCTACTGCGCCTACAGAATTGCTATATGAAAGCTAGCTAGTGTATCGCGCGGTTTTACCCGCGTAAGTGTCGGTCCCGCCGACACTTACTTAGTAAGCACAGTCTCCAAATTACAGCTCTCTACTATTCAGCGATTTAGGCTGTGCGTCGATCCATCATCCATCGGTCAGGACAAAACTTTTTATAGATAACTAGCGACCCGCCCGGCTTCGCACGCTGCATATATTACCTATACATAATAAACCTAGGGTAGGTTACAATAAAAGGTGTAGTTACGTAGAGTTACGAAAACTTTATTAAAACGTAAGAATTTCAGAGATAGGTACATTCCCTAAAACGTTATTAAAAATACATAAGTTCTAAGTACAAAAACAACTGATTTTATTGCAATTTCATAAGTAGTTTTAATGACGGCGGTTACCTGTCTTTAGCTAGGCAACAATATTACTACGAGCATGCTTAGATTTTTCTTCTGTTTTCGCGATGTTGAATTGAAATTGAACTCATTTTTCGGTTTTAATCGAGTGGTCTCGAAACGTTGAGTATTGAAACGAATGCTAAAAGTAATAAACACCACGCGATCAAAACCGAAAAAGTGAGATTAATTACGAACAAGTTCATTGGAAACCATAATTTATGAATGACTCGTAATGTGGGACCTTGGCACGTATTCTGTAACCAAATTGTCTCAACGTCGCTTCAGCATCGTTAGATTTTTAAACTGTTAGATCCGAGAGATATTTTACAAAATGAATAGGTACCTATTTAACACATTATTAAATAGTTTACACAATTAAACAGAATAGTTGAGACATTTTAGTTAAAGAATCGGTGCCAAGGAAGGCTATTCCGCAACTAAACCGTGTAGATGCCGTGTAACTACTACACGCTTTTTTTTGAATTCTAGACGCGATAAAAACATGATTAATATATTATTCTCAAATTGGATTTACTTTATGAACTAAGATAATATCAATAATATCCATATATGACGTAATTTTTGTCGCGTTTAGAATATTAAAAAGCGTAAAATGACTACACGGTCTAGTCGTAGAATAGCCTGTCGGACTGTTCAACAGCAAAGCATTACTTTCCTATTTAATTTCTTACAATTAAAATGATCTCTAGGTTTTTCTATTTTGCTAGGTATTCACTATACATACATAACATACATACTAGATATTTCGCAAATAATTACATGTTGGATAAATGGCAGTTAATAATTTCTTTTATTTATTTTTGTAAGTAATAAGTATTTCTGGTCATCTATTTTTTTCCATTAGGTATGCAGTAATTCAAATTTTAAAAGCACCTACATCATCTTTAAAGTTAATAGGGGGCGCTGTGAAGATAAATGTAGGTAAAAAATCTGCCGCGCGTCCGCGATGTCTAGTATATTTCGTTCGTTAGGCGCGATACATATTATCACAACGTCCTGCGGGGCTATTCTGCAACTAAACTGTGTAGATTCTACACGGATCGTCAAGTCATTTTACGCCTTTTTTGGTAGACTAGACGCGACGTTTAGTTGCGGAATAGACAAACAGAAACAGATACCAAGTCCTTTTTGTTTCAAGCATCTCTAAATGTGTTTTTACTTTGAAGTGATTTAGTTTTAGGTTTTCCACAACATAAAGGGTCTTTTCGCTCCACATATCTGATCCGTAAAGAAATGTATGTATCGAATAAGATCAGTTATTTCTCGGATTCGGATCGGACGCAGTGCGTAAAGGCCCTCAAAAGTTTCCATTCCACTTTCCATTAGAAATGGGGAACTGACATTATCAGATCGAATTTGGGCAAATACAAAACGCATTTTTATAATGCATAAAACAAGAAATTATTACAAATTACTACAATATACTTTTATACTAGGTACATAATCATTTTATAATACCTAAATAAAGACTGACTATTCACGATTATTTTGGGTTTCTTAATACCTAAAAAAAAATGAGCCGTCCACGGGACGTCTGGCAGATGTGAAACAACGACTCGCTACGTATAGTACATATAGCATGGCGAGGCGTCGCCACGGCCTGTATCGCTACGACAAATTTTAGGTTCACTCTCGCCTATAGATGTTTCACATCAACAGTATTTTAAATATGCTTCCATAATGCTTTTCAAATGATGCTCACAGTATTTTAATTTAAAGTGGTATGTAAACGTGGTTTACTACCACGAAAATCTAAAGATTTCAGTTACAAAAAAATATAATAAACCCTATAATTCTTAAAAAATCAAAGAAATATAATCAAGTGTGCAAAAAGTATATCAATATACAGTACACTCAGACTCTCTGAATATAGATATTTTATAGCAAAGTGATTTTAATTTTATTAACATTATTAAACAATAGTTTGTTAAGAAGACAGTAGTACATCCCAATTTATTTCATTATTGTACACTTCTTGTTCTAACCAAATCTCGTAATTTTCTTTAAATTCTTCTTCGAGTTCAATGTTTGTTTCGAGAATACTGTTTATATCTGTTTCAAGAGGAGTCAAGTCCATTTCCTGGTCACCACCGGTTCCGTACCTCCTTTGGTTGAACCGATCTACACTCACTCTCAAAGAACACTCTTCATCTTGGAAGTCCCAAGGTCTGGCGTCGACGTCATTTCCAAACGCCCAATCATCATTTAATCTATGACGTAATTTCGAATATATTGCACTAATTATCTTCATATTTGTCTTCCTCCACTGTCTACCCAGATATTTGCTCTGCATTTTCAATAATTTTAAGACATAAAATTGCATCAATGCATGCCTAACTTTGAGAGTGCGTTTGAGTATGGGCGCGCTCTTAAATACGACTAGCATCATTATTCTAGCATTCTTCCATTTCGTCAATTTGTTCAATATTCTCAAAAGATTTATGCATGAGAATACATTTCTCCATGAATACCATACCGTTGAATCACCAATGTCAAGGCATTCCTTGGTCAATTCTGGATGCTCCCCAATAACACATGCAGGGAAGTCAAATATTGGTATTGTATTCTTAGCTCCGACATAAGACAGTATATTCTGATTAAAGAATTTTAATACTAAAGGCATGCAGTTAGCGTAGACAAGATGTTGGGACATAAACTCAAATTGGTAAACATGATTTAACTTGAAATGTTTCAAAAGAAGTAACAAAATAGCTGTTACTGCTTTGACAATAATTTCTTTGTGTCTATTTACATCAATCCCAAGTTTTAGAGACTGGAGCACTGTCATTGGCATCTCTTCTGGCAATAAGTCAGCCATGATATTAATTGAGTAAGTCTTAGCTGTTGAAGTTGGGGCAGCAGCAAGTAGTATTTTGAGTAAAGCAATCATATATTGAGGTAAATTTGGCAGCATAGCCTTGTAAAGAACTTCTGCTTCAGTTTCCTCTACTTCTTTCTCTCCTTTAGTCAACGGGCTCCGAGCTATTTCCATCTCTCTATCTGCTTGTAACTCAGACAGACTTGTGTACATGTGCTTCTTCAATATATCAATTCCTTCGTGTATTGGTTGTGGGAGTCCAGCTATGGTTTGCCGATCTCCAGGCAGAGAATAACCCACAAACTTTATTCTGACATTGTCAAGAAACATGTCGATATCTTTCTGTCGAACTTTCGACAGCCATGGCAAACTTCTTGGTAAAGGAGGGGGTGGAGGCGGACTGTCAAACTGTTTAAAATACATGTAATAAGGGCAGTTTTGATTATTATCTGACTGGGATCCATCATTGGGCATAGTTTGGAATTCCATTGAATAGTCCTCTGACCCATTACCAGTTTCTTCCTTGTCGACAAATATTTGCTCATCTGTCTCGTCCAATGATGTTTGTTTCATAAACATAGGTCGTCTTAAAGCTCTTCTTTTGCCAGGATTCTGGTTTTCCAACATGTCTGCTGCACTCGGAGGAGGTGAGCTGGCTCTCATACTCTTTGTTATCTCTATTGTATCCTCAGTTAATGGTTCTAAACCATGTTTATCTCTTAACTCACCCTTTCTCTCTTTTAAATCTTTTGATCCACCCAAGTAGACAAGTAGTACTTTCCATAATAATAAAAGTACTTTTTTCATTGGGAAATGTGGTGTGGTACCAGCACAAAGGTGTGTCACCATGCTAAGAAGTTTTACCGGCAACAGTTCTTCCCCAAAAGGAGTACCAAGTTCCTCTTTGAAGTTTTTAACTAGATGAGTAAATTCCGATTCAGGGTTATCATTTTCAGTTCTCATGTGTTCCGTTATGAGATACAGAACGGACAAAATGACTCGTAAATTAGTAGAATCAGCAAGAGATTCAGCTAGTTTCCGAGATGCTATAGCAGAGCTGCTGCGGACAATTTCGAGATTCAATAATTCAACAAAAGCGGAGAACGTACCCATGTCATACAGAGTCATAATGTTGATGCGTGCCCAGTGAGCTTGTTCTGCGTCAGATTGCATCTCGGCCCAGCAACCCTGAGCCAAGTACAAGATACAGCGAGTCGCTCGCATACGTATTTCACTTACTGCAACGTCGAGATGCTCCAATAACTTCATAATCACTGTCCGTTGTTGTTTAGCGGTAAGTCGTTGCCAACTAGGGCGATAGTTGAACTCCTCCATAATGTCTTCGAAAGCTTTCACATTGAGCTGGTATTCAGGATGTTCAGTGTAGCTGTACAGTTCGGCTATTTCATTGGCCTGCGTATCGCAGTCGTCGTACACGAAATCCAACTCGGGGCTCTCCATATCGTTAACACAGTCCCCTTCCTCCATAGGGCGGCGTATGTCAGGCATTTTTACACCACCGTGACGGCCGTTGCCGTTTGTTCCCATTATAAAACACCAACCCCGAAAGAAATTGACATTTCCTTCAGGTTTTTATCACGTTCTTTGTGAAATTTCCTTTGATTTTATTCAATCTTTGCTTCAACAATCGAATTGGGAATCTCGTTTTTTTTGTATTGATTGATTAAAATGACAAGTATGAAAAAAAAATGAATTGTCACTGTCAGAAACCAATCAAACAAGACCTAACTATGGTTACGGGTTTGTTCGAGATTGCAAAAACCTAAATTATTATCTATGGGCCTATTAGATTTTTTTTTAATGCTGGCTTTTTATTGGCTGCTTGATTTACTTGTTTGGAAATGAGGGAGAAGACGACAATTCTCAATCTTTCATCTCTTTCACTCTCAGTTTTTTTCGTGCAAGAGGCGTGTTGTGTTGTGAGTCGTGATTAGAATTCAAGAATTTGGACTTTTTTTGGTGTTTTCGGCTATAATATTGATATTTGTAAACGTTATCAAAGTATGTATTTGTCGCACTACTACTTTTGCTTCATTTTCATTTGTATTAAATTAGGAATTTGCTTACAAATTTGTAGTTTCCGCTCTACTTTAGCAACCTTTTCAATGGACACACCTAGTTTTGCCTGGACTTATAACTCCTGGATATTTTCAGCGTAACCATGGCCGAGCTAGCGGCGTTATTACAAACGGACATCCCTGAAGGGCGGAATAATCTAACAGACAGCCACACGAACTTAGAAAGAGTAGCAGACTACTGCGAAGCGAACTACTTTCAATCGGAAAACAAACGGCTCGCTCTAGAAAGCACTAAGAACTACACAACCCAGTCTCTCGCCAGTGTTGCGTACCAAATCAACACATTAGCGTACAATTTCTTACAACTACTTGAGCTACAGACAATGCAGTTGTCAGAAATGGAGGGCCAAATGAACCACATTGCGCAAACTGTTGCCATACATAAGGAAAAGGTGGCAAGACGGGAGATCGGTGTGCTTACCGCTAATAAAGTAACTAACCGGAACTATAAGATAATTGCTCCGGCTAATCCTGAGAAGCCGATCAAGTATGTAAGGAAGAGTATTGATTATGCAGGTAAGTTTTGTTTGATACATCCTTAAAACAATTATTTTGTCCGATCTGAGAATTAGACCCGTGAATACTTGGTATGAGGCTGAACCTGTACTGAGTACCCACGATACTGGTTCAGTCTCATACAGGAGCCCGTGTCACTTTTACTGTGGGAAGCAGGTTCACTGCAACTTCATTTGTGACATGAAGTAAGTTTGAAGTTCCCAAAGTTTGCTAAGAATGTAAGCATTTGGGTGTTCTACACGCATTAGTTCCAAACAAATTGATTCAGTGGCGCTAGTGGCGCAACCACTAAACGCCTTTGTAAAAAGTATTATTCAACAGCTGTAACAAATCTGCCAAACAGCAGTCTGCCATTCTATAAGGAACTAAAGAAATAAATGTACATTATATTATCATTTACTTTTAATTTATAAAATGAAACATATTTTTCCTGTTTTACTTGCATTGCTTTTATTATTTTAAGCATTTTATCAATGTCTTACGCTTCTAGATCTTTACATCTATTACTCAATTCAATTCAATTTCAATTCAATTCATTTATTCATTCATGATACACAGGTATAATACAATCTCAGAGACCTTTCTATCTATTCCTTAGACTAATTTGTGTTTAGTTTTAAAATAAATTTTCACACTTACTCCAATACCATTGGATCAGGTTATCTGCAGATAATCTAGTTAATGTGCACATTAACCTGCCCTTCAACTTAAGAGGAATAACAACACCAACAACCTTGAAACTGAAAATCCCTGTCGGGCTCATCGAAAATTGTTGATTATTTCATGACGGAATGTCATAGAACTTTTTTTTGTGTACAGATTGTAGGTGACATTGTTTCCTACATTTTGGTGTAGTTTTAAGGCAAGAACCTCCTATTGGTGCAAAGCCTATCCAAATTTTAGACAAAAAATGTCTGATTTGGCTAAAATGTCGATAGGCTTCAATACGTTTCGACATATTTGTATGGAAACTGCACTAAAATATCGGAAACAATGTCGCCTACAATCTGTACACAAAAAAAAGTTCTACGACATTCCGTCATGAAATAATCAACAATTTTCAGTATAGGGCCCTTAAACACAGATAAAAAATTATTCTAAAAAACAGTTTTGTTTACTGCAGACCATATTATCACTTCACCTTTCTAGAAATTAACTTAAACTTAGCATCAAAATCGCGAATGCTTAAAAAGCTTTTGTCAAAGAATTTTGGATTGTAAACTTGTTCTTCTAAAGTAAATCTACGGAGCATCCAGGCTAGAGCTGCTTTCATTTGTAAACGGGCAAATCGACCTCCTGAAAATAAAATAAAACATACCTACTTACATACATTAAATTTTATAAAACGAACAAATTAATTAAATATGAGTAAAATTAAAAAATGTGTATTAACTTATTCGCCAATAAAAAAAATTGGTCACAAAAAAGGACCTGTTTGGTCTGTATTAGAGATATTACATTATTTTTTAAATTTTTTGCTTAACTCGTTTAATAAGCATTTTATTCAATCCTACTAGCTTATCTTACCTACTTCTTACTAATATTATAAATGCGAAAGTAACTCTGTCTGTCTGTTACGCTTTCACGCCTAAGCCGCTGAACCGATTTTTATGAATTTGATATGGAGATAGATAAGACCTTGGAGAAGGATGTAGGCTACTTTTGATACCGTAAATCCCGCGGGATCGGGACTTAGGCGGATGAAACCACGGGGCGCAGCACCAATATGTTATGATGACTTACCTACTGTGCCGACTCTTAATAAAAACTACTGTCTAGCTATTACGATTCATGAGATACAGCGTGGTGCCAGACGGACGGACAGACAGCAAAGTCTCCATAATAGGGTCCTGTTTTTAGCCTTTGCGTACGGATCCCTAAAAAGAACATCGCTCTGATGAGAAGAGAAGAAGAATACGCAAAATATACCTACCTATGGTGGACCCAGATGAAAAGAAGAAAATATACCTACGTCACGGCGTGTTCTATATTCAATATTCCTAATAAATCTTTAGGCTTTTATACCCAGGCAACAAAGCTATTACTCGCTCATAGCCAACTAGTTTCTAGCTCTACTCGCGTCCTTTCTTCAGGTGTCTAATGTAAAAAAATGTAACGTTTATTTTTTCACTCACCGAGACATACACGACCACCTTCTCCAAATGGGATATAGCTAAATTTTGTTATCTTCGATATATTTTCGGCAGAAAACCTTTCTGGATCAAACACATCAGGATTCGGAAAATATTTCTCATCTCTATGTATACCAAAAACTGGAATGATAACTCCAATACCTTTTTCTATTGTCACTTTTGAAGCTGGCAATATTGTGGTCTTGTTACATTCTCTCTGAATCATACCAACCGTTGGGTACTTTCTCATCGTTTCAGATATAACCATATCTAAATACTGTAGCTTTTCTACGTCGTTGTACTTCATTTCTTCATTTACATTTTCAAATACACTGTCAATCTCTTCATGGACTTTAGCTAATATATTTTGGTTACTAGAGAGTTCTAGAAGAAGGAAATGTAGTATGTTAGATGTAGTTTCAACTCCAGCAATAAAGAATAGAAATGCTTGAGCAGCTATTATTTCATCTGTTGGTTCCAATGAGTAATTTGATGTGGGATCGTGCATAGTGCCTTGTTTTTGGAGTTCGATTGCCATGTCTACAAAATCATGTCTTTTATTTGGATCCTTACGACGCTCTTCCAAAACCCTTTTAACAGTACCAACAAAAAATTCTTCGTGCTCTTCAAATACTTTGATGTTTAACCACTTAACTAGTTTTGGTACGTATGTCATGATAGCAAACAGTACATTATGCCACGGTCTCATCGTTACTGTCTTTTTTACCATTTCTTTGAAAGGAGAGTCCATTGTGTTCCTCAATTTTGTATCAATACCAAACACTGCCGCTCCTACTGACGAAGTGGCGTAAACTTGCAAGGCGTCGGCACAGCTATTTCTAAATTGATCATTTTCCTCCAGGAGGTCAACAAAATCTCTCGCACATTTGTCCATAATGTAGAACATGTTTTTGAGTTTTGCGCTCGTAAACAGTGGAGTCAGTTTCTGCCGAATGATCTTCCATTTATCATAGTTACCTAGAAAAAGAATGTTATTTGCCAAAACTTCGTTTTCACTCACTATAAATCCTCTGCTTCGAAAACTTTGGAAATCGTTAGTTAGAACCGATTGTATGTCATCTAAGTCTTTTAGTAATAAATAATTTAGTGATCCGAGGTACATCCCAACTGGGCCTTTGTTTTCGTCATATATTTTCTTATATAACAGAGGTAAAGCCGATTTACGGAATATAAATTGCCACGCAATTCCGGTCACTTCTTCAACGTGTTTTCCTTTCCAATATTTGTTTATTTTTCTTAGGTATGAGATTACCCAAGTAAATATTATGATAATAAAAATGTAAGACAACATCGTACTGTCGAATAGTTCTTATGACTGTCCTTCAAACTTAAATACTGTAGTTACAATACTCAATAAAAAATATTTTGATAAAACTGGTTTTATAACTAGTTTTCAAAATTAAATATTAACAAAAAGCTGTCTAGTTTTTAGTAGATTCATAACACGTTAATGTGAATAGGTTTCAAACGTACTTACATACCTAAAATCTTAACGTGAAGGCCTAACTAAACGTTCTAGATATTTTTATTTATTACATAACTAAATTGATTAAGTTACTGCATTTAGGTACCTCTACTAGTTAGTGATTACTGTTACCTACTGGTAGAAGCTGCAGCAAAAGACCATCGGGAGTTGTATTTGTAAAAACATAATTTTGAATAATAAATGTAAATTCTGATTTTACCGTGCGGTAATATCGCATGCAATTCTGCACCCAGAATTGACAAGACGCGCATGCGGTATTGCATCTATGTGGGTGCGGTATTCCACCCACACAGGTGAAAAAACGCATGCGATTTGTCTAAAACTTATTTTCCGGTTATGTTTTTAATCACCCTTCAGTGGTAGACCCTGAGGAAGAGGTCTGTAAATACCTTGTAACGTAGGTCATTGATAAAATGCTTAAAATTATATAAAAACCGGTTAAATGAGTTAAATCTCAATTCAACATCGCGAAAACAGAAGAAAAATCGTACGTTTTCCTTCGTAGCTCTGGACGACATCGGGCATGGTGCCCGTTGGAGCGGCGGTGCTCACGGCACGCCGCGCGGGCGCCGCTCGGGCTCCGCCCCCGGAGCTGCACCACTCCCCGCGCCTACAACGAAGCCCCCGACGCCTCCGGCCGCAGTCCGAGCTGCCGCCGCAGCTACCAATACTGGCACGTTGGGCCGTGGAACACTTGGTATGACAATGTTTACTGATGCTTGAATTTCATAATAGGATTTTATGGCGCCACAAATAGCTATACAGGTTGCTTCGTCTTGGGCTAAGTTCAGCATTACATAGCCCTGTAGCCCGGGTCTAAAATAATAAAATATGGCTATAGTGAACTCTGCCCTTCGCAAAGGCTACCAAAAGCGGTTTCTTGGCGGACAACTACGGCTGCGGCTTATTCCACCCACCGGTCTAAGTCGTAGCGCCAAGCTGGCTCGTCCGTATTCCGATACGTCGGCCGGTGCAGCCACTAAGCAAAACGGGTCACATCTTGTGCCACTGACGTCTTGCTTCGTCTAGATGACCGTGGTGAAATAGTGGTAAAGCGGTCGTCAAACGCGTGTAAAAAATGAAAATGTAACTATGTTACATTATTTATTGATTGTATGTCCACTGTTCAATATAACTGTAGGTAATGTAATGTTGGTAATAATTGTACCTATCACACTTTTTAACTTAGACGATTACCGTCCATCATTAATTTTAGAACTACGCGATCTAGATCGCGTTGTATAAAATCATTGTTTTTTTATCACTGAGACTTCTCGCGACCACGGCCGGTGTGACCCGTGTGGCGAAACGTCGAGGTAATTAAAATTCACGTTCTAGACCCGTAGTTCTAAAGATAATGAATGTATCTACAGGCAAGTCGTCCCGGGAGTACCGCACGCCGCCGGCCGTGGCGCCGCCGCAGGTGCCGTCGCACTACGCGCCCAACTACCCGCAGGTGCGGCGCCCGCCCGGGTACTCCACCTTGCCGGTAGCACAGCCGCAGGTAAACACTAGTCCTCTATATACAGGGTAATGTATCTACAGGCAAGTCGTCCCGGGAGTACCGCACGCCGCCGGCCGTGGCGCCGCCGCAGGTGCCGTCGCACTACGCGCCCAACTACCCGCAGGTGCGGCGCCCGCCCGGGTACTCCACCTTGCCGGTAGCACAGCCGCAGGTAACCTTTTTTTATTATGAACTAGCTGACCCGGCGAACTTTGTTCCGCCTTAGAGGCAATTTTCAGCCAAATCGGTTCACCCCTTTTTGAGTTATAAATAGTGTTAACAATACGACTTTATTTTATGTCATATAGTTTTAAAAAAATAAGGACTTTGTCATATTAACATATACTGATCATGCCAGTCCCATAGTTACAATTAATTATACAACAACAAATATACTACCTACTCTCTAACAAAATTCTTATTTGATCTAATCCATAACTAAAAAATGTCTTCTATTACACAGGGTTATTGAAATTAAGACAAAAAATCTCCACTTTTTATATTAGTAGGATTCTGTATATTGATATAAAGTAACAGTAACTTTGTTTTTTAGATTGGAATGGTACATCCGAACCAGCATCAGTCGCCTAATTATTCCCAACAAGACTTGCATTCCAGCATGCCACGTAAGTATTTTTTATATCATAAACCCTCTCTGAACTGTTCTGGTAGATGACGTTCAAACCGAGCCTTGATCGAACTTAATTCACCGTGTCACCGGTGCAGTGGTCGCCCGGCAAGCGAGGGTTACCTTATCTTATCTTGTAAAATATAAACCCTATGTATAAACTGTCAATTACAAACTTTACCTACAATATCGAGCGATATGGTAATTTCGTCTGCCTCTAATTTGTCTAAAGTCTAAACGCTTGTGTGAAATGCATGAGAAGTTTTTTTTTTTCATTTTGGTACCTACCGCAATTTTGTTGACTTTTAATTTGTGTAGTGTAATGTACTGTTCATAGTCGTTTTATAATGTCTATCATTATGAAACAGTCCCATAAACTGCTAATAGGTACACACCTTTTGTGTATTTCTCCAATGTTATACTAATTTTTACTATATCTACATACATTGAAATGGTCATTTATCTTCTAGCACCACCGTCTCCATTGATCGGGTCAGATGGTGAACACAGCCAGCACTCTATGAGCTTGCCTGGACAGGTTTGTCTTTCTTTTATTAGTAACCTTACAGTCAAATGGCTTCATTTGAATGAAAACACTATTGTTATCAGCGGATAGTCGCTGCTACTTCAAATCAAATCTAGCACGCGACATCATAATCAAGGCAAATTAGATACTGCAATAAATAAATAATAAATAAATAAATTCTGTGAACAACACACAGCGCCATCTAGCCCCGTGCTAAGCGACTAAGCTTGTATTACGGTGACTAGACAACGGATATAATACTTATATTTATTTTAAGACGAATTATTTCGTTTGCGCGATTTAAGATATCTCAACGCCATCTAACGTAACCGCCCCGTACTAATTCAACACTTGTTATTGGTACAGCGTGCGTCATCATCGGTAAGAGGGATTTAAGGCCCTACACATTGAATACTGCAAATTTAATTTAATTTAATTTAATAAAGGTCACAAAGCAAATTACAATTCGTTTTAACACTATAATAAATAATAATAATAAATAAATTCTGTGAACAACACACAGCGCCATCTAGCCCCGTGGTAAGCGACTAAGCTTGTGTTACGGTGACTAGACAACGGATATAATACTTATATTTATTTTTCTTTTGTAAGTACATACATATTTATTATACATAGAGGGACACCCAGACCGGACACAAATATTTATTTATTAAGCATAAATACTTGCACCCGGAACGCATTTATAAAGTTAAGCTCTAAATTATAATATAACCCTACATTGTCATAAACATTACAAATAAAGACGAATCATTTCGTTTGCGCGATTCAAGATATCCCAACGCCATCTAACGTAACCTAACCGCCACGAACTACCTCGACATGTACCGTGTTGCAGCGCGCGTCGTCCTCGTCCGTGGGCGGGGGCTCGACTCGCGGCGGGTCGGTGTCGCCTCCGCTCCCGCCGCCGCCTATGGACGACGAGCTCTCGCAAGATGCCTTCGGACGCCCGCTCCATGGAAGCATCACTGTAAGTCGTACTTTGGGTTTTTCTTTACTAACTTTTATAATCATATAAACCTTTTATGTGGTGTATTGTGTCCTGTAGTGGTGCATATTTGCAGACCCAGTTTCTCGACTTACGACATTTTCTTGACATTTCACACTTACACACGATACATCAATCCTATTGCAAACAAAGTATGGCAAACAGGCGACTATTGACTTTAAGGGGAAAGTCTACCTACTCGTTTCTAAATACAAACTTTACAAACGTAGTCGACTGTTTCCTCCCTGGATAAAGACATAACAGAAAATACGTTTAGTTATGCTATAAATCCTATATCAGCCATGCCCCTACGTTTAGATTTTTATCATACTCTATTTTTTCTTAATTTTAATTCTATGCTAATTAGAAAAACGTAGGGGCATGGTCAAGGCAGATATAGGTTTTATGACATAAGCATATTTGCTCTAATGTCTTTACCTATCCAGGGAAGAAACAATCTACCACGTTTGTATGGAGAAAGAGTAGGTAGACTTTCCTTTTAAGATAAGTCTGCAATTATGCAACCTATCATACAATACAGAGTTCAACTATCTATCTTTCTTTACCTTCCTTTGCCCTGCCCATTCCTTTTCTTTCAAAAATTAAATAATAAATGCCTACATACCACAGACATTGATATAGGTAGACGTCACATGTATCTTGATTTGTATTGAAACCGAGCGTGCCGACTTTCTGACACGCGAAGGATATGAAATCACGTGGTCTAGCTATATCCATGTCTGCTACATACTACTGTTGTAACATGTGTGTGCACTTCATTTAGTAAACCTTTGAACACTGGATGCCATGAATCATATTATATTACAGAGTAAAATGGTACAGCAATACACTAGCGCTGTTCCCGCCATAGTTCCCGATGAAGAGGACTTGCCGGGATGGGTGCCCAAGAATTATATTGAAAAAGGTAACTGTCGTAGTTGCATACCTGCGGGGAGTATCGAACTCGCAGATTTTTGCGTGGCTGGCGGGTATTTGCGCGTTAAGCCACAGTGGTCGATGTTGGTTGAAAGTTGAAATCTTTTAATCCAGTTTTGTGTCACGATTAAAGGAATATTTCGTTCGAGTATTTCGGAGTACTTCGTAGCTCAAGTATGTATATTAATTGTCTTGAGATATTTTGACCTAATTTCTTTCACCACAAAAAAACACGTTTGTTGTATGGGAGAGCCCGGTATAATATTTAAACCACTTATTCTGTTTTAGTACTTCTTTTTATAGGGGCAACAGAAATATAATATGTAAAAAATTAAATTGCTCAGCTATCACGGATCATAAAATACAGCCTTATGATGACCGACAGATAGACAGCACGCTTTTTAAACTTACACGATTTCCTTCCATCATTATTATAAACAGTTAGTTCTAATAATAATATACAGAGAGGCAGACTGACAGCAGAATCTTAGAAATAAACGGGACCCCCGTTTCTACCCTTTGCCGTCTACCCTGAAAAAACGTCACGGTATTCGGCGCTAACAATCCGCGCGTGTCTCTAGTTGCCGGACGTCCGTAAAACTAATAAAATGCCTCGTTGCGTGATTATTAGATTTATTAGTAACTGCAAAATTCGAGCACATATTTTCTGTGGCTGTGACGTCACATTAGGTATTGAAAAGTCGGCACGCTCGGTTTCAATACAAATCGAGGTACATGTGACGTCTACCTATATGTATGTCTGTGACTAATACTATTAAATAACGGGATTATAAAGTTTCTTTAACCTGGATTATTCAAAATAGTAAATTTAAGGAGTTTTTAACGAGTCTTTCTACCTGCATTCCAGTGATCGCAATATACGACTACTACGCCGACAAAGAAGACGAGCTGTCCTTCCAAGAGAGCTCGGTCATCTACGTGCTCAAAAAGAACGACGACGGCTGGTGGGAGGGCGTCATGGACGGCGTCACCGGGCTGTTCCCCGGGAACTACGTGGAGCCTTGCGTCTAGATATATGTACACTAGTTATGTATTGGCCTTTTCATCTAACAGTAGAAAAGTCCCGCGGTTTCACCCGCATAAGTCCCGATTCCGTGGGAATATCTGGATCAAAAGTAGCCTCGATACTTTAGCTTTCCATTGGTGAAAGAATTTTTGAAATCGGTCCTGTAGTTTCGGAGATTACCCCCAATATACAAACAAACACGTTACCTCTTTATAATATTAGTAGTATATAAATTTTCTTCTGTTTTCGAGATGTTGGATTCACATTAAACTCATTTTTCGGTTTTAATTGCGTATTACTTGCTAAAGGTTCTTCAGGATTGACAATCCGACAATTCAGGATGACGGACGTTGAGAATTAAAACAATGCTAAGTAATAAACACGACGTGCGCGTGGTTAAACCGAAAAATGAGTTTAATTTTAATCCGTAAAGTAGATAAGGTTCTTTGTATGAGGTTTAGAAACCGACCGGATGCGTTCGGACTCGGCAGCAGCCGCCATTATTGCATGCAAACTACTTAAAGCCGGAGTCATCGTCATCACCTCTAATTTGCATACAAGTTGTATGTAGGTAATTTCAACTTGTCCGTAAATGTGACGTCATGTTGCATAGGTACAATACTTGGCTAATGTAATTGCGCCATAAGGACACTTCATGGAGATGTGTCTAAGGTCTGTTTGAAGATCGTTATATGTTTTAAAAATAAATTAGGTCAATTCTAAAATATAAAAATCGCGCTTATATTTTAGTTGTTATGGGTAACGCCTCTTTCCACTGTAATATTTATGCTCGCCATGTGTTATTTTATATTTTACACATGTAATTTTATATTACCAAGATAGTAGGTACGTATTTAAGATGAGTACTTTTATTCAAAGTTAATTTTATGTTTCATTTAAGCCTAACATTTATGTCGGTAAAGAAAATTCTATTGATGCACAAGAGGTAATTAAATCTTAGACCTATAAGCCCCGTAAGTTGATATTGCGATTGGGGGCCATCTTGGTGACGTAGTCGACGTGCACCGTCAGTACCGTTCGCAAGGTCAACCCGCGCTTACGACGACGAAATAAAATTACGACTAATAATAATAATTCAATTAATAAATTAATTATTTATTATAATTAAATTTTGCTTAAATTACGACGAGAGCATGAGTCAGCAACAGCAACGGCAAAAGAAAGAATATTTCGACATACAAAACTAATCTTTTATGGTCCCGAAATTTCTTAGAAATATACCCATCCATGGTCATAAACAACGCTACGCTGGTCTCGCTACTACAAATAAACCCATAACCCTAGCTTATTTACTTTTTATTACAATTTTTTTGCTATCTGTACTTTTGTGCAACGGATGACGTCACGCAGCTGTTATTGTGACAAGGTTCCATCGCAATATCAACTTGCGGGGCTTATACCTATATTTGCATTTTTAGGGTTTATAACACATCAAAAGGTAAAAAAGGAACCCTATAAGACACTTTCTTGTCTGTCTGTTTTTTAGGAATTTTGGGACTGAATACATTTTGAATTTCGATTTATTTTTAAGTTTTAATCTACACTCTGCTTTGGTGACTTGTAATTCGAGTGATTGTTGGCTAAAAGTATCCATGCAAGATCAAGCTGGTATGTACTCAAAGAGTGTAAACCCAGCTTGAATTCTTCAAATTTAATCCTACAAATATTATAAATGTGATAGTAGGAAATAAACGAGTATGTTTGTTACTTCTTTCACACAAAAACCACTCAACCGATTTTGATGAAACTTGGTACGCAGATAGCTGATGATCTGCCGGGGTAAAACGGGGTATTCAGAGCTTCGGTTCGAAACCGATGACAGTGACAGACATGTCAAGTATATCATCGGTTTTGGACCGAAGCACTCTGAATGGACTGTTTTATATCCCGATATTCCTTCGGGATCGGGAATTACGTGAGTTAAACCGCGAGGCGCTGCTAATACAACAATGATTTACAAGACTATTCAAACTATGATACAGGCATAGAACTGAACTGGGAGAGGCTACCGCGGTTGTATCGTTGACATTTTTGGGGGTACGAGATGGTGTGTACCTCCAAAGGGAAGATCTTCCACCGGGCAGATGGTTTTGCCCGGTAGGCCGCGGCCCGACGTTCTCTCATCGGGAGTTGTTTATGAGCTTATCTCGGAAAGAATGTTGATAGCGCGATTCAGGATTTCATACTAGTAACGCCATCTAGTTGATTCTGTGGGCGTCCGCCACAGTTTGACATCTCTGACAGCGGGGTTTTCAATTTTTCAATTGAAGATTTTCTGTCAAAATCTTCAATTCAATTCAATTCTGTCTGTGTTTCATTCATTCAATTTGGCTTCGGCATCGGTATGAGTAATCGACGCGTCGATTTGTAATTTTCGCGGTTCGAAATTCGGCTGTCAACTGTCAAATGAAGTCGATGCCGATGCCGACGGAAGAACCGCGGTAGCCTCCTGGAAAGCTACCGCGGTTGGTTCGTTGACAGCAACTCGATCCCGACGCAGTAGTTTGACATCTCTGACAGCGGAGTTTTCAATTTTAAAACCGCGCATCCATGGCCGTCAGCCGTCGATTTGGAGATTTTCTGTCAAAATCTTCAATTCAATTATGTCTGTGTTGCATTCATTCAATTTGGCTTCGGCATCATATCGAGTAATCGACGCGTCGATTTGAAATTTTCGCGGTTCGAAATTCGGCTGTCAACTGTCAAATGAATCCGATTCCGATGCCGACGGAACATCCGCGGTAGCTTCCCTGGTCTCTATTACAGACTTGAAGGAAAAATGTCGCCCGATTGTGATCCTTTTGGACGAGATTCACCTGTTCCAATTCGGAAAATTACTCACACAACTTTAAAAAGATATCAAAATCCGAACGTCGTAATACTACCTACCCTATAGCTAGGTTCTAAGGTTATATAATATGGTTATTCCAATTTAGACTGTTTATCTAGGTTATTATTTGTATTTAATTTTACTTCACTAAAATATAAATAGGTGTATAGAATTTTCAACCTCCTATGATACCTGTTATAAGCCTATTTAGTAATAAAACCACATTTTATTGCTTAAAGTATTTTATTTGGGTTATCCATCAATTGTATTCTTACATAATATTCATATTGTGACTTGTAAAGATACGTTATTTATTAAAATATACTTTAGAAGTAATGTTTCGTCTTATTCATTGCAACCCAAAATGACAAAACTTAGTACAAGTATAATAAAATATATCACAAATGAGGCACGTAGTCAAAATTGATAGACAAGGTCACAAAATATTAACAACCCAAAAGCTTGCACATTTATAAGTAACATTTTTTTAATAAAATAGAAAGAAATGAGCATAAAGGTAGAAACATACTTAACCCACACGCACAACGCGTGACGATATCTGGACTCGTGAATTTGTATGAAATCCTTTGAGTTAGAAACATAATATCACGCTTAACGTCTTCACGCGCGTTACGCTAAACGTTAAGATCCATATCGGCGAGTGATGATGTAGTGCGTGTGGGCTAAGTATGTTTCTACCTTTACCCTCCTGTTTACCGAAGTCGGGAAAAAGTACAAAGATTTTTTAATATTTAGGCAAGTACGTTCTAGTGTCACATAACTACAAAACAACATTTCAATTTCTAATTGGGATGAAAACCTTGGAAAAAAAAATTTTAGTTATTCAGTTGCAACTGTTTAGTTTAATTCCATAAAATCTCTTTGCCTGCCCTTTAGAGTAATAAACCAAAAAAAAAAGTTATTTATAAATGCAGCAGTTCATCAATTTATGTGACATAGAAGTTTAAAAACTACGAAGTTATTCCTTGTCCTCAAGATCCATGTTTTCTGCAGCAACACTGTCTTTTTTATTTAATTCCTTCGTATCATTTTCTTCTTTTGCCTCCGATTTATCTTTCTTGTCGTCTGAGTCTACTTTGTGCTCAGATTTCGCGTTTTCTTTCGGTTGGTCATCAAGTTCGACAACTTTGTCTTGTTTCTTACTTTCTTTTTTACTGCTGCTACTGTAAGTGAAATATGTATTCAGTAAGTTAGTTCAATACCTGTCTATCTATATATTAAAAATTAGTAGGTATAGTTCACGCAAAACTTAATGGCCCCTGTGATCTAGTAACGTAGCACTCACACAGCTGTATGCGTTGCTGGATGGTCGCGGGGGACGAGCGACGCGCGGGGAGGGTCGGTCCCCTCCCGACGACCGTACCGACACCTGGCGCATCTGTAATTCACGTTCTGTGCAACTACCTGCGCCTAGATCACAGGGGCCATTAAGTTTTGCGTGAACTATACTCAAGTCTAAAGCTGAAATTACATTCCTTTGCACAAAAAAATATTGAACCAATTATGGGGTGGCACACGCAAAGATGTGAGCAGATGGCGCTGGCATCGGATGATCTTTTTTTTTTGTTGATGAAAACGCCAAGTTTTTTTTTTTTTCGTTCGGCCTGAGACTGATATGGCCAATTTGGCGCCGAGAGTTGTAAAAAACACCTGTTTGACAGTTCTTAATTCAAACCTAAGATCATCCGACTAACGCCCTCTGCCGGGATAAAAAGTTAGTGTTCCTCCTCATTGCGATGAAATTTTTTTATGCAGATAGCTGAAAATCGGGATTATTGGAGGTTACTTTATATCCCAGTAGAATGGGGACTTATCCGAGTGAAACTGCGGAGCGCCGCCAGTAGTTATCTAATTGACCTTGAAGGACATTTTCCCTATGATAATAAATCAAGCCACAAGTGTTACTTACGTAGATCCACCATTAACGATTTCAATGACATCATCGTCTTCATACTTTATATTTATTACGGCTTCTACTTTAGACTGAATGCTCTTCAAGGCAGAATGGAATATTTTCGAACTTGCCTGTAATTAAAAAAAAACATAAATATTAAGAGGGTGGGGTACTGTTACCATTTCCCCAGGCCCCCACCACAAGGTTTTCCAAAATATTAATTCGAAATGAAATAAAACGGAGAAACATTTTTTTCATTTTTCCAGCGTAAATTACTAGTTTACATCTCATTTGTTTTATATTATTCCCAATAAAAAGTAATATACGCTGTAAAAATGAAGAAAAAAGTTTCTCCGTTTTATTTCATTTTGAATAAATATTTTGGAAAACCTTGTGGTGGGGGCCCTATAAAAATAAAATCTTAATCCGAATAATACCGATATGAGGGTAGAAAACTAAATTTTTCATAATTTATTTTGCTATTATGTTTATATGGAAATGGCAACAGTACCCACCCTCTTAAGGGGCAGTGAGATCTCTTATAACCATTTTATTCATAGTACAGACTACAGAGGATGAACCATTTCATAGGTACAATAATATAGTGTTTTTGCAAAAAGACAAGGTTATTTTCTTGGCTGATTGATTGGCTTAGAGTTCCTGGCTGGGGTACTGAATTTAAAAAAATCTAAATGCCATTTTAGTTTTCGTCAAAATCGGGGACGCAACTCTTAACCTGGAGACAGACTCTGGACCTCTATAACTATGGATATTATAATGGCGTTCCCAACTATGACCACTTTGGGTATAAATGGAGGGGTCCGACAAATCCTATTTTTTATTATTAAGAACGTGGCGACTGTCACCATTTCCATACAAACTTAATACCAAAATAAATTATGAAAAATTTAGTTTTCTACCTTATAATATCGATATTATTCGGATTAAGATTTTACTTTTAAAGGGGACCCTTTAAAAGTAAAGGTTTTCCAAAATATTCATTCACATTCAAATAAAACGGAGAAACATTTTTCAATGAAAAAATGTTTCTCCGTTTTATTTCATTTCGAATGAATATTTTAGTAACAGTCGCCACGTTCTTAAGTGCTTAAGCCCCCGAACCCACTTGCCTCGGGTCGGTGCAAGACAGACGGACAGCAACCCGTTCCATGAACTCCTGCGCATATATGTTATAGCGTCCCAAGCTATGACCAGCAAGGGTATGAAGAGATGGGTCCGCTGTTCCGTCCGGCCACCCCGGAGGGGCAACCGTGCGGGATCAGTTATAGACAGATCGTGTCCCCAAACGCTAGATTCGGTTCTCTTAAGGGAGAGCTACCCCGTACCAAAGTGGTACTGCCAGATTGTCCAGACCTCAGAACAATAACAAAGCATAGAAGTAGCGACATGACGTTTGAGCGTACACTTCCATAGACAACTACGATTTCCTTAGTGCTATGACCTCTTTTCATAAGTTATCGATATCGATAGATGCTGTTT
>OY292398.1:21091337-21267270 GCA_958496205.1 Idaea biselata | reverse complement strand
TATATGGAGATATTCGTAGAACGTGTTTACATCCACTTACTGATTAACTGATAAAAAAAAATTGCACGACGTTACACACATCGCAATCTATAGTTCCAAACTAAGCACTAAGCTTGTACTATGGTGACAACGGATATACTATACATATTATACATTTTGTTGTAAATACATAGATACATAGAAAACACCCATACCAGAAACAAATATAATTTTTTATTTCTTTAGGAAAATAAATTTTATAAGCTTGACCCCAACTGCAACCTATCTATTTCTCAATAGACAGGTAGGAAAATATTGGTAAAATCGGGACGACATTAACAATGCTTATTAGCGATTTAGAAATATGTAAATAATATTCATATTTGCTGTCATTTTTTTATTTTCTTACCTCGACGTTTCGATCAAAACTATTGTCATACAGTCGAAACGTAAGTAAGAGAAATGAAAAAATACTAGTACAAAACGCGTGAGTTTAAAATTTTAGTCAATAATATTATTGTTGAAGTGCGAAACAAAAACTTGGTACCTTACCTACCTAACAAAAAAACAACAATATACAGTCGATGTAAAAGAGTTTGATGGTGATGATGACTGTGTTATAGATAGTTATATCATAGATGTATAAATGGACATAGGAGCGTATAGCGTTGTCGTCAATAGATCTCTAAGTATCTAACTAAAGCTCAAAATACACGTCGGATATTATACTGCAACGTTACCTAAAGAGACCATACTTACAGCCAACGAACTCCGAATCTTACAGCACATACCTATGTAGGTACGTATTTCTTTAAACGTGTTCTGTAGGTGTGGGCCGTTTTAGGTAAAGTTGCAGTGTAAGTGTCATTGTGTAGATTGACTTTAAGATTTATCTCAATTGGTACAAAGGAGTAACATTATAGGTACAGTCAAGTTCAAAACTGGATTCCCACCACAAAGTACAACATTTCTTTGTAAAAACTGTTATTCCGACGAACTTCTTAAGATTTATCTACCCGAATCATGTAATGTAAAATTTTCCATATATTATGTGGTCTGTGGTTGAAGAAAATATATATTATAGAGCTCCCACTGCCCGTGTGTATATATCACTTTTTAAGGGACAAGTTTGCTCAATAGTAAACCACTTTAGTTAACCACTTAATCCCACAATGAAACGCTATTGATTGAAAAGTCATATTTATTAGCCGTTTATAGGTTATAATATAAAATACTTATAATTAAATTAATTTTCCATTACCAATTCTCAGGTGTGAAGAGATGAAGGTCCTTGACATCAAAACGCCGGACCGTTCGCGGCCTGTGACACCGATACCGTCATTGATGGACCGATCGCGGCCGACTACGCCTAAACCCTCATTATTAGAACTATGATTTTATAATACAGTTTGATAAACTATTAACCTCTCAAAGATCTATAAATAAAAGGACAAGCTTATAGAACTAGATGTGTAGAATAGATAGGTGCAAACCGTCTGAGCTCGCATTATTTGTTATGCTCTGCTAAGTTCTCAAGCATGTATCTATTATAGGTTAGGTACCTACCTATTCGCTAAGAATACAACATTTCAAAAATATAAAATTCCTTTAGAGAGGTACAAATTTAAAGGAATTTTGTACCACCAGAAACAACCTACTCGTGCTTATTTGTTTAATAATAACAAAAAACGGGGCAAGTGCGACACTCGCGCACAAAGGGTTCCGTACCACTATCACAATTGGATACGGAACCCTAAAATGGTTTACAACAACCAATTTTTAAATTTTATAGGAAAATATGAAATATTTATCTTCGATTCTACTCCCATCAAACGACCGAATCACTCAATAAAAAAAAAACCTTGGCACAAAGAAAATCTG
Organism: Idaea biselata; assembly: GCA_958496205.1. Taxonomy (NCBI): domain Eukaryota; kingdom Metazoa; phylum Arthropoda; class Insecta; order Lepidoptera; family Geometridae; genus Idaea; species Idaea biselata. The sequence goes on along the minus strand of OY292398.1, from coordinate 21,265,410 downwards.
AAACTTATAAGAAACTCTTTGGTAAGTAAGGCAGACTGGTATATTTGACAGATAGGGCAGCCATTTTGAATTCCATGACCAACTCGATTTGTCCTGACCAATCAGAAGCGACCTCACATTGAACTAAACTCCTTGTTATTTTTTAAACACGTTTGTTGTATGGGAGCCCCTTTTAAATAATTGTTTTATTTTGTTTTTAGTATTTGTTGTTGTAGCGGCAACCGAAATACATCTTCTGTGAAAATTTCAACCTTCTAGCTATTACGGTTCATGAGATACAGCCTGGTGACAGACGGACAGACGGACAGACGGACGGACGGACGGACGGACGGACGGACAGACAGACAGACAGACAGCGAAGTCTCAGTAATAGGGTCCCGTTTTTACCTTAAGGTACGGAACCCTAAAAACCGACATATTGAGAACCTCCTCCTATTTTTGAAGTCGGTTAAAAGTCACATAAAATATCTTTTTATCATATCGACTCAGAATTTTGATTTTTATTTAACCTAATAAAATAGATATATCTTAAGAATTTCAGTTAGGTTCACCCGTTCCTGAGAAAATCGGTGACAGACGGATAAGCGAGTGATCTTATCAGGGTTCCTTTACTTATCTTTGAGGTACGGTACCCCTAAAACACGGTTTGCACTTCTCTTAGATAAATTTCCACACCTAGCTTTCTATATGCTTGTCCTTGATCATAATTTAGGTATTTATCTATTAAATGATTGGATACCACGGAATAAACATACCATTATGCAGGTGAAAGTGATGTGTGAATGAATTTGTATTGGAATTCAGACGTAATCAGGACGTAACCGTGCAAGTTGTCATCGAACTTAATGCTAATATAATATATGACAGAATACATTATAGTAGTACCCATATTATTTTATTATACTAGAAGTCGAACCCTGGCCATGTTTATACTAGAAATGAACGGCAATATAAAAAAAAAGTATGTTTAGGTACTTTCAAAAACGACCTTATATAAGAGTGGAAGAATTTATTAAATGACTTAAATTTCTTCGTCAATGAATGACAGTTTACGGGGAACTTTTAAAATATCTCGAAGCGTGCTACATCTTAGACCGAATCGTCACTTACAATAAGACAGTGTCCTATTCCGTGGTATAATAAAACCAGAACTAAACATGTAATTAAATAATTTATTGTAACGTTCTTTTTTAATTTTATACGAAACAACTGTGATAGTTTAGATTGTAGACAACGATCTAGTTTAGGTGCATACATTGGTGAAGTTTCTAATTAAAATATTTAAATGGATTTCGGTGTTTCATTTTTGTGTTCCTTGCTTTTGGCTTAGTACAGCGTAGTAGGAGTATGCAGCTTTCATGATCTGAAAAGAAGAGCATGTAAGTACATGTAAAAATAAAATAAAAAATAAATAAATATTGCAGGACGTTACACACAGCGCAATCTAGCCCCAAACTAAGCACTAGGCTTGTACTATGGGTACTAGACAACGGATATACTACATATTATACTTTTTTTTTTGTAAATACATACATATGATACATAGAAAACACTGAATATCCCATGTCTTCGGACCGTGGTGAGTCCTAGGACATGTTGGTTTCCTCACGATGTTTTTCCTTCACCGTGAGAGCGATGTTATTAGCGCACATACCTTTTTCTTAAAGAAAAAGACATTGGTGCGCGGTCGGTCTGGATTCGAACCCACGACTCTCAGAATGAAAGCCGGGGTATCTACCACTAGACCAACACCGCTCACGATGTAATATCATGTAATATTATTCATACACGGTCCAACGGTATATAATGGTATAACGAATCCGCGGACGGAATATCTACGTCCATCCATAAGATCCATATAATAATATGGACTACTGTCATGTAGGCACGGCATGTAGGCAAAGGGTCTAGGTCTGCTGGAGTCAGCAGTAGGTAAAATAGACCGTGAGAATATTTATCAACCTGGCCCACGATAAATATAACATTTCTCTTAAAATATCTTTATTTTTCTAAAACATTTATCTAACAATTTAATAAACGTGGAGTAAGGTTTGAGTAATTTTACCACATCTTATTTCTGTCTGTCAACTTTGTTAGCTGTATTAATAAACGTGGAGTAAGATTGGAGTAACTTTATCACTTTTTGTTTCTGTCTGTCAACTTTGGAAGTTCTTGTCACGGAAAAAGACAAAGCATGTTCTCACTACTGTGACCTTACTCCACGTTTATTAATAAGGCTATTAAATAAGACTTCATTTAGTATTGTGTACCTAAGCGCCGAATACAGAAACGCCACTTAAAATTTGAGGCGTACTTAAATAATTAAGCGGCTTCTAAATTTAAAAGAAGTATGGCAATTTTTGAATTCGAGAGCTGCTTAGGTACTTGTTTAAGTAGAACTAGAAATTTTGAGTTGCGTTTCTGTATTCGGCCGTGAGTAGGTATAATATTGACGTATATTTTTAACTTAAAAATAATAAGTATTGGGAGTACCCCGCGGTACCGAGGGGGCTCCAGGGAGGGTGAAGACACCGTTCTTCACTCCCATAACCCCGAGAATGAAACGTTTTCCCCCGGAAACGGTAACGACAATAATAATAATTAACATTTAATAGCAATAATGACGATGGATAGTTTACAATAAAAATATATTTAAAGGTTTATAAGAGCGGCCCAGACGCCAAGATGTTGCGACCGTGCTATATAGTAGGTTTGAGTACCCTACTTACTCCAACCGGGAACCTGTACCCAATAAAATTAAGGGAAATTTAGTACTTAATCCAAAATCTAATCAACGGGTTGCTCAAATTCAGGATATGTAAGTTTCTACGTAGGTAAGTAAGTATACCTACTTAAATATTGGGTTTATGTAAGAAGTTTTATTTTGAAATGCGTCATCAATAATCCACGCTCGGGACACGGGGATCGAGGCACGGGTCACGGAGATTGAGGCACGGGTCACGAGGATCGAGGCACGGGTCACGAGGATCGAGGCATGGGGCACGGGGATCGAGGCATGGGTCACGGGGATCGAGGCATGGGTCACGGGGATCGAGGCATGGGTCACGGGGATCGAGGCATGGGTCACGGGGATCGAGGCATGGGTCACGGGGATCGAGGCATGGGTCACTCCGTCATTGTTCCTTGAGAGTATTATGGTGTTAGTTACTACTAAGTAATTTAATATAATTTTAGTTAATCTACCCCGTAAGTAGGGACCTACCTTGCCCTATTGTATCTACACAGTTAGCCTTCCTTATCAATAAACATGGAGTAAGGTGGGAGTAAAGGTTTGTAATTTAAGCCGAAAGGGGGCTAAGCGACTAAGTTCTACGACTTTTAGAAATTAAAACGTTTATTTTTTCCGAAAATTAAGTTTTACTAAAAGACCCTGCCTATATAGATTTATTAAAAGTGGGGTATTTTAGGGGTTTATTCATAGGGGATTAAAATTTAAGCGACCGTTAAGCTATAGTCTGCAAAATACATAAAATACAGAATGTATAAAACATGTGGTAAAAAAAATCTGTAAAAGGTTTTTCTAATATTTTGTAAGTATGAAATATTCGAGGAGACGTCCCCAACTCCCAATGCAATTCCAGTAAGTAAGCGGAGTTGAAATTGAAAGTTACAGAAGTTCACACCGAGTGGTGGGCAGGTAATAAATAAGTAATTATTATTTTATATTGAAGAAAATATAAGGGAAGTAGGTAGGTAAGTATACAAAATTACAAAGACATTTTAAACATATGAGGATATAGGTCAAAAAGGTAGGTAGGTGGAGTGAAGTGTAGAGTGGATTACCACCACGTCTTTTCACCGGCTTATATATCTTCTTGTTTCGGTACCTGTGGACCAGGACCATGCGGTAACCAGGTAGTGTCACTTGGGCAAGAGCCAGCTCTCCGAATCGTGTTAGTTTTGGGGCAGTATCTGTATAACTGATCCCTGATGGGGCGCTACATGGCCCCTAACGATAACGATTAACGTATTTCTACCTAATTTTGCAAAGGTTAGATTCTTCTTCTGTTTTCGCGATGTTGTATTGAAATTAAAGACATTTTTCGGTTTGAATCGCGTGGTTTTTATTACTTTTAGCATTGTTACAACGCTCAACGTTTCGAGACCTTTCCAGGTCTCTTCTTCAGGATAGACTAAGATCCTGATCCTGATCCTGATCCTTAGTCTATCCTGAAGAAGAGACCTGGAAAGGTCTCGAAACGTTGAGCGTTGTAACAATGCTAAAAGTAATAAAACCACGCGATTCAAACCGAAAAATGTCTTTAATTTTGCAAAGGTTGCCTGGAAGAGATCGTTTTTGCAATAAGGCTGCCTTCATTATAATTAGCTGTAAGTTTTTTTTAATGTGATTTATTTTATAAAATTTGGTACAATAAAGTGTTTATCTTTTCTAATGTAATCTTCCTGTAACTCTTTGTGACGTGCAATAAGTGACGAATGAAGAAGACTAGCAGACACGCATGGAGGGGCTTGCAATACATTTTCGATGAGTTCATGACTTCATGACACTGGACAAAGAATAATGTAAGCAGCTACCTAATCAATAGTAAAAAAAGACTTAAGGGCCCTATTCTGAAAAACTGAAAATCCATGTCGGGCGCATCGAAAATTGTTGATTATTTCATGACGGAATGTCGTAGAACTTTTTTTGTGTACAGATTGTAGGCGACATTGTTTCCGATATTTTAGTGCAGTTTCCATACAAATATGTCGAAACGTTTTGAAGCCTATCGACATTTTAGCCAAATCAGACATTTTTTGTCTAAAATTTGGATAGGCTTTGCACCAATAGGAGGTTCTTGTCTTAAACTACACCAAAATGTAGGAAACAATGTCACCTACAATCTGTGCACAAAAAAAAGTTCTACGACATTCCGTCATGAAATAATCAACAATTTTCGATGAGCCCGACAGGGATTTTCAGTTTCAAGGTCGTTGGCGTATATACTCCTCTTAACATACCGATAAAAAGCAATAATTGTCCATATTAGCGAATCCAGCGGCAGTGAGGCGCAACGGTCGCTGTGCTCGCATCATGGTCATCATCAGAATACGACGTAGACGCACCGGCATACGCTCCCATTTGCACTGCATCACAGCATCTGATATCTTGGCCGCCTACGGATAACAGGATATTGAATGTATGAAATAAAGTCTTATTTAGTGCTCTCCGACGTTAATCCATTACTTATACTTATAATATAATAAGCTATGATTAATATTTATAATTATTTATTTATTTATTGTAATGTTTGTTTCAGTCTTTTAACGTTGAAACTTCATGTAACAATAAAAGACAAACGGTGCTTATAGTCCGGGATCCCTGGAACATTTTTTCAATTGATTATTATCAAGCTATTTTTTTGTGAGTAGCTTTATTTTGATGAGACGCCCAACAACTTCCTATACGAAACTCTCGATTGTGGTAGATAAGATAACAGAGGTAGAATCTGTACTAAGTAATATTTTTGAGCGTAGGACCGGGATAACGTACCACGCAATTTGTAGGACAATATGACTGTTAAATTATATTATAGGTACCTAAATACTAAGTAAAAATAAAAAATCAGCTGGTTAGTAATTATTTATGATGACATCGTTATCGATATAATGTTGTAATCTTTGATCTTTGATGAAACCATAGATTTTGTGGGACAAATAATTTTTCATATAAGAATTTGATCAATTTTATATATAAACATTATTTCTTAGTGTTAATCCACACTTAGGAATACTGCTTTTGAAAAAATGCTTTCAAAAACTTTAGTACCCGGCGGGATTCGAGCCCGCGACTATTGGTAATCCGAACCAACGCGTTAAACCGCTTCGCCACGGGTAGCCCTCCAGCCGGGTCGAATTTAAGAAAGCACCTCTTCGTGTGTTCTTGCGAGTAAGGCCTCGTAGTGACATCTACCGGCCTTACCGGCCGGTCTACGAGGCCTTACTCGCAAGAACACCGCCGCCGCCGGGTACTAAAGTTTTTGAAAGCATTTTTTCAAAAGCAATTTTATATATTTAAATTTTAGCTAAGTATTTTGTTGCCCCCGAAGTAAGTGCCTAATACCTATTATACCTAATGCGAAAAAAACAGGCTTCAAATCTACCCATTATATGCAAAATGAGGCTCAAGTCAATACAACTCAAGTTTTCAACAATGGAAAATCGTCGTCACTACATGAAAAACAATTTATTTTCATTGAATTCTTAAGTGTAGGTAAGGGTGTCGTATTAGCTACTTGTACTAACTCACGCTTACCTTCTTAATTACTGCACTATTTCTCGATTAAGTCTGTTAGTATGTTGGTCGTAAAAGGTTGTAAAAATAATTAGAAGAAAGGTGCCAGTGCAAATGTAAAAGTTTAGATGTGGTTTAGACGCTTGTCATTCAATCGCGTAAAAACGGCTGGAGGGATTTGGCTAAAATTTTGCACACAGTTTTATGGATAGGTACTTTGTATTCTCACGATACCTACCCCGGGTAAAATTGCGTGGCACAGCCAGCTTGTCTGTCTAGCTAGACTATCCAACCATACTATTTTATAAACAGAAAATATTTCTTGCTTTGTTTGTAACAAATAGTATCTGAAACTACTGGACCGATTTTAAAAATTATTTCACCAATCAAAAGCTACATTATCAAGGAATAACATAAGCAACTTTTTACCCCGATATTCTTAAAGAATCGAAACTTAAAGGTCTCTTACGCTCTATGGGGATCGAGTTACCTTCAAATCTAAGCTGATAGATACGTAAATAGAGCTTTCTTATTCACAAAATACGTAGCGAAATTGCGAAGCGCAGCTAGTTAAAAAATAATTAACCAAACTAGTCTAAATATAGCTATGTGTAGGTCCGACATTCAATTGGTTTCAATATGAATTTGGGTCGCAGCCAGCAACAAGATTCCCCAATTAAATCGTCATTTCAAAAGGTCATACAATATTATACGTAGGTACCTACGTCCAACAAGCGCCAGGGCGCCAATTACTAGGTACGGTAGACTGTACTACGGACAGTCTAGGCTGAAATATGGAGTCCCATTGTAAACTTTGTTTATAAAAGACATCGATGTAACGTTTTGGTACTTTGTATTTGAAATATTATGTTTCTTCAGGAAGACGTGTAATATGGTTTACAATACAAAAACGAAGTTTAGTTCAGAATTATGCTTGTATTTAAGAATGAACTTTGAAGTCCAGCTTGAGTAGCGGGATTTGTTTGGGTTTTAATTTACTTGAATAGTAGGTAGGTAGGTATATATTTGCATTCTGATAAGTAAATAATTTTAAAACTCTACGCTAGATAAAATACGTTTTTGTCAACTGATTGTATATAGATACTTGGTAGGTATTGCTACATCTCGACGCGGAAACAAAGGTTTACATAGGTAGGTACTCTAAAAATAAATATTTGCTGAAACTTTAGTTTACAGATATTTGCTAAATATCCTTAGGAATATTTTACGTTTACTATTTTATGAATATTATTTACTAGCTGTGCCCGCGACTTCGTCAGCGTTTTTCGAACATCTACCCATCGCTGTGCAAAGGTCTACACTTAAACGAACAACCAGGGAAGTACTGAGCAGAAGAGAATCATGGCTGAGTTTGTTTAAGTGTGATTTTTGTACATCGGTATGTAACTTGTTCTATAAACTAAATCTATAAAAGTTGAAACTCGACTTCGAAAAAAAGGATAAAATAATAATAATAAGCTTGCCTACATATGTACATAACAAAGCAACCGACTTATTTGTTATGTAATCTGAAGTCGGGCATCTTAACTAAATGCAATATTTTTTTTTACGTGGGTGATGCCCCTTATGTACCGTCAGGCCACTCTCGGGCCAAATGACCCGGTTTGTTGGGCTCCCTGGGTACCACAGTTTGTCAACTAAACCCCAACGGCGTCCCTCGCTCCACAAGTGTCGAGGCCAGTGGGAATTCCTCATGGACTACATCCGTCAACCCCGACAACGGCGGTCTTTCAAAGCCCGTCCCCCCGGCATGGTCACACTACCGTCTCGTGACCCAAAACCGGTGATAAACTCCCCCGAGTTCACCGCCACCACCAGAGGCTGAGGTGATTTTTCATAGTGGTTGTCATCCACGCGGCCCTTTTCTTGCGGAAAGGCCGCTGACGCGGGTTTACGGGACATCTGGAGGGTAAAACGTAACGTCGTGCCCGGGACTCGAGACTCGAACGCGGTACCCTCGATTCGGAATCCACACTCTGCCGCAGCTGCCATCGTGCCTCGTAAACTAAATGCAATCTGCATCTACCCAGTAAAACTGCCCGATTTCAGCTATATTTTTTTCCCCTTTTTCGTGCATTTTCGACAGCCACTAAAAAATATCAAAATTGTAACAGTAACTTTAATCATTGAGGAGTTTTCTGATGAGAAGGTAGTTTCAGGTGGTCCATCAATTCGTACCGAGTTCTTTATAAGCTGATTCTATTGATGGAAGTCCAAAAATTAGTAATTTACTGCATTGTGGGATGCTATTCTGCTCATCATTCCAAAGGTTCTCATCAGATCTTCACCAACAATTTGAGGGACCAATTCGAGACTCTCACTTTCCAAATCTAAAAAGAATATTTATATGCTGGGTAGAATTGAGAAGCTCCTCTTTTTTTAAAGTCGGTTAAAACAACCATTATAAATTTCCGTATGTCCGAAGGATCCGAATATATGGAGAGACATAGGTATACGGTTTTTTAGGAATTACCGGATATCCGGCTTTTTTAATTACGTGCCGGATATCCGGCTTTTTAATTACCTAACGGATATCCGGTTAATCATGTGTTGATTCCACATAACACACTTCTTCAATACAAAATTCAAACTAATTAGGTAAAAGTAGAAATAACGCTTTATCCGGATAGCCGGACTAAATAGCCGGATAAAAAGTAGCCTATATGTTAATCGGGGTATAAAGCTATCTGCATACCAAATTTGGTTAAAATCGGATAAGCCGTTTCTGAGATTAGCGGGCACAAAGGCACACACAAACAGACAAACAGATAAACAGACAAACAGACAACCAGAAAAACAGAAAAATAGGTTCTACTGCGTTAATAGATACCCATACAATTTATATTTTTTTTATATCTTCCAAAAACAGACACCGCTTAGTTACGATTTTTTTTATTATATATAATAAAATAATAAAATAAAAAATAAAAATATAATATAATATAATAATATATAATATATATAAAATATAATAATATATATAATATAAATATATATATATATATATATAGAATATAGATATATAGATATATAGATATAGATATAGATGTATAGAGTATAGATAGATGTATAGATGTATAGATGTATAGAGTATATATAGATATATAGATAGATAGATACGTACTAAGCAAGTAGGTAAGCGTAGGTAGGCACTCTGAAATAATGTTTAGCTGAAATACCTATACATAATATAGGTACCTATTTGTATCTAGGTATACCATTGCGTCAGTTTAATAAGTATACTGTTTATTGTTAGTGTGCATAGGCAAGGCAAATAATTGACCGACTCCATTACCGGTTTTTTTCCCGATGATCCCGATTGCAGTTAGGTATCTGTGGTCTTCGCTTCATTTAGTAGCAAAGAAGATAATTTTAAAGCGCAATACACACTATTACACACTGAGCCCGCCGGCGGCGGGCGTGTCGCGACGTTGCGTTGGCGGCTTGCGTACGCCTGCGCTCAGTTGCCCGGCGGCGACGCGACATAATTTTCCGACTTGCAATAAGTGAAGCCGCCAACTAGCCCGCCGACAAAAAGTTGCCGACATAGGTCGGCGGCCCGGCGGGCTCAGTGTGTATTGCGCTTTAGACTTAAACTTGAGTTTAGTTTCATTTATAAACATAAAAAATACAAATTATTACTTACTTGTAAAGTGAGTTCGTTTCCGGTAAAACATTGAATTGCTAATTGCGTTATCATAGCGAAGAAGAACGCAAGTGACGTCACCAACCGAACTGACTTGAAACTAGAGGCATCTTGCTGAAATCAAAGTAGATTTGACTAGGTACCTACTTCTGATTGGTAGAGACAAAATAAATAAGAGAACAATTTGAAGAAGCTCTTCTCGGTAAAAATTTCCAGAATAAACATTGACTTATTTATGACTATTTAATTCGGAAAGACAGGCGGATGGCGAAACGTCAATAAGTCGTTTACTAGCAGAGACATGAGAATTAGCATTTGGCCTTTAGCTTAGGTTATTTCATTTGAAAATAAAAAACTTTAGGTAAATAAAAAACCTAGTATTAGAATAAATAGGTACTAGATTCCGAAAAACCACAAAATTTCCGAAAACGTTTAATTTATTTATTTAAGGAAATCCACAGCTACAAACACATATACTTAGTAAAATAAAAAATAAACTAAAAACATTAAATAAATACCTACCTACCTACCTTATAAGTTTCTGAAAACATTTTTTTATAGGTAAAGTAGGTATACAAGTGGTAGGTAATTAGAAGGGTTATGCTTTGATCAGTCTATGTATGTAGGTTTGTTTGTTCCTATGTGGCGAATGGCGATCCTGAGGCCAAACGGATGGACCGATTTTGATGATTCTCACTCCTATCGATTAGTTTTTTCGACGTTTATATTTATAATAACTAAACATAATTATTATGACAATAAATATGCTCTCAAAAGTTTTTTTTTTCATGATTTTTTTATACCTACCTATTCTAAAATATGCTAAAATAATTACGAATGCGAAACTATACGTTAGACTTTAAATTTACCTCCATAACAAACAAAATGTACCTTTTTAAAACATGTAAAAAAATACAATAACAATAAGTATGCATGAAAACAATTCAAAATTGTTGTTTTCGACAGCTTTGTTCCAACGTCCTATCCTTTATATTTAAGTCTAAGACCAAAAAGCTTATTTTTTCATTCGTTTTGTTCATTTCGGTTGGCCAGGCTGTGGCTGTGAGGCTTTAGGACGTGTTCAGATTTAACATAGGTACCTACAGTGAAGTGACCCGTCGACACTGAGCGTGCTGGCTCTACGTTATAACGTTATAAGAAGCGACAGGCATTATTGTAAACCTAATGTGAATATTAAATAAATAGGTAGCATCAACTTACTTATAAACGATGACTAAGTTTATGTTACGTTTGTCTCTGCCTGTTAGCTTTGAAACTTCATGTCACAGTAAAGGACAAAAGAGTAACTCATCGTTTATAAGTAAGGGGTTAGTCGGTAAATAAATAGGGAAGAATCGAAATCGTTAATTTGACCGTGTCACGTCGGTGCCCGTGTGGCGCAGGGGATAGCGCGCTCGCCCGGCAAGCAAAAGCCACAGAAGCCTTATTTTTGAATCACTCTTACCGCGTCGAGCGATCTAAATACCTCGATTTCTGCTAATTTTGGGTCGATTTCAGATTTCTGCGTTGATTAGTTGAGACCACTCGTTGTGTTCGTGCGATTCTAATAAATAGAAATCGAGCTATTTATCTCGCTCGAAGTGGCACCAGCTATTCAAAAATAGAGCCCCAGGTTCAAATCCTATCACGGGAGATTTTTTGACGACGCATTTCTCCCTGCAAAATATTTCAAATTGCATTAATACGAAAAGGCACCTTATTTTACGCCGACTACAACGCCCGACCGTGCCCCGTCTGATAAGCATGACTTAGATACTGTCCGTTATCTGAACACGCCCTTATATTCTGCCTTCTCACAAAAATCCTGGAAGTAATGCCTAAGGCCTAAAGCCTTAGATATTCCTAATCTAGATGTAACAAAGTCAAATACATTTAGATGAGTCAAGATTCGCCCTGTGGCGAGAGTTTCGAGATAATGAAATATTCAGCAAGAGATGTCTTCACTTTAAGCTTGGCGTTACAAAGGTTGATGTGATCAGTCGGATATAGCTGAATGCCTTTTAACAACATTTTGGTTAAATTGATAGTATTAGCGTTAGCTTCGATCAATAGAGGAACAAGACCCGGGAAAATGTAACTATGTTAATAAATCGTGTGAATTTAAGAAGTTTAATAGAGGAACAAAATAAAATAATACCAAATGAGGATTAATGATTATAATTCCTATATAACCTACATGCTATATAGGAATTTTTAACCTGGGGCCATACTCTGGGCATTGATTACAGATCAGGCAAGTTTCATTTTTGAAAACAGTTGTACACACCTACTTACATACAATACATAATTGTTATTAAGTATTTTACAATCACTTAACAATTTGAAAGCTTCATTCCTAATGCCGGCCTTCCACCGCGAGCGGTTAACAACCAACGATCGTTCTCTTTGCGCGATCAAGTCCGAAAGCGCCGTAGGTCTATGAAAACGATCGTTGTATGTTAAATTGACACATTTTTAACTCCGCCCCGCTTGCAGTGGAAGGCCGGCATTAGGCTTTGACTGTACAATACGACCTACACTCACTAGAAAATAGAATTTGAGCCTCTACTCTGTTTGTTGTTTGTTAGTCTGTTAGTTGTTCTTGTTTTTCTTTAAATTGTATTTTTTATGTTGGCGTTACAATGAAGAATTAATATATCTATTTATCTATCTCTGTAACTCTACCAACTTATCACTTTAGGTACTCTTCATTCTAATATTGATTACGAAAGGTTCTCAGTCTTATCAAAGAGATCGGTTAGCATGCTAAGTTATGGAAATTAACGTAATACTCTCCGAAGATATCTTACCGAAACTTGGACCATTACAACGCAGATCGCAGCCATACTTGACAGCAGCTGAGTCATGAACCCGTAGGAATAAGTTGTTCCGAATTTCTTTACACACCTGGAAAACAACAAAAAGTCAACCAAAACCAATCAAAAATAGCCAGAATTGAGTTGAAGAACTCCCGATTCGCTTGAAGACGCTTAATTTATCTTGGGATAAAACTTCTTCTCTTTTTTTTTGAAGCCGGTTAAAAAGTAGAAATACCAATCTTGCTCAAGGTGCAGTCTAAATTTTGATTAGTACCTACCTATATATTTCACACAAAAGTAGGTACCTACATTTTTTTTGTATTTTACACATCACTTGGATGTTTATCTTTCCTTTTCTTTAGGGTTTTTATTTTATAAATAGTGTAATGTATCTGAATAATTATAAAATATTATGCTTCGTGTATAAGTATGTACTTACACAAAGGAAGACTATAATGCTTACCCAACATACATACATTCTATATTACCTACTAGCTGTGCCCGCGACTTCGTCAGCGTTTTTCGGAATACCTACCCATCGCTGAGCAAAAGTCTACACTTGAACGGACGACCAGGGAAGTCTGTTGCTGAACAGAAGAGAATCATAGAGTCTATTTAAGTGTAGATTTTGCACAGCGCAGCGGTAGGTAACGTGTTGCATGCTTATACGCATTACTTATAATAAGAAGTAGCCTTTATCGAAAATTAAAAAAAATCAAAACCCGACTTCGAATTAAGGACAAAACAATAAAAATAAGCTCTCCAACATACAGTGCAACTGACTTTCTGTTATAGTAAGCTGTAGTAGTAAGCTTTCAGTAAGCTGAAGTTGGGTAGCTTAACTAAATGATATCTTTTTTTTACGTGGGTACTGCACCTTATGCACTGTCAGGCCACTCTCGTTGGGCTCCCTACCATAGGTTTACCCGACAACGGCGGCCTTTCCAAGCCTCATCTCTGCCTCTGCCCGATAGACAATCCCTCTCCGTTTCCCCTCCCTCAGCACGGTCACGCCACCGTCTCGAGGCCCCCAAAGCCCCCTCCCTCACCGAGTTCACCACCAGAGGCTGAGGTGATTTTTTATAGTGGTTATCTTCCATGCGGCCCCTTTCTTGCGGAAAGGATCCTCGAGCCCGCTGATGCGGGATTACGGATTAGAAGCCAGGCAAGCCCGGTTTCCCACCTCGTGCGCCTCTTAGCTTTCAGCTACTGAGTCCCCTCACAACGGCAAGGTGGACGACCATCTGGAGGGTAAAACGTAACGTCGTGTCCGGGACTCGTGACTCGAACGCGCAGCCGTCGAATCGGAAGCCATCACTCGGCTCGGTAGGCCACCGTTCCTTAAAAAGGGAATGCGCCGCACAGACCGGCGCATTCCCTTTTTAAGGAACGGTGGCCTATTCGAACGCGGAACCCTCGAATCGGAATCCACAGCTGCCATCGTGCCACGTAAACTACATGCAATCAGCATCTACTCAGTAAAACTGCCCCATTACAGCTATATTTTTTAAATCCTTTTTATTCAATTTTCGACTGCCACTAAAAATTATCAAAATTGTAACCGTAACTTTAATCACGGAAGAATTTTTGAGAAGGGGGTTTCAGGTGGTCCATCAATTTGTACCTTGTTCTTAATAAGCCGATTCTATTGATGGAAGTCCAAAAATTAGTAATTTACAGCATTGCGGGATGCTATTCTGCTTATCATTCCGAAGGTTCTCATCAGATCTTCACCAACAATTTATGGAACCAACTCGGGACTCTCACTTTCCAAATAAAAAAAGAATGATCGAAATCGGACTTTATATGCCGGAGTACGGTTTGAACATATTCACATACAAACAATATGCGGGTAGAATTGAGCAGATCCTCTTTTTTTTAAAGTCGGTTAAAAACAACCATTATAAAGAATTTCCGTATGTCCGAAGGATCCGGATATATGGAGAGACAAAGGTATACGGTATTTTATGAATTTCCTGAAAAAAAACTGTATATCCGGTTTTTTTTATTTTCGACCAGATATCCGGTTAGTCTAGTCATGTATTGATTCCACACAATATACTTCTTCAATACAACATTCAAACTAACTAAGTAAAAGCAGAAAAATCACTTTATCCGGATAACCGGACAAAATATCCGGACAAAAAATAGCCTATATGTTAATCGGGGTCTAAAGCTATCTGCATACCAAATTTGGTTAAAATCGGATAAGCCGTTTCTGAGATTAGCGGGCACAAAGGCACACACAAACAGACAAACAGATAAACAGACAAACAGACAAACAGACAACCAGAAAAACATAAAAATAGGTTCTACTGCGTTCATAGATACCCATACAATTTATATTTTTTTTATATCTTCCAAAAACAGACACCGCTGAGTTACGATTTTATTATATGTATAGATGTATAGATTATATCTTCCAAAAACAGACACCGCTGAGTTACGATTTTATTATATGTATAGATATTCCTCGCATATAAAGTTTAAAAAAATAGCTATGAAAAAAATAGAGACGCAGAGTTGAAAAAATAAAAACGCCTTACATCTAAGCCGACGTGAATATATTTTAATCTAGGATGTTAAAAAAACCTCAATCTGGTGATAATATTGGGGTCGTAATCCGAAGTTATTGCAGTTTGTCATTCACACAAATCTTACCCGACCCTTATTGCTTTTATAGAAATGAAATTCTTCATTTTTACGCAAAATCACACACATAAAATCATAAGCAAATTTTAATGCTTCTTCATCTTTTGTTTCTATTACGATCGTCTTTCGTTTTGAGTTTCGATTCAATTACCTGTAATTTTGGGTTATTGTTCATGTTTAGAATGTGTATGGACATGGGACCATCTTGCCTTGCATTTTTAGCCTTATTAATAAACGTGGAGTAAGGTCGGAGTCATTTCGTCACTTTTTGTTTCTGTCTGTCAACTTCATGTGCCCCGCGGTTTCACTCACATAGATCCCGATCCCCGGGAATGTCGGAATAAAAGTTTCCTATGTGTACCTAAATTCAGATCTCCAACTATTTACATACCAAGTCTCATCTCA
Organism: Idaea biselata; assembly: GCA_958496205.1. Lineage (NCBI taxonomy): Eukaryota > Metazoa > Arthropoda > Insecta > Lepidoptera > Geometridae > Idaea > Idaea biselata. The sequence continues at coordinate 21,249,611 of OY292398.1, read as the reverse complement.
ATCGGTTTTGTAGTTTTTGCGTGAAGGAGTAACAAACATACTAGTTAGTTTACGTACTCACTAACTTTCACATTTATAATATTGAGTAAGATATTTTAAATGTTCCCTAGTGCTTCAAGATAGTTAAGCTTTATGCAATACAATCTTGAAGTTTCGTATTTACATGACTGTGACCAAACTGTGTAATTATTTACTAGGAAGTTAGTTTACTTGGCTCTTGACCCGACGTGCACTAGCCAGCTAATTTTCATCGTCTGACTCTGAAGCAGTTTACACAGTATTCCAACCCGTTTGCTTGCCAAATTTTGCAATTGTAAATACCTACTTGTCTTGTGTTCGAGCAAACAACTTTGAGAATCGAGAGAACAGTGGGGTAAGTCTGTTTGTGATTTATAGTTGCATCTTTGGGATGATAATTCATCTTAATTTGTAAAAAGTTTGGATTGGTTTGCAAGTTAAGTTCAAAGTTAGAACTCTTACTTGATTAAATTGCTTTTAAAATTGAAAAACAAACTCGGAAGAAGAACATAACATATTTTTTCCAAACAAAAAGTTGTACGGAGGAAATGTGTACACTTATCTTGAGCTCAGTGGAGTAGAAGTTTCATGTTGGTTTCATGTGCCTATACCCACATAAAGTTACGTACGTACTAGCTTATATCTGACTGACGTCCTACTTAGTAAACCGAACGCAAAAAAGAAATCTCAGAACAGTATCTTGCTAAAAGCTTTAGCTGAATATCTAAAGCCAAGATTACGGTCTCCTTGACTTCAATATAATATGCGTGTATGAAAATAAAAATATTATTCTTACTTTCAGAGCTTCTGCGGAAACATACTTTTTGTATCCTACTACGAAAATATGATTGCCGTAAGTTGATAAAAAATTAAAACATAACGAGGGAACGCAGCTGCGCAAACAAGAGAAATTTAAAATGCAATAGTGTTCTTCACGCAGGCACAGAATAATTAATAAGAGCTTGAATGGCTCGGGAAAATATGTACTTAGAAAGACCGGTTGTATAGGTACACTCTACCTAATACATTGTACGGGACTCGTGCCATGATGACTTATAGCTATAGTCCTCCTGCAGTGCAACATACACTGCAGTTTTTTGCCTTTTTTACATTGTTCATCGTACAAATACTAAATTACTCAGAAAAATCTTAGTGGTTTAGGATTTTATTAGTAGGAAAGGAAAAAACTGCACGGTGCACTGTATGGTTATTTAGCTTTCATGGTGCTGATAGTTCAGTAATAATAATTATACAAACCCAATGAGAAGTTGGTGTTGACGAAAACATTTTAACAAAGTTGTTTGTAAAGCAGATTCAATTTGTTCGTCTGTGTAAAATGCTCTTACAATCATCTCCGTATTTTCCTCTTCGCTCATAAGAGATAAGTTTTCAACGTTGTTGTCTGAAACAGCTGCCTGATTTTCATTGTTTACCCCTTTATACAATTGTTTCATAGTTCTATCGAAAGCCGTTATAATGGCTTCAGATAGAATTGCAAATTGGGAGCTCATATGGAAGATAACGGACCCAATAAACGTATCAATAGTCATTACAATGTGTCCAGTCCACAGGAGACCGATCGTTTCCAAAATAAAAGTCGGAATGAATGATTTATCTTGTTGATAGTTCCACGGTATCCATATAGGTTGAGGTAGCGAACGAACCGGTCTCTCCATAGTTTCATTCAAGTTTTGCACTATGGCTTTCCAGTGGAAATCTTGTATAGCTCCATAAAGATTCGAATTGCCGATCGTCAGCCATCCGAAGAAAAGAAATGCTCCAGTGAAAGTTTTCGATATTCTGACAGTTCTTCTGTTTTTATCATTGTTTTGGTAGTATTCGTACAGATCTATTTCAAGTGTTCTAACGATTTCCTGGATTTCGTAATTTCTGAAGAAAAATAAGTACAGCTTGATGAGTGTTAGATTATGAGTGATGACAAAGGAGAGGCTGAACATGAAGCGGTCCATTTCTTTTTCTCCGACAAAAGGATCGATGGTTTCGAGTCCGACGAAGCCTGCGACCCAAACGAGTTGTGTTGCGATAGAGTAGTATAAATACCATCCTTGAAAATTATCCGTTTTGCCTTCATCAGGATGGTGCCACCAACCCAAGCCAAGAAATCTGAGTAGCCTGAAATGTACGGCAAAGTATCGCCTAGGGCGAGTATTCACCGCCTCATCGGCCATTGTTACTTTGTTATAAGGAACTAACTTTGCAGTCCCTAAAATGTAAAGCAACTAACGAATATTACGTCAATTCATAGTATGAAAGTGAAATAGAATTGATAACTGAAGACAATTTAATTACATTACCTACCCCTACCCGTTACGTTTAACAGTCTATATAGAGGCGGTTTCATTTATACAAAAACCCAGTAATATAATATTATAGATAAAATTAATCTAAACAAGCTGTGTTCCGCGGGTTTTGGCACGTAGTGGGAAGTGAGATAATAAACGATAGATATTCTAAATAGATATAAGTAGCTGCCCACATATCAAATCTACGATAAATCGGATCATAAGAAAAATGGAACAAAAATAAGTAAAGCAAAACACTAGGTAGGGCATGAAAATTAGGGTAGCACTCTCTAAAATTGTCCCATTTCGTGGCAAAACGTGAAGATCAAAAGAACGCGAGTCACAAACACGGAAGTAGCTACAGCTACCAACGTATTACTGAGTGTCGGTATATCTTTTCATTTGACGACTACACAGAACCATCGGGATATAAGTAATGGCCGGCTTTTCATATTATTTGACCGAACGCAATGTTTTTTATGAAGGTCAGTAAATATACGACTGCCATAATGCAACAATAATTATATGTACCAACCAACCATTGGACAGTAAAAACATACTAAACCATGTTTGACTAATAAAATTACCCAACACTACTGTGGGTATAAAACATTTCATACCCTATTTGGGCCAGCACGCGGTTTTACTTGTACCTATGTAGATACAAATACTGAGAACCTAAGCTATTTGTAGGTACCCTACGTAATGCTTGCCATGTTTAATAATAATTTTATTGTTCGTTCTTCATCTAAGTACAGATCTTATCTCAATCATTTAAATAGTTACATACTAACTTATACCAACATGTATTTCTTGACTTTTATTATTTGTATCATTTTGGTAGAATGACCGTCGTCTCGTCGTCAAATGTTAGCTTGCCTTTATTTACAACTTCGGGGAATAAAAATAACAAATGATTGGTTAAACGATGCATACCGAGTAATAAATTAAAGTTTTATATTTACGTCATGATAATTTTAATACATGTATACCAACCGAATGTGTGGGTACCTACATAAATTACAACGATGATCAGAATTCAGTATATGTTTTCATAGCTTTATTAGCCTTATTAATAAACGTGGAGTAAGTTTGGAGTAATTTTAACACTTTTTTTTCTGTCTGGCCACTTTGAAAGTTCTTGTCACTACTCCGAACTTACTCTACGTTTATTAGTGCTATTACGGTCTCGACAGAATTAAATTTTAGAATAGCATCTTCTGTAATTCGTGTGCCAAGTGTAATTTTAAAATTGTAACATCCTATATTACAAGGGGCTTGGTTTTAAAGATTGGATAATACGTACGAGGTGTTTTATTAAAACTTTAATAATAGGTGTTATTTAAATTGTGGTATAAACCTTAAATAATTGAAAAGATTATTATTGGGCAACGGGCGTTGAGTGTGATGTCTTAGACAGCTGTAGAATTACCTACCATTATTATATCGGTTTTAATTATTAAATGAGGCTATTTACTAGGTATATATTATGAGGTAGCTACATGCCTACTTAGTGGGTACATTAGAATACTAGCTGGTTCCCGCAATTTCACCTACGCATCTCACGAACCTTACTATCGGATGCGGATGCCTACACCATATTTATTACCATAAATAACACATTCTTCGAATTTCAGCTCTCTATTATCAGTTTATCAGCGGTTTAGGCTGTGCATTGATCAGTCAGTTAGTCAGAACAAAGCCTCTTATAGATATAGATGGGGTTATTTTATTGTCATCATCATCATATCAACCTACGTTGGTTGACCCACTGCACGACAAAGGTTTTCCTCAACTTTTCCTGAACTATTATAGTAATTGTTGGAACGACGTTCCTTATCTCGCGTTGCGAAAAAAAAAAGTGTATCCGTTACAACTTTTGATCTTAATTTATTCCGTCTAGCCCCCGCTAGACGGAAAAAATTAAGATCAAAAGTTGTAACGGATACACTTTTTTTTGCTTCGAACTTTGTTCCATCCGAGTGTCCCTTGACACCTCTCAAGTTTATTTTTGTAAATGTTTATTACAAAAAAAAGTTCAAAGTTCTGACCTAGGTACACTTCACATAATTAGCACACTTTCCAAATTTCATATATCTAGGCCCAGCGGTTTAAGCTGTGCGTTGATTAGAGGTCGGTCAGTTAATTAGTCAGAACTTTGAACTTTTTTTGTAATATGAGCCCTTTTCTTAGTGAATACCTTCATTTTACAAAGAACACACCCGCCAAATTCATGTCTCTGGGACTAAAGGTTTATGTACTGTGCGTTGATTAGTTTAGTCAGGAACTCATTTTTCTGTTTTGATTGCGTTGCTTTTATTATTTTAAGCATTTTCAACGACGTTTCTTAAAATGTTACGAGGTTTTGATGATGGTGATTAATACCGAAATATAATATTCAATTAAATATTTAGATTGCTTGCCTACCCAAATTTTCCTTCGTGACTGACTATCTCGGTATACATATTGTTATTTCTTAGCTAAGATGAAAATAAAATTAGTAGATACGGTGGGTATATTCTTACATTGCGTATTCGAAAAATGAGCTAGAAACACCTACATGCATTTTCATAAAACTATTGTATTTAAAAACATTTGTCTTTAAGAATGATTCAGGCATTTGTAAAAAAGCAAAAACGCATTCTTATGGATAACAAAAAGATAATAGCAGTGTGACAGCACGTGCTCACGCGGCAACGGTTCGACATACGACTGAAGCTAGTGCGTCAGCTAGACGCAGTTTTATCGTCTCATTTTCCGACTACTGTTTTTTGTTTTCATCTAAGTTTCTTAGACCAATCATCCACATGTTTGGTAACGCTATAACAATACCTAACTAGCAATAATAAATATATTATTATTATAATACCTAATCGTTTTTTCCAAAATAGAACTCATTTTCACCAGACAAAGGCGTAAAAAGAAAAACAAAATATTGAGAAACAAATGGATAGAAATACGTAATAGCTCAATTGTGTGTTAATTACACAAAATATAAATTAACTAGCAGCTCCCCGCGGTTTCACCCGCATAAGTCCCGATCCCGTGGGAATATCGGGATCAAAAATAGCCTAAAGCCTTCCTCAATAAATGGACTATCTAACACCGAAAGATTTTTTCAAATCGGACCATTGGTTCCTGAGATTAGCGCGTTCAAACAAACAAACTCTTCCGCTTTATAATATTAAGTATGGATATGAGTCTGAAATACAACATAGAATATACATAAGACATTAAAACTCCCACAGTTTGATAAAATACCTACCATTTCTCAGGTAAGTACAAGATAACTTTTTTGGTTCTTGCTTTCCTTTCCTAATTATTATCAATATACCTGTAACTACGCCCAACTCCACATAATTTTGTGTACCTAACCTTTTCTGGCATCACTGAAAATAAAACAACCTGCCTGCCTGCCTATTTTCCCACGATACCCGAAATTTTAGGTCAAACATTATATTTACCTACAGTTGCAGAACTTATTGTGAGACATGTAACGCCATCTTTTGTCGAGTAGAAAGATCTGAAAATTGTGAAACCTTAATTATAAGTTTCTAGATGTTCAGTAGATGGAGCCAAACAGTTTAACAATTTTTCTGTAAAAAGAATAACAAATCATGTAATTTTCTCGATAAATCGTACAATCATGTTACACCATCATTAGAAAGACCATGATCTAATTTGTGAAATACTCGTATAGAAAAATGTCTTTCATCACATTTACTTGAAGATAGAGAGATATGCGCGCGCAAATTTCCAACAGGTAAAAATGAAAAGTAAGCAGTTGTAGCGCTTTAGCGTTTCGTATGATTTATTATTATTTTACGTTTATCAATGACTTAATTTTAAACTATAACTTAGGTAGGTACTTACATTTGCAGCTTTAGGCAGGTAGGTCATGCCTACTAAAGCAGCAAATGTAAGGCATCCTCAGGCATCATAATCATCCTGGGAAAGATTATTATGACAATAAAACAATCTAAATTAGAAATTAAAATTTAGGAATTAATGAAACTTAAACCATAGAATAGATACATAATCTTTAACAAAAATTACTACGGGTGTTATTTTTATATTTAATTATATAGCATTAATTAACTGCCCTCTATAAAACTTTAATTCATTCCTAACACTAAAATTCATTCTTTCGAAGCGTTTTTGGCTCTAATTAGGTACTATAAAAGAATTACTTGTCATCTTGTGTCTTGTCTTACATACCTACTCGTCGTAACATTAATTTTATGCAGGTAGGTACCTACCTATATAGATCTATTATTATAAGCATTGCCTTATCATTTTCATTATCTTCGTAAATATTGGCTCAGCAGATAAGACAAGGCATCCACCCGAAACGCCAACCCCTAATCTTCTTTATATTATAATATCCACCAAATCATCAAATTCATCACAATATCGTAAACATCTAAAAGCAGCGCTGAAATCGCTTTATTATTCTGCGCACACAAGTGGCATGACTGGCATCGCATGATACCTCCCTACATAACCTCCTAACTATACGGTAAATGTATGCCAGCAAAAAGCCGGTCAGTCTTCGCTGGCTAGATTAGTTCAACATTTAGAGAGCTCGAGCTCGCAACTTGACTGTGCCGTAATAAATGCACATAAAACCGTAGACTTTGACGGGCTACACACGTGTTTTAATAATTGTATTGTAACGTCGATTCCAAAGTGTCAGGGTTGCCAAGTCAAGGTCACACAATCTTGCGTCTCGTTGTACGCTTAGTGACATCCTACTGAAATATTTAACAGAAATTTTAAGATTTGTATTGTTTTATAAATTCTTTAATTTTGAATTGTTTTGGAATATTTCTACAAGTTAAACCGACGGATTACATCAACGGTAAGTTTTTTTATGAATCTAAACAAAGTCTGAAGCTGTTGTGGCGGGATATTTGAAATGAAGAACCATACAAACTTTTTTAAAAATAAAATTTAATTTTCAAAAGGCCTCCTCGGTAGAAGTTATAATTTTACCTACCTACTAATTTGTTAAATTTTATTAGCAGCAGTAACTAAAAATAAATCTACTGTTGTTACTTATTATCAAGCACATCATAATTTGCTGCCTAAGTATATGCGCAACACCGGTCATATGTAAAGAAAGTTAGAAATTAACAGCTTGTTTTGACAAATATGAAAAGAAAGCAGACTGTAGTATGTTTAATTATGCGTTTAGTTGCATATTTTATTTTATTGTCTACACCATCAATAAACTTTTCCGTTCGGGTTGTCAGTCTGTCAACCTTAATTGAGACCAAGATTTCAATTAATTTGAATTTATGATCATTTGCAATGTAATTTTTTTGCAATGCATAATTTACTCTTGGTATATGCTAAATAGGTTTTTGATTACGTATAGGTTTACTATTATTGTTAGAAATAGCAAGTTCAAAGTTCACGTGGTTCACGTGTATTACGTACCTACACTTAAATTTTATGCAGTACCTACCTACGTCCATAGAGTGCATTTATTATTTCCATATCTAACGTTTGCTCTATATCATTTCCAGGTATTCCAAATGGGTCAGCCAATATTTGGAATTTTGGACTATCTGATAATGGCAGCGACAATGATCGCTTCCGTAGGTATTGGACTGTATTTCCGATTTAGTGGAGGCAAACAGCAAACAAATCTGGTAAACACATCTTCATATACACTATCATTATAATGAAGTAAATGGGTATCCTCCTACCCATCTCTTTTAGAGGCTAGTTCTTAATTGATTCTTCTTATTTTTCTAGGAATATCTCCTAGCAAACAAAAACCAACCAGTATTACCAGTAGCAGTATCATTAATGGCGTCTTTCATGTCAGCCATTTCACTTCTCGGTGTCTCTTCTGAGAATTATTATTACGGCATACAATTTCTAGTCATAAACATATCGTATGGAGTCGCCACACCGATTGCCTCTCGATATTACTTGCCAGTATTCTTTGGACTGCAGAAGATGAGCACTTATGAATATCTAGAGCTGCGTTTTGGACCGCGAATACGGATGATAGCATCTTTAACATATACCTTACAAATGGTCCTATATAATGGTGTAGTTTTATATGCACCGGCCATAGTTTTAGAAGCAGTTACTGGATTAAATAGATTGATCTCTATATTGTTAGTTGGATTAGCTTGTACGTTTTATTCAACTTTGGGTGGTATGAAAGCAGTATTGTTCACGGATCTACTTCAATCGTTACTTATGTTCGGAGCTGTATTCAGTGTTTTGGTATTTAATACAGTTCAAGTTGGAGGATTCGGAAGGATGTTTGAAATTGCTAGAGAGGGAGGGCGTTTAGACTTTACTAAGTGAGTAACATATCAGACGAAAAAATATATTCTTAATTAGATATTGTTTTGTTAGTGAAATACTATGAAATACTGTGAAATATATGATTTTTTTTTAGTTTCAGTTTAGATTTGACTGAAAGAAATACGTGGTGGTCATTAAACATTGGAAGTTTGATCACTTACCTTTCCTTATATGCAGTGAATCATACGCAGGTATGCACCACTTCTTCGTATAATAGTCTTTACTAAACGTAATTAATTTGCTTTAGATTTTTCTTGTGTTTTCGCGATGTTGGATAGAAATTAAACTCATTTTTCGGGTTTGGATTGAGCCAGTTCTGAAGTTGAGCACTGAAACAATACTAAAATTAATAAACACCACAAGAATAAAACCGAAAAATAAGTTTAATTTTTAATTTGCTTTGTTATCGATTATCACCATAATTTCTATAAGTAGACGTACCTATCTAATGTTTATCCATTTTAATCTTCAGGTTCAAAGGTTGCTGACTGTGAGTACGTTAAAGAAGTCTCAACAGTGTCTCTGGTGGAGTTGGCCTGTGTTGTCTGCGTTAAGCATTGTGGCCTGTCTCAGTGGTATCGGGATGTATGCTGTGTACCACGACTGTGATCCGTATACTAGTCAGAAAATTGCAGCAGTACGTAATAGATACCTACTTTATTACAGTAATATGTTGTTTTGGGAGTTTCATATATTGCTCAGGTCTGTGGGATATAGATCTAGTTGGTAGTCCCACGTCCCACATGTGATTGTGAAAGTGAAGCAATCGATCACTGACGTAAGTCGTATCGTGAAGTGGACTTTTTTGTGTTTCAGATCGGCATATCGGCATACGGCCGGTAATAATTAGGGATGGCAAATTGGACGAACAAAGTAGTCAGTCTTCTTCAGTCTTATTACCTTCAGATTTCTTCTAGGTTATCGTGCTTCATCTTACACCTAACTATCTGGTGATCTATACCTATTGGCCAATGGTGATATATAAAATTGCATCTTTGAGTATGGGAACATTGTCAGATATTCTTAATTAGTACTGTTTTATTACGTACTAAGTAGGTACTACTATATGTAACGTCGTCGTGAGACAATAATCCAGACTCATTGTTAGTATGTAGGTAGGTACCTTCTAGTGTTAATATTAGGTTTCCATAACTGTTCATATTCATGAATCGATAAGTGTATTAAATTTCACACCTTGACAAACACAAAACCTGTACATTCGTTACACGAACATAATAATGTAAATCAAAAAGCTTAGTATTCTTAGTATTCCTAAAATGAATGTCTTTGATGTACTTAAACCAATGTTACAGATTGACCAACTGATGCCATATTACGTGATAGACGCAATGAAGTCGATCCCTGGATTAGCGGGGCTGTTCGTAGCGGGAATATTCAGCGCCTCTCTGTCTACTATATCAGCATCTTGCAATGCGCTCGCAGCGGTCACTTTATCGGATTATATGGGCAGGTACGTTTATATTATGTACGTAAATTAATTTATTTAATTACCTAGAAATTACCTAAATATTTACTTTTGACTTAAAGCCTCAAATGACACGGATAAGGTGTAAAGACGGCGGTGGTGGAACTAATTATGACCCATCTTCCTTAATTTTAGAGAAAGAGCATTAAAGTCTAAAACGTGAAAAAAAAAAGAACTTGCCGCCACCGATAGGGCTTCTTATTAATTCTGATCTCTCGATTTATTTATGATGGAAACATTTTTACCTTAGCGTAATTTAAGTAAGTATTTTAACTTCAAATTTCAGATGGTTGACCATCAAGTCTGCCTACTTACCATGGCTGACAAAACTAGCTGCCTGCGGCTACGGGCTATTGTTCCTTGCTCTAGCGTTTATGGCGGAGCATCTAGGCGGGTTGCTCCAAGCAGCATTTACTATATTTGCAGCCGTCGGAGGACCTTTATTCGCTGTTTTTACTTTAGGCATGTTTACCACTTTCGTTAATGAACGGGTGAGTTTTTATTATGATGTGTATTGTATTCTATACATATAAAATTCAAAGTCCTGACTGACTGAACTACTCGAATATATTAAACGCATAGCCAAAACCGCTGCTCTTAGAAACACGAGATTTGGGAGGTGTATTCTTTGTAACGAATAGCTATTCAATAAGAAAGGGTTTTTTGCAAATTCGTGACGTGACCGAAATTCTGAAAAATCTTCGGATACTTTTAGAATTTTCTACACTTGCTGGTGTTCACAAAGTCTACCTTGTGTTTGCATCTGCCAATGACTAACATTTATCGTTAGCTTTATCGATTTGATAATTTGAATAATTTAAAATGGTAGGTCCTTGATATTATAATAATCTCATGTACGTCCCTGTATCTCTGAAACAGACGAACCGATTTAAACGTACTTAGTTTTTTTTTTGGGTTTTTAATTATTATATATATAAATTTTCAATATTTTATTTATGTGTGTCAATTTATAGCTAACTGTAATTATTAATTGTAAGTTATTCATCTAATAGCTTTTTGAGTGTCTTAACTATTTCACAAGCATCGGTTCTAGTCGTTTGAAGTTTAGGTATTATCATTTTGTTTTTTATCTATGTAACAATTCTTTTATGAATTATATTTTGTTATTTCCAGGGTGTCTCTATAGGTCTAATCAGTGGCATATCTCTCTGTCTGTGGAAGAACTTCGGCGGCCCTCGTCCCCCGCCTCAGTACTTACCTCTCAGGGTCGACGGCTGTGGTCTGAATATGACGCATCCAGCTGCTATAACTGCCATCAACCACGACGATTACTTCTACTTCTACAGAATCTCTTATTTGTGGACAAGTCCGGTAAGATCTTCTATTTTAAAATAAGTATATCTAGAATTATTTTTAAGGAAAAATACATCTTCCTAAGAAGGAACCTTAGAACCTTCCCTTTATTCTTCTTTGTGTTTTTTAAGCCTAGAGCTATAAAATATCCGTTCCTTTATAAGAAGTAGGTACTTTGATAGTCATCGATCGTCTCTCATCATCATAGTATATCTACGTACCTCTAAATATTACCAAATCTATAGGTAACTGTGATTTTATCCTCTAAAACGAATTTTAATACTTACTTAGTTCTCTTTACTAATATTATAAAGAGGACAGATTTGTATAAGTATTTGTGTGTGTGTCTCTATGTTTGTTATGAATAAACTCAAAAACTCCTGGACCGATTTCAAAAATGTTTCACCATTAGAAAGCTACATTCACCCTCGGCTACTTTTGATCCCGATATTCCCATAGGATCGGGACTTACGCGGGTAAACCGCGGGACGCAGCTATTAAATAATAAACTAATAATAAATCTTTTACTTTGAGCAATGTGCAGATAACAGAATTCAATATAGATAAAGTAGTCATTGTACAAAAATAAATGCAGCCATTGCACGTTCAATCACAACTATAAACAAGATAAAGTGATACTGAAATACTGTCAACCCTTTGCTGGCCATAATTTAAGTTTTCACGAAATATCCTCTAAATATCGCAATTAATTTCCTACTTTTGAAATTGTTCTATTTTAGTACGGTGTTGTATGGATGACTGATATTTAGATAACATTTCAATATTAAATTTGGTATACCTACATAGCTGGGTCTCGTGGTTTTATCAATCTTGTTATACAATTTAGATTAACATTTTGATAAGCTGTGATTCTGTGCTGAATTAAGTTTCTAGGTTCAGCGCAAAATTTTAGTTTCTACGTCCAGTTTAAGCTATGCGTTGCCCATCAGTGGGCCGGATACACTTAAATACGTTTTATCAAATACGACGACGATAAATATAATAAATCGAACTATTTTTAAAAGTGTTATTATATTTCAGATGGGTTTCCTTTGGGTGGTGGTAGTGGGTAGTGCCTTGTCTCTATTGTGGAAACAGCAACAGCCGTGGGAGCGAGAAGGACGGACGCACCCCGATCCAGCACTCTTCACTCCACCTCTTGCTAAGAAACTCAGGGAGAAGTATGGAATAGCTCCAGCTCAGGTAAATAAATGAACACTGGTCAGTTATTAATTTAGGCCATGTTCTCTAAAGACTACATACTCTAATTTTGTCATAATCTCATTTAAAAAAGAATGTAGGTAGGATATGATGATAGATAGATGATAGATATGATAGATTCACTAAAATTGATTAGCTTCGCCCGCCATTCCATTCCATAGGTAGTATAAAATATAATATTTGAGTAACATATATCGCAATTCAATAGGTTTTCATGTTTGTATGAAAAACTATCAAACCAAAGTACCTACAATAGCACCTAACCTATTTAATTACTTAGATATACCATAAAATTATAAGCAGTTAATTCAATCTTCGAATCACCATCTGACATGCTCACTTTAAAAATATACCTAACCTTTTTTTTAATTATATTTTTATTAGAGAGTGATTTTTTGACCCTGTTTTTGTTTTGCAGTGTGAATTATTAGCAGTCAATAAACCAGAAATAGAAGAATAACATTAAGGACAAATATAAGTATGGACAAAACATCAGCAGCAGCACCAGGTCCAATACTAGACACTATACTTACTTTAAGCCTAGGTATTCAATAAGTTGAACTTTTAAAGTTACACCTTAAGAACGTGGCGAGTGTTACCATTTCCATACAAAAAATTTAGTTTTCTACCTTAATATCGATATTATTCGGATTAAGATTTTACTTTTTTAGGGTCCCCACCGCAAGGTTTTCCAAAATATTAATTCGAAATTAAATTAAACGGAGAAACTGGAAAAATGAAAAAAAATGTTTCTCCGTTTAATTTAATTCCGAATTAATATTTTGGAAAACCTTGCGGTGGGGACCCTATAAAAGTAAAATCTTAAACCGAATAATATCGATATTAAGGTAGAAAACTAAATTTTTCATCATTTATTCTGGTATTATGTTTGTATGGAAATGGTAACAGTCGCCGCGTTCTTAAGGAAGTGTTACTTCACAGGTATTTCATAATTAATTATAATTATTATAGGTACACTTACTCAGGCATTTATTAGTTTTAAGATTACCTAGTAACCCAAGCTGTATAGTATACTTAGGGCGCTCGCCCACGGCGACTTTTTGTAGCGATGCAGTCGCGCGTTTAGCATACGCGCGACTAACGCGTGGTAGTCGCATTTGTAACGCGCTACAGTAGCGATGCTAACGCACTACCAACGCGCTACTGCAGCGCGACTAAATCGATCGTGTCGGACGACATCGGGGAAAAAACGGAGGTAGGGGAATGAATTGCACTTGCATCGCGACTGAAGCGCGATGGTATCGCGTTTGCATCGCTACTGAATCTGAGCGCCCCGTGGGCGAGGGCACACAGCTAGCGACCGCTTTGCGACTGTATCGATGCAGAATCGCGTTAGTATCGCTACAAAAAGTCGCCGTGGGCGAGGGGTCTTAATAGTGGATCTCAAATAATAGGACAACTAATTTTATCTAAGTATGCATTTGAAGTAGGTAAGTTATTTATTATGTATGGTTTAACGAATGTCACGCTTAAAAATGCTAAGTAAGATAAAACGAAAACGGTGAAAAACGCATTTTTGTCATATTATTATTATCGCTGACATCATAACATATTGAATACGTTAGAAAAAATAAAGATGATATTAATATGGTCTTTAAAGGTAGGTATATCAGTGAAATTTGATTGATATGTTAATGTAGGTTTAGGTACTTATGTGATTCTGTATGTATGTATAGGTAGGTACTTAACTTAGTAGGTAGGTTTGCCAATGATGCATAAACAAACTGCAACTGAATTCTCTTGCTTAAATTAGTATTTAAAAACTTTTAAATTCACACGATTTGTTAACATAGTTACATTTTACTGGGTCTTAATCGCGTATTATTATTTACCTATTTTCTTACCTCGACGTTTCAACCATGTTACTTACGTATATCTTTTATAAATAATTATGTACATTTAACTAGTACTTACGTATATCTTTTATAAATAATTATGTACATTTTATTGCTAACATTTCAAACTGTGCCTTGTATATCTTCTATAAATATATTTATTTATTTATTTCAAATGCCGCCCAGACTTACAGTTTAGACACTAAAACGTCTGGACAGCTAAATTGTATATATGTTATAGGCAATGTGTATAATCCGGCATTGTATAGAATGCCTAGGCATTGTATACATTGCCTTAAACGTTCAGGCAATGTGTATAATACGATTCATTTCATACATTGCCTAGGTATTGTATAAAATGCCCGAAGTGCATCAGGCAATGTGTATAATGAACGACGGCAGCGGTCGCCGAAGCGCCTAATACTATAAATAAAAACATTATTAACATTTATTTCATATACAGTGCGATTTTTATACATCACGCCTTTTTTATTTATAGAATAAGCGCTGCGTGTAATCATTAGGGCATGAATCCCGGGATCCCGGGATATCGTAATCCCGGGATCTCGGACGCAAAAGTTCGATATTATAATCCCGGGATTGAGTGATCCGATATCGAGATTTGAGCAATTTACTATTTGGGTTTAAATTAAGGTTTTTAGCTATATTTTTCCTCATGGAATGATTGAATAGAACTATTACAATTAAACCCAAATTAGTCTACCCCTGAGGAAGAGATCTGTAAAGATTTAGAAGCGTAGGGAATTAGTAAAATGTTTAAAACAATAAAAGTAACGTGATTCATTGCAATTTTTAAGACAATTATTTTTTATACAAGCTCGCATGCAATTTTTTTCTGCTAAAAACATTTTAGTGGTGCGCCTAGAATTTGTCGCGAAAGTTCAGACACTTTCGGGTTTAGGCTATTTGTCCGCCATATTTCCAAAATGATGGGGTAGACGGCCCTCGGGGTAACTTATTTACGTAATGAAACCACTAGAGTCTTAAATATATTAAATATTTTAGATTTAACACATTTTTATTGTATTAAATTCGCTTTTTTTAACGATATCTAAAATCTCAGTATCAATCCCGGGATCCCGGGATTGAGCTCTTAATATCGATATCGTCCCGAGATTGAAAACCTTCCGATATTGCATGCCCTAGTAATCATGTTCTAACATTAACCTAACCTAACCAAGTCGGGGTGCTCCGTTTAGTTTTTCCGTTCTTTAGATAGTTAGATAGCATCGGGATTTTAACTGTAAATATTTTAATATTAGATACTTATTCGAATACGTACCCCCCAAACCCCCTGCTAATTGCTATCTAACTATCTAAAGCACGGAAAAACTAAACGGAGCACCCCGACTTGGTTAGATTAGGTTAATGTTAGAACATGATTACACGCAGCGCTTCGGCGAGCGAGCGAAGCGAGCGTGCCGCGGCAGCGGTCGCCAAAGCGCCTTATTCTGTAAATAAAAAAGGCGTGATGTATAAAAATCGAAACGCTGTCTACGCAAAAAACACGTTACATACATTACCTATGCGTCAACCGGCATTCTATACAATGCCTAGGTATTCCATACATTTCCTAGGTAAAGTGTAAAATAGTTTGAACATTCAATATCATTTCGCACATTGCCTGGACGACCCCGGCATTCTATACAATAACTAGGAAATGTATAGAATGCCTGCATTATACACATTGCCTATAACATATACATCAATTAATTAATTATAACTAAAATATAAAGGCAAATTTATACTTCGGCAATAATAAGTGATTGCAGTGGTGTTGGTCTGTGTAAGGTCATTGTAGTACCTAAGTTATTTTCAAAACAATCATAAAAGTTTATAAACTGCTTGGGAAGTATACTAAGTAGATACCTACCTTAAATGTGATAAAATGGGCAGTTTTATTGTAAAATAGATGGAAATAGGTAATGGTAATATTTTAAAATAAGTAAGGCTAATTATAATAGGTATAAATAGTTACCTAGATATAAATATACAAGTAATGCTAACGTATAACAAAACCTGTAATATTAGAATGGTACTTATTATATAAATAAGTAAAGTATTAATTTATTAAATACATCATTTTATTCGTTTCCCTACCCTACCCCACCCGACTTGACCCTATAGTCTTGGAATTCCAATAATTAGAGACCAGACGTGAATGAATGAACTATTGAATTTGTGATATCAGTGCGCGCGCAGTTGTACAGCAATCAGCGCTAAAAGCGCTTCGATAGCGATATTTTTCATTCAATGACTTCTCCGGATAATTTCAACCCAATATGCGCTGTAGACTCGACCTAGATGTGACCTACATTAACAGAGAGCTTTTAAAAACCTTCGTTGAATAATCAAGGCGAATAGATAAAAATCGGTCATTCATTTATCAGCTTTGATCAGTTTATAACCTATTTATGAACGGACAAAAGCGCTTTTCGCTTACGCACACGAGTGTGCAAAACATAACCTCAATGCTACGTTGTTAGGGAGACAACTTCATACTACGAACTGCTACGAACGTCTACTAAGATTTTTGTTTAAAAAAATCATTTCACTACAAAGTCTGCGAGTGTTGAAACGTTCCTTTTCACGCGACTCATTTTAATTATAGTTTAATAATCGTTCCTTATGCAATAGCGTGTCGCGTCTGAGGGTTACCAAGGTTAAACGTTATTTGTGAACAGTAGCAACACCACCGGATAGTTTCTTGGTCTCTGACACTGTTTCCGAATGATGTAAAATGTGAAGTGTTTGAAAAGTGTCGTGTTTATGTTTTTTAAAGTTTTATCTGCGGGCTAGTTCAGCTGTTTGTTATTTTTGGACAAAGATATAAACCAATAGGTTAACATTGTAAGTATACTTATTAATCTATGCACTTATGAAAAATATTACTTTAATTAATATTTTTATCTTGATATTTACTTTATGAATGTAAAGGTAGTGTAAACTTTTAATTACCAACTTACTTATCTAGGTAGGTAATGTAAAAAATGATTCTTTTTTTAATAGACAAGAAGCTTATAGTATAATACCAACTCAGTAAAATTAATAGGTAAACAACTTAAATTACATGATCATCATCATTATTAAATATTAGATAGGTACATAGAACTATTACATAGTTAGGTATTTAATGTATAACAAAATAAGTTTTAGTAATTAGGTATCTTATCGTATTTATTTTAAGTTATTATATTCAATTAGCATTTAGCTATTTTGTTTTTACAAACGTAAAATATTTTATGTGTGTTCGTTTACTTTATTTTTACTTTTTTTTATTTATTTGGTGAGTTTCATTTACAAAGTTTAATTAAAGAGTCCGCTCCGACGCGATAAATAATATTATTAACAGATTCGATTACCTGCATATAATAGGTATTTATATTAAGCTTTTTAAATTTACACAATTTGTTAACATAGTCACATTTTCCCGGGTCTTAATTTCGAATTATTATTTATTTTCTTATCTAATAATACGCGATTAAGACCCGGGAAAATGTGACTATTTATGTTATATTATTATTATTTTATAATCGATATACCACATATTATTTGTATCGCCCCTAGATTAAATAATAAATGGCGTAAAATGATTGGCGACCCGTGTAAAGGTCCCGTGTACACGCCATCTTCACGGTTTAGTTGCAGAATAACCTTTCTGAAGAATGTGTAGGTACTTTTTACCGGTCTAACTTTTCCATTATAGTCAATTTCACGCATCTGCGAGCACCAAACAAATATACAGATTTTGCTATAATGTCTGAAAGTATCCAACAATCCAAGTTTTTGTGCGAATTTAAAACATACTTTCTCTGGCTCGCTGTAGGTAGGTAGGTACTGCAGTTACTTATTTGTCGATCTTGACCCATTTTACTATATGTTTTAAATCATCATCATCCGAGCGAGGTTCCCGGTAGCATCCCTCTCGAGAGGCTGGGTTCCGTATACTTAACTATACTTAAGTTGTAGTAGGAACCTACCTACTTAACTTAATCATGATTTTTTTTTACAATCTGTAACTGTGGGTATTTAAAAGGTAGGTCGGTAATGGGGAGGACAGAACTGAAGGAGTCTACAGGATGTTCCGTAATGAGTGGATAATCCTGCACGTGCGTATGCGGGGCCAAGGCGTGGATCCACCCCCTGATTTTCAGTTTTCTATTCCACGCCGTTTGAGCTCTAGGCTATTTTTTGTGAAATTTTGAAAATGTCTACCTTTTCCACATTTATGGGTATCACGTCCACAGTTTAAATCATAGCACCAACTTTTTCTTTTAATATCTTCCTTAATACTTGTGTTTCTTTCATACGCATGTGCAGGATTATCCTCTCATTACGGAACACCCAGTATATAGGTAGGTAATTAAAATTGCGAACCAGAAAATTACAAGAAAATTAAAATCAACAACACTAATCTTCTCTCAAACAAAATGTAAATTTCAGACTTCCTCTTGTACCTATAAACAGAATAGTAAAATGTTTATAGAGATTTGTAAATACAGTTAAGAGGAAAGTATACCTACCTACTCGTTCTCCATACAAATATAGTCGACTGTTTCCTTCCTGGATAAAGACATTAGAGTTAATTGTTTATAAATCCCATAAAACCAATTTCTGCCACGATTAAAATAGAAATAAATTAAAAAAAATAGATTAGGGAAAAAATCGAAACGTAGGGGCATGGTCATGTCATGACTAATACCTATGGTTTTTATGGCATAAACATATTTTCTATAATGTCTTTATCCGGGGAGGAAACAGTCGACTACGTTTGTATAGTTTGCATGGAGAAAAGAGTAGTTAGTGTTTCCCGTTCATTATTT
Source organism: Idaea biselata (assembly GCA_958496205.1). NCBI lineage: Eukaryota > Metazoa > Arthropoda > Insecta > Lepidoptera > Geometridae > Idaea > Idaea biselata. Next base: position 21,230,239 of record OY292398.1, on the reverse strand, counting down.
AGAGTAACTGTACTTATTAAGGTACGAGTATACTTACTTATTATCGGCTATCTAAAGTTGTAATACTTAATAGATTTTCAGGTGAAAATGGTTCAATCAGTATTTGGAGTATGGGACTACATAATAATGGGAGCGACAATGATCGCCTCTGTACTAATAGGCCTTTATTTCCGATTCAGCGGTGGAAAACAAGAAACAAACGAAGTATGTATCTTTCTTTCTATTCAAGGTTGTATAATGTACCTAATATTTAGCTAAATTAAACTAATAATAAACACAGACTTGAAGGCAGATTAATAGTAACGTAGAAATATTTCTTTTTTAGGAATACCTTTTAGCTGATCGGAATATGGCCACTTTACCTGTAGCAGTATCACTGATGGCGTCTTTCATGTCAGCCATCACTCTATTGGGAGTCTCTGCAGAGAACTACTTTTATGGAATGCAGTTTATAGTAATCAACATATCTTACGGCATTGCAACTCCCATAGCGAGTCGATATTATTTGCCCGTGTTCTTTGGACTCCAGAAGACAAGCACTTATGAATACCTAGAGCTTCGATTTGGACCACGATTAAGAATGCTCGCTTCTCTTACTTATACTTTACAAATGGTGCTCTATAATGGAATAGTTCTATACGCACCAGCTATAGTCCTTGAAGCAGTAACAGGCCTCGATAGACTAATATCAATACTAGTCGTTGGATTAGCATGTACATTTTACTCCACTTTAGGAGGAATGAAAGCTGTACTGTTTACAGATTTATTACAATCAGCGCTAATGTTTGCTGCTGTATTTAGTATTGTTATATTTGCGTCTGTACAAATAGGAGGATTTGATAAGATATTCGTGATAGCGAAAGAGGGAGGACGTTTGGATTTATCTAAGTAAGAAAACTGTAAATGATTACTAAATATGTTATATTAAGATGCTATTATTTTCTAATGTTTGCGTTAAAAGTTTCAGCGTGGATCCAACAGAGAGAAACACGTGGTGGACGTTAGTGATAGGTGGACTTATAACGTATTTGTCCCTGTATGCTGTTAATCATACGCAGGTAACAATGTAAAGAATCTTAGTAATTAAAAATCAGTAGCCTTGACGTAATTAAGATAGTAAACGCTCAAAATAGTATAATGTGTACGTGAATTAATGTATACTGAGTAACCGTTAGTTATTGTCTTGCAGGTTCAAAGGTTGTTGACCGTTAAGACTCTGGAGCAGTCTCAGAGGTGTCTCTGGTGGAGTTGGCCAGTCTTGTCACTGCTGAGTTTCGTCACCTGCCTCAGTGGAATAGCAATGTTTGCTGTTTACAAAGGCTGTGACCCTTTGACCACTCAACAAATAACAGCGGTAATTGTTTCCAGTCATCATCAATGTCTGTACCTACAGCCCTTTGTGCTTCCATCCTTCCCTATCCAACACCGCTCTCTTCCAGCTTTAAAAGCCAAGAGTTTTAAGGTCTTGGGTAAACTCCATCCGTCTACCTTAAAATTGAAAGTACTTAGGTATTGATGGTTGTTAGTGGTGACTTATCAGTTATCATATTGGCACTCCACTCCATACTACACATGTCGGCTTTTGATGAAATCTAATCAAATCAATAATTCTTAAATACGGAAGATAGCTTATCCGTCATCATAATCTTCTTAAAATATGATAGTTATCATTGAAATGAAAGTTAAGTTTGTCTCACAGGCTCAAAATGCTCAAAATTGTATTAAATCTCTTAAATATACTTGGCTCTGTATCATTGGACCAAACTTTTAGCTTTTGCCTTTACAAGCCCAAATGCTTAAATTCGTTGTAAATGAACGCTTTTAAACCTAATATATTTAAAACCGTCAATTTATACTAATTTCGCGACTCGCTATTATATTAAAATTCATTCGTATTTCTTTGACCCATGCTCTAAAACTGTCAATTTTGTTTTGTGAAATAGATAGACCAACTGATGCCCTTCTATGTTGTGGATGCAATGAAAGTAGTCCCCGGGTTAGCTGGTCTTTTCGTGGCGGGAATATTTAGCGCATCATTATCAACAATTTCAGCGTCTTGCAATGCTCTTGCTGCTGTCACACTTACTGATTATGTTAGCAGGTAAATGCCACAATTCATTTTTAAGATAAGCTTTAAGTATACATAAGTACCTACTTCCTTCAATAGAAATAGGTAGGTAACGATTTCATTTTTGAATTTCGGATATATCATTATTTCATTGCGTATGATCGTACAAAAATCGAGAAGATTTCTGTTTGGTAACAGTTAGTTGATTCTGCCGCCCGATTTAATTCATCAATTAAATACATTTAGATTCATCTACATCTAATTGTCGATTAATGTCAAGAACGAAATCATTGAATCAAATATGTTATCTGGCTTAAAGGTTGTTAAACTGTTCAATTTTCAATTCCAGGTGGTGTAAAATAAGTCCCTCTGCAGTTTCCTGGTTAACGAAACTCATGGCATGTGGTTATGGGCTAGTGTTTCTTGCATTGGCCTTCCTTGCTGAACATTTGGGTGGAGTCTTACAAGCAGCTATGACTATATTCGGAGCTGTGGGAGGTCCACTTCTAGGAGTGTTTACACTTGGAATGTTTACCACGTTTGCTAACGAAATGGTAAATATTCTCTCACGTTGAAGAGTTTTGAACAGCTGTGTATATTCATCAGATTAATACATAATAAATAAATAAATAATTTCTCCGAACAACACACAGCGCCATCTAGCCCCGTGGTAAGCGACTAAGCTTGTGTTACGGTGACTAGACAACGGATATAATACTTATATTTATTTTTCTTTTGTAAATACATACATATTATACATAGAGGGACACCCAGACCAGACACAAATATTTATTTTTTAAGCATAAATACTTGCACCCGGCGGGAATCGAACCCGCAACCTCCTGCATTGCAGTCGCGCTTTCGCACGACGCGCCACCGAGGTCGTCAAAATGTTAATTGGATATTCATACTACTTGTGGACGATGAGGAATATCAAGTATGAACAGTCCTTATACAACTGGGTGGTTATTGATTATTTATGCACCTGGATCTACCTTCTCATCCCAAAAATCATCTCACAGCAATGGGTAACGATACGGGTTACAATAAAATTTCACCAATAGGCATAACTCTTATATAGCTATATGGGGATTGACATGGGATTGACGGAGTATACAATACTTACATGACACATACCTACTTGTTATCCTGAGTTGTTGAGTACTTGTCCTAATATTTTCAATTGCTCTTATTTCAGGGTACCTCAACCGGGTTATTGACTGCTATGGCTCTAACATTATGGATTAGTTTTGGTGGGCCAAGGCCCCAGCCTGATAAATTGCATCTCAGTACATTAGACTGTGCATTCAACGTTACAATTCCGGAGCCAATTCCAACTAAGGATCATAGTGAATATTTCTATTTATATAGAATTTCTTATTTATGGACTAGTACAGTAAGTATAAGTGCAACTTGTCTTGTCTTAATAAAGTTGATTAGGTTACCATAAAAGTATCCTCAAAAATTTTACTCCAAAGATTGCGTGATATTTTTTACCCGTTTTAGCTTTGTCGATAAATACCTATCACGAAGGTATAATTCCAAGTATCTTTTTATTTTGAATCTTTAACTTTTGATTGAATTTGCCTTTCGCAGAACTCAAACGTTTTTACTTCTTTTTGGTGATCAGTTATGCATGTCTTCTGTTTTATAAGGCAATTTTTAACCATAGTTTTTTGGTTATTATTTTCAGATTGGCTTCTTGTGGGTATTAGCAGTAGGTAGTGCCGTATCTCTGCTATGGCGACATCAACATCAGTGGGAGAGACAAGGACACACTCATCCTGATCCTGCACTCTTCACACCACCTCTTGCTAGGCGGTTAAGAGCCCGATTTCAAGAAAAGCCAGCTGTTCAGGTATTAAGCAAATATGTATTAACGTGGGTTTCTTGCATGATAATTTGAACAAGCTTTTGTATAATATTTTTAGAGATACTTTTTGGATTTGTTTTTGTGTCTATAACCGGCCGAAAATAGAATGCTAATCTGTAAAGTTATATGGGTCTGTATTTAATATGGGTCTGTAATTTATTTATACGTTAAACCCAAATTAAGCTGAGTAAGTAGTATTAAGTAGTTCTGAGTGAGTAGACCTTGCGACGCGAGCTTCATGAGAACTATTGTGAATACAAATGCACAAGATTTTCGCCCGCAGACATATCAAATGACCCCCGTAGTGGGGAAATACCCTAAAAATGAAAATTCAACCCACAACAAAAACTTATATAAATTCATGGTTCTATATGCCAAGTTTAGTGAAGATCGGTTGAGAAATACGACCTACAGAGGAGAAGCAACATAGGTACTGACAGACGAAACAAAATTTTGCCAGACTTGAAGCAGATACGCTTCGTTTGCTCGGTCAATTATAAGTATGAAATTTAATAATTTTTGGGGTAAATTATGCAATACATGGTGCTTAGTTAGTTTTCTAAAATTGGGAATGAAATACAGTCGACTCTCGTTAATTCGAAACTCGAGGGACTCTTAAAATATTATCGAGTGTTTGAAATATTAAGAGGATAATCTCCATTCTCTTTCTCCATACAAACGTAGTTTAAATTTTCCTCCCTGGATAAAGACATTAGAGCAAATATGTTTATGCCATAAAACTTATATCTGTCATGCATGACTATGCATCTACCTTTTTATTTTTTTCATTTTATATTTTTTTTTATTTTTAATATTATTTTAATTAGAAAATAAAAAAAATAAAAAGGTAGATGCATTGTCATGACAGATATAGGTTTTATGGCATAAACATATTTGCTCTAATGTCTTTATCCAGTCTTTATCTTAAATGGTTTGAAATTCAAAAGGCTCGTGTACGTTGATAAAAGTTTGAACTTGTCGCAAAATGTACTAACAATCTTTTCGCCTCTTTCTCTCTACAACTTTGAATTGTCGAGTGTTGGATGCCGATGAGTTCGAATTAAATCGTCGATTTGTTATAGGTACAATGATTTTTTCGTTTGAATTACCAAGTGCATAAAAATGTATTGATTTAGTTTGAATTATAAAGAGATTTTGTAGGGAACTCGTGATAACTTTGAATTATAGAGAGGTTCGAATTATCGCAGGTTTGAATTAACAAAAGTCGACTGTATTGAATAAATAAATCTTGGTTGATGTTTGTAATAAAATTTGCTATGGTAGTTATAATTGAGTGAATATAGTAGTAGTTGCATGAACAAAACAATTTGCTTTCGCTTTATATGTAGTTGAATTTGTTTTAGCTGAGTGACAAACTTGTGAATGATGCTTTGGACGTAGTTGGCTAATATACCTTCTATAAGGTAAGTGTATCGTCTAAGGGGTGGTCGCGTTGCAGGAACAATTTCAGAACTTCTGTCTCTTTTGTTCTTGCGTAAAGTTTACGTCTCGTGTCAAAGCATGATCTAGCTCTTCTTTAATTGTTACCCGACTGCCAAAGGAGGGTTATGTTTTTACTGAAATGATTCCTGCAAGCGACCTTCATTTGGTACTTTTTATCTCGATATTTTCGCACGATCGAGATATTTTCTATATCCTGATCCTGGTAAATAAACTAAAATAACCATTGGCCTTATTCTAGTTACGTTAAAGTGTACCAAATCAGGCGACAGTTCGCGCATGCCTTAGTTTCACGTGTGAATTAGCGAGATTATTAGTACCTAAATCAATTGACATGACGCAATTCGTTACACACGTTCATTTGTTACCTAATCAATTATAGTATGCCATAAACACACGGGTAAACAACGATATTATAGGTTAGTTCTTAAATAGATTCGATGAGGTAAAATCATTATTTTCGTAATACCTGCCTACATTTTTTTACTGATAGATACAATGTCGGACTTCGGGTTTCAGAGAGAGATGCAACCTGCAATCTCACCCGAGCGATTCCCGATTGCATCTCTCTGGAGCCCGAGGTCCGCTAAATTGTTTTTTTTTATTTGGGGTCGGCGCAGTCGGTAAGTCATTTCTGCAAATAGATTTGGCAATATGTTTACGGCCGGCCGCCTGCCTTACCAAGCAGTTTATCCGCCACCGCGCGGGGAGCGCGGAATATTTTACGACATCCACGGGAAGAAATGAGGTAACCCTAGTCTATACCGAGGCTACACGGTCGACAAAGTAGCTACAATATATTAAGAAATATTGTAGATAAAATATATTTATCTATCCCAAATATATGTCTTCCTCTTGTGTTAGGTACCTATTTTTGGAAAAAAATATCTAAAATAATTATAAAACTCATATTGGCCCAAAGTGGCGTTTAATTTTTTTTTCCTTTCCACTGTCGATATGTAACGTTCTGTTCATAATGGACTGAAAAGTAGGTAACTGTGTTTTATTTCGACCAACAATAATTTTATTATTAATCATCGTTAATATATTGGGTATACTTATTAATAATTTATCCGACATTTATATATTATTGAAATATTATTTCAGTGTCAATTATTGGAAATGAAATCAAAAGAGCAAGAATGTTGAGGACAACAAATGGAGAAGAGAATTTAGACTCCAGTCGACTAGATTAATTGTACTTAGCTTGAAATTATATCTACCCATTAGGCACTTATCTACTAAAACATTTTAGGCAAATGTATTTAAAGAAGAGAAAAGAAAAGGCAAGGTCATGGGTTCAAGTCCCCAAGAGACCATTGAATTTTGGAACAAAATTCTTTTTTTTTTTTCAAACAAAATGTATTTAGAAAAAATATAGTAGTACTAGAGTGCCTACTTATACAAATACAGTTGATTAATGATATAAGTAATTGTAATCGTGGGCTTCCAATAGTTTAAGTGTATTATAATTATAATGTCCAGCAATATTATAAGTGTACCTATATGAACCGTAGAATTGTACAAAATGTACAACTGTGATGTTTTTAAATACAATAATGTAATAAGGAAACTTTAAGTTCAACAGTTCTTTAATAACTCAACATCCTACTAATATTCAATGTAAGTCGGTAATACCTTAATGTGAAAGTTTGTGTGTACCTGATTAAGTAAGGAAATAAACAACCAAGTATGTTTGTTACTCCTTCATTGATGCAAAAACTTCTGAAACGATTGCGATAAAATCTGGCATGCAAATAGCTAGAGATCCGGATTTACGCATAGGCTTTTACTTTTTATTTTTAAATAGACTTTTTATCCTGATATGCCCTTACTTACCCTAGTGGGTAAGTGGGTATTGTCGGTACACACAAGTTTTCATCTTTATAATATTATACGATTTCTATAATATCCACTCGAAATATACTTAGGGAACAATTGGAAATACTGTCTAACTAATCCCTTAGTTATAAGGATGGACAATAACAAAGCCTTGCATATTTATTACATAGATACGTTTGTGATTTTAATGATAAGATGTTCAATAAAACCTAGTAATATACAGTTATATCTGACAACATGAGTATGCAACCAACTAATAAGTATTTATTTTATTAATTAAAATAAGAAAATACCTACTGCTAACGCACTTAATAATAATAAATTATAAACTCTCAGTTTTATTAATCGACCAAATATAGTTAAGTTGAAGCATTTATAACTTAAACAAAGGTACACATACGTGCGGTACGTACGGTAATACACATACTAGCGTTTGTTTACGTGATTTCCTCTGTCTATAACACTCCTTAGACTAGCAAGCAGACTGACAGACAAACTCTAGACTTAAGAGCCTATAGATAAATAAAAAATAAATAATAAATTCTGCGCACAACACACAGCGCCATCTAGCCCCGTGGTAAGCGACTAAGCTTGTGTTACGATGACTAGACAATGGATATAATACTTATACTTATTTTTCTTTTGTAAATACATACATATTATACATAGAGGGACACCCAGACCAGACATAAATATTTATTTTATAAGCATAAATACTTGCACCCGGCGGGAATCGAACCCGCAACCTCCTGCATTGCAGTTGCGCTTTCGCATGACGCGCCACAGAGGTCGTCAAAGATAGAGTCTACATTCTGCATGTGCATATGTAACATAATACGCACATACACTACTACAACTGGGAGGAAGAACGCGAAGTCGCGTCGTTAAGAGGATAGTCTCCATTCTCTTTCTTCATACAAACGTAGTTTAAAATTTCCTCCCATCTCCATTGGTCGCGGTTTTGAGCGATCTCCGGCCAGTCTGGCTCGAAGCGGTCGAGGTCGTCTCGCCAACGCTTTCGTGGCCGACCTCGACGTCTTCGAGCATCCGAAGGATCTCGTCCATCTTGTTGCTGTTGCAGCCCATTTTCCCCCGTCTATTCTGAAGATATGGCCTGCCCAATCCCACTTCAACCTGGCCGATTTTAAACCCACATCGGTAATCCCGGTCTTTTCACGCAGGATGGTATTGCGGATGCGGTCCGGTCTTTTTACGCCCAAGATACTGCGTAACATCAAAATATATGCACTTTTGTTTTAATTTTTTAACTGTATGTAACCTACCTAAGTAGGTTGAGTTTGTGTGCATTAGACTTTATAGGAAAATGTAGGCACTAAGATGTTTGAGATTTTGTCTGTGTATTAGGTTAAGCATATATCTGATACTGTAAGTATACATACTTTATTGTTATACTGTATACTTTTTAAAAATGTGAGTTGTATATCAATAAAATCTTAGTGCAAAAAGAAGTATACCTAAGTAAATGAATGTTACAAATTTAGTGTTTCAATTTATTTTCTGTGCATGTTCCTTTTATATGTTAAGTTATTGAGACGTAAGACAAGTGCTAGACAATTGATTTGAGTGTATGAGTAATTGCTGTAGGTATTATGGATGATTAATTGATGTCTAAGGCTCGCTTGCGCCAATATCTTGAACTAGAGTTTAAAAATTACGTGTTATTTGCGTTTGTATCTAAATCTAGGGTTAAAACTAACTTTGGTTGGCGCACATGGGGCTTAGTGTAGGTATTTATAAAATAAGAGTAAGTCATATTATCATTACTTTTTTTTTTTTTTTTTTTTTCGGTCTGAGACCGATATGACCAATTTGGAACAGCCAGGGTCAAGTTTTAGAATATTTCAACATTTCAAGTTTCGTCTGTTATAGTTTTGGCGTCGTACTTCTTGTACACCTTGCCAGTATCAAGTATTTTGCATAAAATTAGCCCGATCGGGCCTTTAGTTTCAAGTTATGGTAAAGCGGTGGCAACTTTACTATAACCTTCAAGGACCTTCGGCGCGAACGACGGAAAGTCCATGTTTAACACTCAATTTTGTTTTCACTACACTTGTGCACATTCACGGAACTAAATTGAATAAGATTCCACCAAAATTACACAATTTAACCCAGTTTACAACATAGTTTAACGAAAATAAAATTGGAGCACGACATGTTGTCTCCGCTTTCCCGCCGAAAGTCATATCATTACTTATTATTATTATTAGTAGGTGTGACATAATAAATGTCAAATGATAATTAGTACGTACCTAGGTTATAGTGCCACCGACTTATACAGACGGATAAATTAGGAACTAATGATCAAATTATAGAAACTCCTAGATTCGTAGTAGACCAGCGCAGCGCCACCGTTACCTGCACAGATAACTTGGTATATTATTGTCATTGAATCAAACAATGTCACCACAAATTCATCGTTAATGAAACTACTCCGATGTTAATTAATTGTTCTAGGTAGGTTCTTCACCTATTGATAATGGTGTCAAGTTGTTAAGAAACCGGTCGAATTCACGCTGTCACTTTACAAACGTTATGTTTACTGACAACATGTGTTTTGTGTTCTAAAGTTTAGTAAAGTAATTTAAAATTTGTTGTTGTAGTGCTGTAACATTAATTAAGTATCAATGTAAGTTTGTATCTGATATGCATTACGCAAATTAATAACTTTTTAAAATAATGATCCATCATAAATGTTGTAAATGTAGTTATTTAACAACTTGCCTGTGCTCTTTAGTGGCGACTGTATAGGTATGTAGGTCAATCAATTTGAGTAAGCAGTTGATGCAGCAAATTATTTAGCCAATTGTCGTAAGAAGACCAATTAATAAAGTTTTAAGACTGCTACAAAATTAGTTAGGAAAATAAATACACCTAATGAGAAATAAACATGACCTTGTTCTTGTGACGCGCATTCTCTAGATATATCGAGATCGTGAATTTAACTAGTCTAGCGATAAAAGATAAATTGAGGTAGGTACGTTTTTACTTCAAATTATTTTCAGAGTGCAAATAGACACAATCTTACTGTATCTTCATCTGTGAACAAATTAGGTTACGAAATTATAATGTACTTGTTTGTGAAGAGTTTGTAATTCACATGATAAAATATTTAGAATTTGTAAAGTGATTATCATGGATCATCCAGTGTTTGGAGTATGGGATTACGTTATAATGGGTGCGACGATGGTCGCTTCAGTTGCAATCGGACTCTACTTTCGTTTTAGCGGAGGAAAACAAAAGTCTAATGAGGTGAGGCAATTCTACTTTTACCTACTAATATTATCTACACTTGTTCAGAGTCATGTTTAAATTCACAAATCTTTCAATTTTCAGGAGTACCTCCTTGCTGACAGAAATCAGCCAACTATTCCAGTAGCCGTGTCTCTGATGGCGTCATTCATGTCTGCGATTACTCTACTTGGTGTCTCGGCAGAAAACTACTATTACGGAATGATATTCTTTCTAATCAACTTCGGCTATCTGATCGGAACTCCTATAGCTACTCAACTCTACTTGCCAGTGTTCTTTAAGCTCCAGAAAATGAGCGCTTATGAGTACTTGGAAATGAGATTTGGTCCGCGGATCAGAATTTTGGCATCGCTCACGTATAGCATGCAAATGATACTTTATAACAGTGTGGTGTTGTATGCACCAGCTATTGTCCTAGAAGCTGTGACAAAACTTGATAGAGTGATATCGATTGTTGTCGTGGGATTAGTTTGCACTTTTTACTCGACTTTAGGTGGGATGAAAGCGGTGCTGTATACGGATTTGTTGCAATCATTTCTTATGTTTGCCGCTGTGCTTAGCATTGTTGTTTTTACGTCGATCTCGCTCGGTGGATTTGAACAGATATTTATAATTGCTCAAGAAGGAGGACGACTGGACTTTTCCAAGTAAGAAATTAATACAAAGGGACGTAGTTTTTTTGCTTCGATTTATTTATTAAAATGGATTAATTTTTTCTTGTTTTCAGTTTCAGTTTTAACCCAACGGAACGACACACATGGTTTGCCCTTTTGATCTCAGGAACGATAACATATTTGTCCCTTTACGCGGTTAACCAAACTCAAGTAAGTAGGTATTTAGGATTACTATTTATAATTTAGTTACCCTTGGCTTGAAGAACTGAATGACAGCGGTGCGTTAGATACAGAAGGATGGAAGAAGCATTGAAGGAGGCCCATAAAGGGACGTACAGCCAGTGATGATGACGATGATTATTATTTTATTGAATACGATACACATGTAAAGTTTTCTATTCAAAATGTTTCAGGTTCAAAGGTTGTTGACAGTTAAAACTTTGAAACAATCAAGCAACTGCCTATGGTGGAGCTGGCCTGTCCTTGCAATACTGAGCTTAGTGACATGCATTAGTGGTCTAGGCATGTATGCAGTTTACAGACGCTGTGATCCATACACCAGTGAGCAAATTTCAGCGGTAAGAATAGCAATTTTAAAAGAAAAGATATAGGGACTAGGAATAAGGAATATCTGTATAATGTGTGTACTTCTTGTTTCATGGTAGATAGACCAACTGATGCCATTTTACGTAGTAGACGCGATGAGATCTGTACCAGGACTGGCCGGCCTGTTTGTAGCTGGAATATTTAGTGCATCTCTTTCTACAGTATCAGCGTCTTGTAATTCTCTCGCTGCTGTTACCCTGATAGATTATACTAGCAGGTAATTTATTTAACATCTACATACTACCCAACATCAATTTAATCTTGTAACTTTCAGTTACTGTATTCACTAACTAATATTTCTTTTAAGATGGTGCAAAATACCTTCAAATTACGTTCCATGGCTGACAAAATTGATGGCATGTTTCTACGGTCTAGTGTTTTTAGTAATGGCGTTCTTTGCCGACCATTTGGGTGGAGTTCTGCAGTCAGCTTTGACTATTTTTGGAGCTGTGGGTGGACCGTTGCTTGGCGTTTTCACTCTTGGGATGTTCACTACCTTTGCTAATGAACTGGTAAGAAGAGTATCCTTCTATCCGGTTTTGATGATTGTTGTTTTTATTTCAAACTTTTTGTGCACCTCATTACTTGGATTTTTTTAGGGAGCATCAGTAGGGCTTCTGAGTGGATTAGCGCTAACTTTTTGGATGACATTTGGGGGACCACGCCCACCTCTGGTGAAATTACCTCTGAAAATAGATGGCTGTCAACATAATCTTACAATGTCACATCCACAACTTGAATACAATCCTAACGAGTATTTTTATCTTTACCGAATCTCTTATTTATGGACTAGTCCTGTAAGTTGCGTTGCAAATATACGGTATCTCTCTTATTCATTAATAATGAAATATAATCATTTATTTACGTCATATTACAGATCGGCCTAGCTTGGGTTCTGATAGTTGGTACTATTTTTTCTCTATTATGGCGCCATAAGCAGCCATGGCAAAGAGAGGGACGAGCTCATCCTGATCCAGCACTTTTCACCCCACCTCTCGCTAGTCGACTTCAAAGAATACAAGATGAATTTAAAAACAAGACTGAGGTAGGTGGCATAGAATCAAAACATATTGTTAGTAATATTAGTAACCTCATTTTATGTTATTTTCATTCATACACAGTCTTCAGTTCTATTTTAAAAACAATTGAAATAATCTATATGTAGATTAAAAAGATATATAGGTACGTAAGTATTCATGTTATTTTCAGATGTCTGCTGTTAGTCAAGGTGTTCAATAATCAAAGCGCAAAAGTCAATGTCCCAGAATGCTCTATGAAAGAGCCGTCAGACAAATTATAAATTACTGTCATCATCATCCGAGCGATGTTCCCGGTTCCCTCGGCTTTGCTGTATGTTGCTCAAGTATCAGCCACGCCTCACTACAATACAAAAGGACAAGTTTGATGATGGTTTTAAAGACCTGTCCTTTCACCGGGATTTGATTGTGGGGTTACAAAAACACCAGTCCCCTCAAATATTATAAGCGCCTGTAATAAACCTAATTATTTAGTGATAATGATGTCATATAAGTCCTTTGTATATACTACTTAATATAATTAAGAAAATAGAAAATAAAATATAAACATAAATAAGAAAACTTAGATAAATTTTAACTTGACCTTGAATCCACTTATACCAAGACTATCAACTGAGAAAAATGTTGTCAATAAAATACCAAACAGCGGATTCGTATCGGCAAAAATAAGATTTGATTTAGTGATAAAAGATAAATCAACTGAGATAATCGTATAACATTGAGAGAATCAACTGAAAGAAGTGTAGCTAAATTCGGAACTTAGTATTTCTATAAAAGATTACTAGGTTATTTTTTTAAATATTTGACGAATTTTTAAAACAAGAAAAGAGAAAAATTGTGTTTCAAATCTGATGAGTTTTAGATAGTCATTTATTACACAATGGAAATATTTGATCTGTGGGACTATGCAATTATAAGTGGAGCGATGATCGCTTCTACAACCATTGGGATTTACTTCCGTTTCAGTGGAGGGCGACAAAAAACTAACGAAGTAAGTAGGTAACCTAGTTAAAGTAACGTTAATTTTTCAAAACACTTTGTGACTGATTTGTCATTTGCAGGAGTATCTTCTTGGCGATAGAAATCAATCGGTTTTACCAGTAGCTGTATCTTTGATGGCATCATTCATGTCCGCTATCACACTGCTAAACGTTTCAGCGGAAAATTATTACTACGGAGCGATGTTCTTTACCATGAATCTCGGATATCTGATTGGCACCCCAATAGCCACTCGTTTATATTTGCCAGTATTCTTTAGATTTCAGAATATAAGCGCTTATGAGTATTTAGAAATGAGGTTTGGTCCTCGCATCAGAATGTTGGCATCTCTGACGTACACTGTTCAAATGCTTCTTTACAACAGTGTAGTGCTTTGTGCGCCGGCTTTAGCTCTCGAAGCCGTAGCAAAGATTGACAAAGTACTATCCATTGTTATTGTAGGATTGATTTGCACATTTTACTCAACTTTGGGTGGTATGAAAGCTGTATTATACACGGATATGTTTCAAGTATCACTAACGTTCATAGCACTGCTGTGCATCTTAATATTGACAGCGATTTCAGTTGGAGGATTTCGACAAATATTTATTGAAGCCAAAAGAGGTAGACGACTGAGTTTTTCTAGGTAGGAACTAAGTTGTCTACTAACCTACCTACGTAATTTGCTTAAATTAAATAATGGACCTACTTGTAGATTATTATTCATTAAAACAATTTTGTTTACAGCCTAAATCCAACGGATGGAAATGTAATTTCAGCTTTGTTGTCAGGAACTATAACGTTTTTGTCATTTTTTGGTGTCAATCAAACACAGGTATGAATATAAAATAGACGTAAAAATACTTAGGTACCACTGACCTTTATAATACAACTTGTATAAATAGAGTTCAGTGTCCAGAACTACCCAGAACTTTTCTACCAAAAACACAAATGCACTGGATTAATAGATAATTTGACAGTAGAGCAAACTATCTAAGTAAGGTTTTGTGACTGATTACCAGGTGCAGAGGCTGCTAACTTTAAAAACGCTGAGAGAATCAAGTAATAGTCTCTGGTTGAGTTGGCCGATTCTATCAATTATGAGCTATATGACAATTTTCATTGGTTTAGGAATGTACGCAGTGTATAAAGGATGTGACCCATATACAAGCCATGATATTACAGCAGTAAGTTAAATTATAGTCTTATCTTTTTATCCTACTAATAAGTAACGCAAATGTTTGTAAGTATGTGTATTTGTTACACTTTCACGTAAAAACTGCTTAATTAATTGTAATGAAACTGGATCATCACCGGAATAAATGTACCTGCCTACACATGTTTTGGGGAAACAAAGAATACAATCAATCTCATTATTTTCTAGGGATCTAAACTTGGGACTATTTCCTAGGTTATTATAATAGTTACACATACCTAGTATATGTACCTATAATGTTAATACTACGGTTATATAAAATTCGTAAAATGCATTAACATTTTATGACAGATTGATCAACTGATGCCCTTCTACGTAATAGACACGATGAAGTCAGTGCCAGGATTGCCAGGATTGTTTGTGGTTGGAATTTTCAGTGCATCATTGTCCACTATTTCGGGAACCTGCAATTCCCTAGCCGCAGTCGCAATTACAGATTATATTACTAGGTAGGTAAACCACAATTATTTTAAATTCTTGACATTCTAATTCTAACCTATGTAAATTTTTGTTTCTTTTTTTATTCAGGTGGATAAAAATACCCCAAAAGTATATTCCATTGCTTACGAAATTAATTGCATGTTATTATGGAATCATTCTTTTGGTCTTTGCATATTTTGCGGATCGTATCAAGGGACCGTTTCTGGAATCTGCTATGATGATATTTGCAGCAGTAGGCGGACCTTTACTAGGCGTATTTACTCTTGGAATGTTTACTACTTTTGCTAACGAACTGGTAAGCAGACCACGTGAAATTCAATTTAAGACTAAGTCTGATTCTTCGTTAATTTTCAACCTACCTATCTTATCTTTTTCAGGGTGTAACTCTGGGTTTCCTGACTGGTTTGTTATTTACATTTTGGTTAAGTTTTCTAGCAGTCCAGCCACCTCAGGTGGAATTCTTAGAACTGAATGTCGATACATGTAACAATTTAACAATGCAAAATCGAATCAATGAAGAAAATCACCGCATTGAATATTTTGCAGCATACAGAATATCTGATTTGTGGATAAGTCCAGTTAGTTTTTTTTCTCTTTGTTGACTAATGTTGAGTTTTTTTCAAAGTGTATTTTATAAATTGAAAGTTTTTTTAAATTTTCTATTTTGCAGATAGGCTTTTTATGGGTTCTTATAATAGGCAGTATTTTGTCTCTAATATTTCGCACTTCACAACCGTGGGAGCGGGAAGGGAGAAAAAATCCTGATCCTGGACTCTTCACTCCACCTCTAGCTGGAAGACTCATAGCAATAGAGGAAGAGAGAAGAGAGGTAAAATGAGACCTAATAAGTATATCTCACCCAGTAAAACTATACTTTAGAAAGTGATCCAAATTTTACACTTCTTTTTCGTATACGATTTTAAACTCATATGGTTTTTTCACTACAAATGTTATTATTTAAGAACGGGATGTTTACCATGTTTCAATTTGTTTTTTTTTATGAAGCTCGATATTTCACCAGTAATTGCAATTGACTTGATCACGAGACTGCTTGATATCAAGCCTTTTAAAAACAAATTAAAACATACTAAATATCCTGTAATATTTATATTTCGTATTTCAGAGAGAATTTAACGACCAAGTTTTTCAAGTGCGCAATTCAAGGTGAATTGAAGACGACTAAATTTAAATATTAGAAAATTAACAATTAAACTGAAAGATCATACACTTAAGTAGATCTACCTATGTAGGTACATATATCTATTTGAACTAAGTCGCTAAAGGTCATAGCACACTTACACGACTCCGCTCCCACCCGGCAAAAATAATATAATTCAAATATGGGCTTTAAATATTGATCTTTAGATGTATTTTACATTGGCATCATAAATTAGCAGACAGCTTGCTTAAAGCGAGCTTACCGCCGTCAGACTGTTTGGGAGTCGACGCCTCGCTGGCCGCACGCTGTAGACGAGCGTTCTGCTAGCAGTAGCCGCGCGCGCCGTCGCGGAGTGTTGGCAACCGTACGATTTAAATCGTATTCGCGAAAAGCGAGAGCGGTAGGCGGGTGGACAGCTGGCCGTCTGCTAGCTGTCGCCGCGTGGACTGCTGGTTGCCTGCTAGCTGTCGCCGCGTAGACTGCGAGCAGTCGTCTTAGTTTTGGGCAGTGTTGGGTGGGAGCGGTGTTGGAGCAGAGTCGTTTAAGTGTGCTATGACCTTTAGTTTTGGGCAGTGTTGGGTGGGAGCGGTGTTGGAGCAGAGTCGTTTAAGTGTGCTATGACCTTTAGTTTTGGGCAGTGTTGGGTGGGAGCGGTGTTGGAGCAGAGTCGTTTAAGTGTGCTATGACCTTTAGACATAAGATAAAGTACCTATGCCTGTGCTTGAATCACAATATACAAAATACGTAGTGAAGATGACGCTTGTAAAATTGGAATCTTTTTTGAGGTATTTTGTTAAGAAATCTTAAGTTAAGAAAATAAATGCAAAGTTTGAAATTTCCTGAGATGTATTTAATTTGAATGTATGTATACCGTAATTTAATTAATAGGTTTTGCCTTACCTAAATTAGGTGAGTCTTATACTTACGTCTAAGCAAAAATACTCTAAAGGCCTTAAAACTCTACGCACACAATACAATCAAGCTGACAAAAATCCTTCTCTTGCCCTCGTTAGTTCATCTAATTGTCTCCGTAAAAATGTGTTCTGGAATAAAATGTTTAGTATTTTTCAAATGTAACATTAAGGCAACATAGTTAAATTAAAAAAAAAAAAAAAACATTGCTGTGGACATCACATATACATGACATGACATGTGCAATAATGTGCATCACATATATTGCTCACGTCCGTGGAAAATAGCGCATAAGTTGCCCTAGAAGTCCCAGACATTATTGGGGCTCCCAAAACTCTAAAGCTTAGACCACATCGTAACTTATCATCTGGTGAGATATTGGTTTTAGTTTTTGATAAGTATAAGAAATAATTTCAATGAATAATGTTACAAACCTCGCTCAGTAATTCGTCCTCTCTTTCGGCTGCAATCTTAAGCATTTCCTTAGACCTTTCTAAGAGGAGATCTTTATCTTGTATGCTACGTTTCAAATTAGCTACTTCTATTTTATGTGATTCCGATAGTGTACGAGCACTCTGTAAATACATAGATACGTCTACATTGAATTATTTCATTTAGTAATTATTTACCTGTTATCAACCTGTACCTGATATTATTTACCTGTAATCAATCTTTTAGCTTAATTTTGTTTTTTTATAATGTTCTTATTCATCTTGAGTTCTTAAGTGTTTCAATTGTTAAATGATAGATATTAAGTATAATAATAATATTACCTAATAATTTAATTCATATTAAAACTTAATAATAATTACGTATTCAATTTCAATTATAAATTTATTTATTATTTTACTATATTCTAGGTAGGTACTTTTGTTTGGTTTTTACCTTTTCAATAGAACTTCGCCCGCTGTTAGGTCTAGAATCACTTTTTCTATATCCACCTGTTATGGATTTTTGTTCTGATTGAAGTTTACTGACTAGACCTAATATACAAAATATATTATTAGTAGATAACTTGATGTTATTCACGAAGTAAACTTAACAACAAAAGTGTCATTTTAATACGTACCTCTAAGCGTGAGTACAGTTTGTTCGAGATCATTGATTCTATGTTGGTTAGCCGTTGTTGGTATCGTCTCCATTGAGTTCACTTTTAGATTCATCTGAACATTTTCTTCTTTCAACATTTCACAATAGCTGAAAAATACTTTAAAGTGAGTGAATGTATGACCAATTGTGTGAAGCTGATTACGATAAACAACAAGTCGACTACCCATTGTAAGGACTTTAACAATTTTTAAAATAGGTTTATTATTTTACAATCTTACCTCTTCCAATAATCCAATTCAGGTTGCGGATCATCGTTTGTTTTTAACGGAGTCCTTATCTGAGCTTCGAGTAACGTCGATTCCAATTTTATAACTTGTCCTTTTAGAGATGTAATTTCAGCTAAAGCCCTTTCATATTCAGAAACTAGGCATTCATTACCCTGGAATATCATTTTATTATTACTGTAAGCAATGCATTGAATAAAACCATGGCGTACCGCAGGGGTGTATTTTAGGACCTATATTTTACGAGGACTATACAAATGAAGAGGCTGGGCCTTAATACTAAAAATACTATGTCATATTATAAACCTTCATCGTTTTTATATAGTTAAGCTTACTTACAATTAAAGACCGATGGCCTTATAATTTAAGCAGGTTTGATAATGTTGGTGAAATATACCTTTTCAGCCACTTCCAATGCAGCAATTCGTCTTTGTTGAGCCTGAACTCTTTCTAACAAAGCAGCGTTGGAAATAGAAGATGCACTCAAACAATTAATGCACTCGCTCAAAGAACGGTGCGATTTCTCCGGCGCCTCACTGTCTTGCTTCTCTATTGATAGTTGATTGTCATCTGCATGGAAATAACATGAACATAATTAAAATGAAATACTCCACATTAGTATTTAATTCTAAGCAATAGAGCAGGATTTAGCAGGATTTTGCTTCGGAAATCTCGTGAAAATTCGATTATTTTCACGAGATTTCCGAAGCAAAATTAACTTACGTTTGAGTTCAGACAATCTAGTTATCAGCACTCGCTTTTCTCTTTCGAGTCTTGAAAGTGATGATTTTGATAAAGTAAGACTTGTTTCTAGTTTTTTTACTTCTTGACATTTTTCTTCGTAACGAATTTGCCATCTGTCGGCAGCTTGTTGAGCTCTAAAATATTATAAAAAAGTTTTATTGTCATATTCTTTGTTGTTGATAAATAATGAGTGGCTGACTTGCTAAAAATGTTTGAATAACTAATTAATTAGAAAAGTAGTCACCTCTTCCATTTATCCCAAAGTGCAATACTGGAATGTGTGTCTCGTCTAGCACTCGTTAGTTGTGCCGTGAGAGAGGCTATCTTATTGTGAAGCGCGGCTGTTTCAGCTGTCGCTACTTTACTGCCTGATGTGCTTCTAAAAATATATAGGTAATTAAATAAATACCCAGCCAAATCTTAAACAGATATGGAGGATCGTGTTTTATTGTATTTGGGATCTCTCAAGGCAATATAATTGGTCCGATACTAATAAAATTATGATACATTACAATGACTCACGCGTACTATAAAAATGTTGTAGGTACTTACATTCTAAATACCTGGTTCTTCAAGTTCTGTTGCTCTAACCTGGCCCTTCGTTCCCTTGCAGCTAGAGCCTTAATCTGACGACGGAGTATAGAGTTCTGTTTGCCGGCTAACTGTTTGTCTCGACGGAGCCGTTCGATTAGAGGTTCATGCCTACAATATTTGTATAAGTGTATAGTTTTTAACCGACTTAGAAAAGGAGGAGATTTCCAATTCTGTTACGGCTATTTCAGAGATCAAATATTCATTAGGCCTGTAAAATTTTGGGCTATCTACCTAAAATCTACAATCTCAGTCAATTATTTATTATCTAAGCTCCCTAGCTTAGAATTCTAAATGTAGAAACCTACTTGACTGTCCCTCGGTCAAGCAAACGCTGTTAACTGTTTATAAATTAGGGGATGGATTTATAATAAAGGCTTTTCGTACACACACAACCCACCCCCCCCCCCCAATTTGAAACCAAAGTATTCTTCAATCTAGGTAATTTATCTTACCATATTGCAGTAGAACTACTCGGTATCCTAGCGAAATCATCAGCTACATCGTTCAATTCACCACTGGAGTCGAATTTAATCTCCAACCGGTCCGAGCCGTGGTGAGACAAGTCGCTCACTTCTTCTACCTCCACTATAGCTGAGAGATCGAAACTTGGATCGTTCACCGATAACATTGTTTGCATGCTCATGATTTGTGTCTGCGGACAAAAGAATAATTTATGTTTTTTTTTAATAAACTGTTTTAATAAACTAAATGAGTGTTTGCTCGTTATCCCACCTAAGTGTTGATATGGTCTTAGATGTAGCACGCTTATCTAGAAGATGGAAAGATAGCAGAGGAACAAGATCCGACTCGTCTTCCACAATGGATTCACCGCTCACCGAATCGGAACATCCACGAGTTCGCTAGGCGCTAAGACTTAGGTCTGTAGGTGGTAACAAGCCCCGGCCGAAACCTATCACAAAAACAGTATACCGTGGTCATACTGTTTTAGACCCGGGGCCTAGAATACAAAAATGTTCTGTCCAAAAACAAGAATGTTAAAATTAAATGTCCTTTCCACTCGGCTGTAAGAAAAGTATTGTGTTTTTGTAGGTAGGTATTTTTGTATCTTTGCATTTTTTATAATTAATCCCAGATTTTAACAACTAGGTATTTCCTACCACTGGTATAATAAGTATCTTCTAAATAAGCGTGTTTAAATATTAGACCGCTTCGTTACTAACGATCTAAAAAAAATGGCTCTTATATCTTACCTTTAAATTATTGTTAATAGATCGCATTTGTTCAATCTGCGCATCTTTTTCAGCCAGTTGCTTTACATGAAGAGCTTTTTGTTCCGTCAGTCTGGTTCGTAGCTCAATGTGCTCTCGTTGATTTTCATTTAGTTGTGAAAGCCAGTGTTGGTTTTCTGCTTTGTATGACTCCACCTATAAAATCATTCATTAGGTAAGTATATTGATTACTAGCAGTGCCCGCGAATTCGTTCGCGTAAGGTTTTTGAAAATATAGTATCGCCTATTTATAGCCTTCCTCAATAAATGGACTATCCAACACTGAAATAATTTTTCAAATCGGACCAGCGGTTCCTGAGATAAGCGCGTTTAAACAAACAAACAAACAAACTCTTCAGCTTTAAACTCAAACTCAAACCCACCAAAATAAAAATAACAGAAAGAAAATCAGAAAATAACATTATTTTCTAAATGTTTTCGACCAATTTTGATAGTTAGTTTAAACTAGGGGAATATGAAATTTAAACAGTTTTTAGACAAAACATTGCACCCATAACTAGGTACGTACCTATTAGATAATATCAATATTAGTTATTTCATCATCATGTCACGTAGTCACGTTCATGTTAATTTGCAACTTGCAAAATTTGAACAAAAAAAAATCTTAGCAGTCGGTAGGCACTAACTTTTATTATAAAGCGCAGGACTTTTTACTAACCTCATGACTATGTCTTTGTCCCAGTTGAAAATTTAACTGTTCCATCTTCGTTAACCTTTCTCCAGCTAGTTCTTTCCATCTTTCTGCTTCACTTTTGTATGTCACTCTAAAACACAAACATTTCCCGGCAATATTTCTTAAAAACACTGTCATATTAGACATAATTTGGAAGTTGACTCACAATTCATTTTTACAGTCATCAAGTTCATTTTGTAATTTGAAGCACTTGTCTTCCATATTAACAATTTTCATTGTATATTTACTAGTTACTTCTTTCAATGTTTCGCCGGAACCGTTTACTTCGGTTGCGTTCCTAAAATGCAATGAAAATTAGTTACGCAAACTACTGTATCAACCTAAGATAGGAAGTTTTTATTTACAAGCTGCTCAAAGTGATGGATAACACCTTGATATTGCTAATGGCGCAATTTATTATACATTGCATTGACGTATATTGTACATTGCTCACCGATCTAATTTAGTCTTAAGCTCTAAGTATTTTACATTTAACTCCTTGGTGTTTTTAACGTATTCTTCTCTTTCGTTCTTTAACAATTCGTTGTATTCCGCGACGATTAGGGCCTTATCATTTTCAAGTTTTTTCAACGCGTTCACGAGGGACTTAGATTCGCTATTTAATGTCTCTTTCCTCTGTTGTATGTCTAAAATTTGTTGTGCTCTAATGTTCTCAAATTCAGTTTTTAAATTCTCAATTTCATGGTGAAGTTTATCGTTGAGTTTATCTTTATGATTTAAAGTTGATCTCAATTGTTGAACTTCAGCTTCTAGATTTAAATTATCAGTACTCAGCGTTAAATTTTCTTTATTTCGCTGCTGCACCAAACTTAAAGCCTTTTCAAGCTCTTTGGTGTGCCTTTCGTTGTTCATTTTTAGAGTATTAATATTTTGTTTTAATTGGTTCGTTTCTTTATCTTCACTTGTTTGTACAGCTGTATGTTCTGTAGGGCTATGCAAGGTAATTGTTTGCGTAGAATTGTTAGAAAATGTGATATTTACTGCGACCTTCTTCGGAGAAGTATGAGTTCCATTCTTTGGAGATTGTTTGGTGTTTGTCTCCACATTATTAAGATGCGAATTAGCTTCACCGACATTAAGCGGCTTTAATATTTGAGGTTTAGGTAAAGTTATTGTTTGACTTTCTGTAATGAATACGTTTAAATTATATAGTTAGCCATTAAATTAATTTGGGCATTTAAATAATAAATTTAATTAAACTTACTTCTTGAAGATGGCTCATCATCGGACTGCATATCTTCCAACTCCAAATTAAGTACACTCATTTCTCCATCTGATTTATTACTTCTTACAATTCCATTTAGATGTGGTTTTTCGAAACCTTGGTTCAACAATACTAAGGTTTTCTCTAAGTTGCTACATTGTTTTAAAAGGTCTTCTCTAGTTTGTTCTAAGTTTTGAAGTTTTTTGTCAAGATGATCTAATTCTCGGGTGTGAATTTTTTCCTAGAACATTCAGCCGGAATTGAAACAAAGAATTTCGCCATAGGAATATTATAAAAAAGTCTAAGGTAAAATACCTGCATTAAAGCTTTTAACTTATGCGGACAACCATCTTCATCAGTAATGCATTTATTTTTTGAGATATCTAAAATTTGATCAAACACGCTATGTTTCGCCATCAAATTCGATCTGAGGTCTTCAATTTCTTGCAGTTTTTCATTTTGTGTCTGAGTTTCACGACAGAGATCTTCTATTTTGTTTAAATAGTTTTCAATTGATGCGAGCGGTATACTTCCCTGATATTGTTGTCTGAGAACTTGCATAACCTCGTACATATACCTAAGGAAAGTTTATTATTTAATTGGCTTTAATATCATAATATTTTATATTACAATATGATAGACAAAATTGACTTATGCACCTGAATTTTGTTTCATATCTAAACGAATAAACGTCAAATATCTTGTGTCGCGCTTTCAGCATTTCTTCAGCTTCTATTCTCAACTCTTTTTCCTTATTTAGAGCTAAAGTAAGCCTTTCAATCTTTTTATGGTTGTCGGAGGCTTGTAGATGAGCAACTAAGACTTCTCCACTAAGTCTTGATACAATAGCTTTATTGTCACTAGTCGATTGTAGATCCAGGATTTGATGCCTCAAAACATTTATTTCCATATCGTTACTAAGTTGTCGTTGTTGATGTTCTTGAAGCTACAAACGCATAAATTTATTAAGTATTATCCTGATATCCCAAATTAATCCACTATTTAAAATAACGTACGTAGAAAACACAATACCTGTAGCAAAGCAATATCTAGCTGGTTACTGACTTCACTGCATTTTTCTTTTAGTATTAGATTGTCTTCAGATAAAGTTTGTAATTGACTTTTCATTAGATTTATATCTTCAGAAGTCAATGAAGCTAACGAGGAGTCTCTGAAAGAAATAATCAAATTATATCAACACAACAAGCAGTTGTCAAAGAATTACCTTCTTAATAATATTTTAGTCATACATTAGTTTTGATTGCGTTTCTTGTAAGTCTTTATTTATATTCTCTAAATATTCTAATTTCTTTTCTTTGTTATTAATTTCCAAACATAGTTCTTGCAGTTGTTTCTTCAGGACACACTCTTCAATATTTGATAGAAGATTGCCATTTGTCTTTTTTGTTTTGCCTGCCAAATAAAACAGAAAATTACATTTAATTTATTCAAACGAGTAATTTATTAATTTTCTTAAATATTTACTATATCGATACCGGAAATTTCAATTGTCGTAAAGGACAAAACACGATTTTTCAGGAGAGCTAAAAAACAAAAAGTAAAAAAGTATGTAAGTAAAAAATGTGTTATATCTTTGTCAAACAAAGTGCTATATTGATGACGTCAAAAGAAACCCTAACTAATTTTTTGTGCTCTATCCTTTAAAAATGATTAAATAAACCCAAGTTAATTATTAACGAAAATAGGATGCCTTTACACCCTAACTGAAGTACTTTACAGCCACAAAAATTGGTTAAGATGGAATTATATGTGTCGTAAAGGACCAAATCTGATCAGCAATGGGTTGTACAAGGCAATTAAATCAGGGTCTAAGGGGGTAAAAGCCAAAGACGACTGAATACCTAGTTAGAATATCATAATTAGGCAGTAAAACATAGTGAAATATAAGGTTTTTTATTATTTTATCATTTATTAATCGAAATATTTGTGTCTGTAATCCATATTAATAGTACCTATGTAATCGTTGCGATTGTAAAAATCAACTTAATTTTTAGAATTATCAGCTAATAATTGAATGTGATTTTTTTAAAGAATGATTTAATGAAATTTGCACAGCTTTGAATTTAATAATCACATCTTCTCCCTTCAAAACTCTTATTTGAACAAAATAATTTAAGGTTATTTTAGTTTAACTGTGCGATATGACTATCTTAACTGGATAATATGTTCCTGTAGTTTCCTTCTAGTACCTAAGATATCACCTGATACTCCAGTATATTACGAATATTCGTAATATACTGGAGATTACATTGTGTCTAAATGCGATAAGACTGTCTTGCTTATGTTAATGTGTTCCTGTGATCTTCTTCTGACATAGATGTTACCTGATTCTTCAGTATTTAGAATACGACTTTAATTAATCCAAGGTTAAAATATAGTTCCTTCGGTCAAAGAGTTTGATCAAAATGTTTAATCATCAAACCTCGGAAATTACCAATTCCAATGTATACTACTCAAAACTAGTTTAATATACCCAAACTCGGCAAGTTATCTTATTTGAACGATGATCCTTATAATGATGATTGTCATATTGTTGTCACAAAAGTTATACTCTTTGATTTAATACCACACTTGGAAATATTTGAAGACATTCGGTTGTTCGTTATATCCTTATTCCAACATATTTTGATATTTTTTTTTGTTATTTGTAAAAGACGTTTTGATTTCAAAATGTAGTGTTTGTAGTTTATATTAATAATAAAAAATTGGATTTTAACAAACCAAAATTAATTAAAAATAGGATACTTATTTACCATGTTTTTGTTGAATTTATTTTGCGCTACTTGCAATTTCACTCAAACAAAAGGTCGTATAACACAATAACACAATAATTACTACATTATTGAATGTCAGTTATAGTGTTTACGACCTTTTTATTTGTTGTAAAAATGTTATTGACAATGTCGTAAATGACATTTCAAAGCAAAAGTGACTTTACGCTCACTTATATAAAATATTTTTACCATACACACCAAATCGTAAAAAAATCTGTTCAAAATTCAGGTCTTAAAAGGTTTGCAAAAAGCTCATTTTTAAAGATATGATAAATTTGATATACCAATCGATAGAGCTCGCGACGCTGATTCCAAATATATAATTAATTCATTTTGGCCAAAATGTCCTTTACGACAATTGAAATTTCCGGTATCGATATTTATTTAGAACATTACGTACTTACCATTGTCAATTACACTATCTCTAAAATGGCTTATTATATCATACTTATAATTTTCTAAACGCGAAAATATATCATCAGACTCGACAGAAGAATTCGCATTAATTTCTAAAAGTTTTCTATATTTGAAACTAATTTCATTCAAAGCCATATTTTGTTTCCAAAATGTATCAATTGATATAGAACTACGCAGTTTATCAGTTAAATTAGCTACGGCCAGTATCAATCTTTGTATTTCACTTTCATATTCACAAGCCATTGTCATTAACTCTTTTTTTGCTTCCAAGTTTTCGTTTTTAATATTTTCGTTTAATGTTCTTATGTACTTATAAGATTCCTCTAAATATGAAGACTTTCTTTGCAATTGAATGGAGCACGGCATTGAAACCATTCCTGGAGAATCATTACTAATATCATCTTCTTCCTGTACCAGTATTTGACCTTTTAAATTTTCAATCTGTGCTTTAAATTGCTCTTCTTGTAATGACCATTTATTTTTATCATCAGCAGCCTGAATTGCCATAGAGGTAATTTTGTCATATAGTGATTTGAATTTAGTACAAAAGTATTCTAATCCTTTTTTGAGTTGACCTTCGTAAATAGCGTTGCCGTCAGATATCAGAGTCTCTATTTGAGCTTTATCGTTAAAGTTTACGTTATTTTGATCTTTATCAGCTATCCAAGATCCAAATTCAACTTGGCTTATTGTAGTAGCTGATTCATTAGGCAAAGAATCTTTTTCTTTGTTTTTAATTTCATGCAACTTTTTCTCAAGCTCCTTAGATTTTTGTGTTTCCTTTGATAGTTGAGACATCACATCAAAAGTTTCTTTTCTAGAATTAAATAGTAAATGCATTTATATTTTTTTTTTTAAATTAAAAATCTTAAGACGTTTTTGATTCTATAAGACTCTACTTACCTAGCTTCATGAAGTGCAGTAAGTAACGCATCTTTACCACCCATAGCCGCTCTGAGTTCCATGACAGTTGACATGTGTGGGGCGAACCAACCAGCAGCATGCCTTGCTTCCATTGATTGTAGCAATGTTTCCAAACTGGGACATTGTAGAGCCAAAATACCGGACGACGTTGTACCTACATAGATAAAAAACCTTACCTACGTAGAAGTAATATTTAGTAGTTTATTATGTACTTACTAGCCTTTATCCGCTACGTCCGCATAGTTTTTCTTGGAACGTTATATTTAAATTTCTATTAATTTTTGTATGTAGCTCAAGGCTATTTTGTTTAGAAAATTTATTTACAAGGAAAAATAGCATTCAAAAATTTTTTTTTGCCTCGCCGCAAGTGAAAATTTTTGAATGCTATTTTTCCTTGTAAATAAATTTTCTAAACGTTATATTTAAACAAGCAGCGCCAGCCTTAGTCGCGAATAGTCGCGATCCCGCTAGATTATCGAGATAAAATGTAGTCTATGTGCAAATCCAGATCTCCAGCTATCTCAGCAAACCAAGTTTTATAACAATCGGTTAAGTAGTTTTTGCGTGAATATGTCTTTTCGCGTAAGAGCGGCTATATCTTCCGGCATCCTTTATTATGTATTATGGTTAAAGATAGACAGATCTCCAAAGGGGCCTTCGAATGAGTGTGGGATCTTAAACTTACTGTTATCCTTCAAGAAATCCAAAATTTCCTGCAGCCCTTTCCTGAGACCTTCATTTTCGTCAACAATTTTTTTCATTTTTGGATCGTCTTGAATGGCCTGTTCTGATTCTTCGGTTTTTATTGCTTTACTAAAATTAAGTGATGGAGGAAATTACATTATGAGTATAGTAATAACCTTTAGGCTAGTTGGACATAACATACCTTGGAGATCCATTCTTCTTTTTTGTTCCGTGCTTCGGTGAGCCATCACTTTCACTTTCTTGCAGGATGAGTTCTATCTTACTTTCATTATAGCCCACAGTTTGAAGAACTTTCGTCAATTTTACTACATTTTCATTAGTGTTACGGCTTAAAATCTCTGCATTCACAAGTTTATCTTCTAATTTTCTAATTTCTTTACACATCAGTGAGTTCGTTTTTTCAAGATCTCTGTATTTTTGCACTACACCACCTGTCACTATCGTTTTATCAGGCGGTATATTATAGGTTTGCCTAAAATTAAAATACTCATTAGTAGATAATTTAATAAACAAACGCATAGTTGTTAAGATAGAGTTACCTCATTGTTTCATTTTCTAATTGAAGATCGTTAAGTTTTTGACTGTATTCATTAATTTCTTGAACTAGAGACTTGATCTCTTCATCTTTAGCTCTTATCTCTTGCTTCTTATGTTTCAAGCTTTCCAAAAGAGTTTTGATTCCATCATTCGATTTTATAAGTTGTAGTTGAGTGGATATTTCAGCAAGCTGTTAATAGAATTTTTTTTTTAAATTGACAAACGTAAAAGTAGTAGGTGTACAGATATCTTCTACTTAAACGTTTATCAATTCAACACATTCAATAATATTTACCTCTTTTTCTCGTAGACATATCATTTCTTCTGCACCTTGAAGATTATTTGTTAGAGCTTTAACTTTTCTTTTCAATTTCTCTATTAGGATTCTTTCTTTTCCATCATCACTTTCGTTTCTTTGGTCAGATATCGAATAATCAGGTGTTTCTTGGATAATACCTTTCATCTGTCGGTTTTCACTTCTTAATAAGGTTATTATTTTGGCTGATTGTTCTATTTCATTTGAGGCTTCAGTAAGTTTGTCTTGCAGTTCTTTTATTTTTAATTCATTGACGTCGATTTTCTAAAATGAGTTTTACCATGGTTACACAACATTTTTAATCTTAAGCACTCACGCTCCTCAACTGGAAACGACTAGCGAGTGAGGTGGAGTATACGGATAAGTTCTACTTAGGTATTTAAATGTAACACTTACTTTGTACAAAATAATTTTAGGAGACGATGGTGTCGATTTAGAAACTTGAATCAATTCCTCTTTTAGTTTAACATTTTCACTGGTCAATGCTTCTGCTTCGGACTTCTTAATTTTTGCAATACTCTATGACGTAAGAAAATGCATTTAATGTCAATTTCATAATAAATAGTAAAATCAATTTGTTATATTGGTGGGTAGGTACTAACCTTCCAATGTTGAACTTTAGATTTTATTTCTTCGTAAAAGTTTTCTCGTTTCGATTCTTTTTCAAATATTTCTTTTCGCAGGGACTCTATTTCGCTCGACTGTTGTGCTTTGACGTGCTCTGTTTTACCCAAAATATCTGTAAGTTCAAACAAAATGTAGTTCCTATTTCTAGGGTACCCATGGGTATGCATTTAAAAATGAACATAGTTTTAATATTATAGGTAGTTGTTATTGAGTTTAAAGACTCTTACCTTTTAATTGCAGACATTCATTATTAATACTTAGCATTTGCTCTGTTAAATCATCTATTAATTGAGTGGCTTCCGTTAGCTTATCTTTCAAAACTGTAAATTTCTCCTTTAAATTCGTGTTTTCTTCTTCTAGTTTCTGTAAATTTGTTTTGTCATTAACACAATCTTAATGTTTATTTGTTTTGCCAGCATAAATAATAAAACTTACTTTAATATCACTCAACAGTTTCCTTATATGTCTATTCTTCAAAGCAACATCATTCTCAAGTTGAACAACTGCATCCATTTCCGATAGAGCATCTCTACTTGACTCACTGTCGCCTAAATTATTGCTGTCATCGATTAGTTTGCTTTTGCGTCCTTCTAATTCAGCTATATCTGAGTATAGCTGTTCTAGGATATCTTTATTAGCTTTTATGGCTTCTTCTTGGTGTGCTATTGTTTCTAAGCCACTATCTGTACTTGCTGGCGACTCTTGAATATGAGAAAATACATTCCATTATTATTCCTGCTAGATTAATTAACTAGCAGATTCCCGCGGTTTCACCCGCGTAAGTCCCGATCTCGTGGGAATATCGGGATCAAAAGTAGCCTATGTTACTCAGGGTGAATGTAGCTTTTTAATGGTGAAAGAATTTTCGAAATCGGTCCAGTAATTTCGGAGATTACCCCCAATATACATACATACATACATGTTACCAACGTTACCTCTTTATAATATTAGTACTTATAGATTACTAGCTGCGTCCCGTGGTTTCACCCGCGTAAGTCCCGATCCCGTGGGAATATCGGGATCAAAGTAGCCTATGTTGTTCTGGGTGAATGTAGCTTTCTAATGGTGATTTTTGAAATCGGTCTAGTAGTTTTTGAGTTTATTCATAACGAACATACAGACACACACACACACAAAAATACAAATCTTTCCTCTTTATAATATTAGTATAGATATAGATAATACGGCTCTTATGAAATTAATCTAGTAGTGTTTAAGTTTATTCATAGCAAACGTACACACACACACACAAAAATACAAATCTTTCCTCTTTATAATATTAGTACTTTAGTACCTATAGACTATTGCTAGTTCCATAGCCACACAAACCTCAACGTATGACATTAAAATTGTTATATTTACTGTAAAATGTTTTGATTGCAAACAAAGTTTTACTATCATTGTAAACATAGGTCTGTACATCGATCTGTCTGTATATTTACATTGCGTTAATGGGAAATTATTTATTTATTTAACACTTATTATTATACCAATACTTATTATATATCTTATATGTATTTTATTTTGTGTATTCATGTAGTATTTTTAAGCTATTGCATTGTTGCTTGCTTTTTGCTTTTTTATCGCGGGCTTTGAGCGCGGCGACCTAATCAAGAAATTCCGTAACGAAAATAAAACCTAACACCCCCCACTCCGCAATGCTATGCTATGCAATAGCTTTACCGCGGCAGTCCCCGAGTGCCACAAGTTTTTATTTGTTTTTTCTTTTAGTTTTATTTTTCATTCTATATTAGTAATTTTTATATTTAGATCATGTATGGAATTATTATTTTATATTTTAGGTTTCATGAAATAAAGTTCAAATAATGAACAGACAACCTTATTTCAGTTTGCTTAAATCTTGATTGAAAAAATTAAATAAATCTATTCTTTGAACATCACACAGCGCCATCTAGCCCCCGTGATAAGCTACTAAGCTTTTGTTATGGTAAGCAGACAAGTGGATATAGTAATTAAATTTATTTCACGTTTGTAAACACATCTAAACTAATATTATAAAGAGGTAACGTTGGTAACATGTATGTATGTATATTGGGGGTATTCTCCGAAACCGCTAGACCGATTTCAAAAAATCTTTCACCATTAGAAAGCTACATTCACCCTGAGTAACATAGGCTACTTTTGATCCCGATATTCCAACGGGATCGGGACTAACACGGGTGAAACCGCGGGACGCAGCTAGTACATGATAAAATTGTATTTAGACTCTAACTAATATTTATTTTTTAAGAGCTTAACTAAATACTTGTTCTCGCCGGGAATCGAACCCGCAACCTTTCTGCATTGCAGTTGGGTATTCGCCCGAGGTGCCATTAAGGTCACATTATAGAGTATACCTATAGTTACCTATAACACACATTTTTTATTAAAAAGCTCTATTAACGGCCTACTAACGCACTTATACGTAACTAGCTGCGCCCGCGGTTTCACCCGCGTAAGTCTCGATCCCGCAGGATTTACGGGATCAAAAGTAGGCTATGTCCTTCTCCAAGGTCCTATTTATCTCTATACCAAAATTCACCAATATCGGTTCAGCGGTTTAGGCGTGAAAGCGTAACAGACAGACAGAGTTACTTTCGCATTTATAATATTAGTAAGATAGATATCTACATCTTTGTTCGTTTCAGACGCTTGAATTAAAATTAAATAGGTTTACTTACCGTTTTGCACGGATTTTCCTTTCTTCTTCGAGGTTTTCTTGGATATTGTTTCTAACTTACCTAGTAGGTTGTTTACCTTAAAATGTTGAATAAAAATTTTGGGTAGGTTATATAAGAAAATAGGTAGGTAACTAGAAAAAATCTTCTGTATTCTACCAATCTTCTTCTTCTATTATGTGTGACTAAAAGCCGTGAGTTTTCTCAAGATGTTTTCCTTCACCGTAAAAGCGATGGTGCGCGGTCGGCCTAGAATCGAACTCATGACCTTCGAAACGAAAGTCAGGACCTACTACCACCAGACCAACACCGCTGTTATAAGTTGATATGTATCCTTACTTTCTTTACTAAATTTATAAATATTTTTTTTCAAATTCAAATTCACATTTTGTTTAAGTAGGTACCTATCTAGTTTGTGTAGGCACTTGAAAATAAAAAAGGTAAAAATGACTACCTACTTATGTTAAGCCTAATAAATAAATTAATAACGTACCTGCTCACTCTTGTATTTAAGAATATCTTGCGATAGTCGAAACAATGATTTTAAATCAGAAAAATTCAATTCAATATCGTCTGCTTCCATCCACGATAAACTTTCGCATAGTTTTTCTTTATCCGCTTGGCCTAATTCTCGTTGTGAGAAACTTAATATTTCTCGCCAATCTGTTTCCACCATTATGTATGCTTTGGGTATCAAAATTTAATTCAATAACTTAAAAAATACGGGAGATTATTCACATTAGGTAAAATACGCCATGCGGATGCGTCATTTGCGGTTTGTTTTGGCGCATGCGTTGCTAGGCAACCGTTTGTTTGGACTTTGGATAGGTACTTGTCCTCTGTACGACGACCTCTGTGGCGCGTTGTGCGAAAGCACGACTGCAATGCAGAAGGTTGCGGGTTCGATTCCCGTCGGATGCAAATATTTATGCTTAAAAAATAAATATTTGTGTCTGGTCTGGGTGTCCCTCTATGTATAATATGTATGTATTTGGGGCTAGATGGCGCTGTGTGTTGTTTACAGAATTTATTTATTTATTTGCTTGTACTCTATAAGAGTGTGTTTCATCTTTAAATTCCTATGCCGTCATGTTGGTAGCAAAACAAAAAAGTGTAAAATACAAAAAAAATAATGTGCTACCTTGAATTAAGGGAGATTTGTATAAAAAAAATGAATGAACGAATCTTAATGTATTCAAGGCTTAGGGTATAGCACATTAAAGATATTAAGGCAAGACTTTTTTGTTTTGCTACCAACATAACGGCAAAGGAATTTAAATATGAAACGCACTATACTTGTACTATTTATGACATGTATTCTGTGCTTTGAAGCATGAGCGTGCATTGCACTCCATTATTGCACTACGCAAAGTAAGCACAAAGTACATTGGTATATAAAGTAGGCACGTGGTAGGCAGTAGGCAGCCTATATCACAGTTAACCTTATATTTGGTTCGCCCCGAACACAGAACATATATTACTTCCTCGCGGCGCTCTATTGTGCATCTATCCACCACTAGGTTACAACAGTATACAAACTAGGTAGGTGTACACAATACGTGCAAACATACGGATGGTAATGCCTCGACGGCTCTCTTATTTCCACCGCGAGAAATAAAATATGAATAACGTCCATCTAAGAACTATCGCCTCTGTGTTGCGGAACCTCCAGCTTTAACTCAGATAGAACGATGTGAACGATGGCCGGATGCCACTAAAAATACAATATACTTTTTGCTAGTTAATTTTTATATCTATACTAATATTATAAAGAGGTAACGTTGGTAACATGTATGTATGTATGTATGTATGTATATTGGGGGTAATCTCCGAAATCTCTAATACGTAGGTAAATATAATCATTCCCATATTTTTCACCCCAAGTTCCCATTGTTGAAAGAAATTCTTAACTAAGTCATCATCATCATTTCAGTAAGAAGTTCACTGCTGGACATAAGCCCATCATAATCCCTCATAGATTTCCAGATGCTTCGGTTATAAGCGGCCTGCATCCACCGTGAACCCGCGGCCTTAAAACCAAGTCGTCCGTCCATCTCGTACCTAAGTAGGTACCTAACCTAAAGTTATGATTTAAGGGGTAAATAATACAAAATAATACATCGTTTTAAATATTACTTTATTATGTGTGATGGATGAATTTGAACAATACAAGGTAGGAGTTAATATTACATTGCATGTCGAGGTGTCAACAACAAAATTAAATTAAAAAAAAAACATTTGTGCTCACTTAAAATAAATTAACAAAATTAATCATAACGATACAGTTAAAAATAATGAAAGCATTTGCCTCTACATAGAAGCTAAGATAGGGCGAGAATAAATAGTTTTTTTTGTAAATAATCATTTTCAAACAATTTAATAATAGGTATGTATGTATAAAAGTTTGTAGGTACTTACGTTAATTTTTTTTTTTATATATAAAGTGTAACAAAAAGTTGAAACATTTATAATTCTTATGTAAATACAAATACATGTAACACGATAATAACTTGTATACTTAATGTAGGTACTTTATAATATGCAACAGTAAATGTTTACCGAAAAAATTGTAAAAATATTTCCAAAATCTGATAATCATGACTAGAAATTACATTTTCATCGTAAAAAGAATTGCAAAAGAAAAACAATTTAGGCGCCATATTTAGATATAAATAAATACGATACAATAGCACTCGTTTTTTTATCACCTAATTTTATTTAAATAAGAATATATTATGTATTGTCAACGGTTGCCGAATTATCTCGCCCTATAATATATAATATGAACTAGACACTGCTTAGTATTGAGTATTGAATATTATGTGGTAACTATCATTCGTAATGAGGGAGTTTCATTATTCTCTTTCTTCTAAACCAGTTCTAAATATCTCGATAGATGTAGCTAGGTCACAAGGCAACTTTCATACAGTTCTAAGTTCCCAAATCGTGGTAGCATCTATCGAGGTACAATTAAAATAATCATAGTGAACTTCCCTCATCAGTACGAGTCGATACAATCGCGAGCAAATTGTTTATTCACAAGAAGTGGTTTGGAGTCTAAAGTAACCGCAAAATATACGCGATGGTATATAGAACTCTAACCGTATGAAATGAAGTCAATCATTTTAATTTAAAACTGGTATTTAGTTTGCTCGCAAATGTATATCAACATAGAGACATTAAGGAAATCTGACCACGAATGAAAATTCAGAAACATTTATTATGATTTGTATAGGTTTCATGTTTGAACTCACATTGTAGCAATAATATTCATTTTTCATTATATTGAGTTCTTTTATATTCGAACAATAAAAATAATTAACAATTTCGGCTATAGTTAAAAATGTAAGTGAAACACTCACGCTGTCAACTGTATATAACGCTTACGCACACATAAAATCTCGCCCCAATTTGAGTCCAAACATAAAGATATTCCCCCTTACTTATAAACGATGATAAACATCTGCATAGACTGCTAAAAATCGTTTGTCTTTTACTGTGTCATGAAGTTACAAAGTTGACAGAAAGAAACATACGTTACATAACTGAGTCATCTGTTAATCAACGTTTATAAGTAAGTGGTAAGTATGTAATACACCAAAGGCAGTAAATACAACAGGAATGAAGCACTGTATACAAAACGTCTAAACTTTGTCGCGACGTAAGTTATATAGAAATTTTAATCAAAGTTTAACTTTTCCCGATATGTAGGTAGGTAGTCATAGTCCGATAGTGAAAATGTTAGTTAAGAATTAGTAGGTTCCGTGCCCGGCTTCGTTCTTTCAAAATCAATATTCCAAAAGACGAGCTCGTATTCCTAAGTTAAAAATAAATTACTACTCTAGACAACTTTACATGTATATAAGTATTTTTATTAGATTTTGTTTTTATACAATTATACAACATAGTCAGATAACATACTCTTTGGGACGCGTCAAACAACTTTGGATACATTACATAGATATATTAAGATGAAGCAGAAAATACATATGTCACAGACAACTAGACTAATTAGCCGTTTAATTAACAGCCTAACCTCATTAGGAGTAAATATACACCTACGCGGTAGGCCCATCTCATAGAAACATCACGGATAGGTTAGGTTAGGTTAATGCCTAAGCGAAACGCGAGCGAAACGAGCGTTTTGGTAAACTTTAGGTAGATAAACGTTATCGTTCCAAATAATTTGGCTAAAAAGCTAGGCTGTTAATTGAATCGATAATTATACCAGTTGGCTGGAATTTATACACCGATTCTACGGTTATTGTTAGTTTATTTTATGTCAGTGTTAAAAACCGTGCTTTGGTCGATAGTACACTTAGAAAATACGGTACAAAAGTCATGGGTTTCCTCAGACTGAGATGTTTACGCTTTCATCTTGGTACAAGTAAAGTTCTAAGCAAGATCTGGCTTACGTACGAATAAGCCAATACGAACAGTATTCGCAAGACATAAAGTTTGTTTCGCCTGGCAGTGAAGGCCACTTATTTGTTCAATTCACACCCCGTATAGAGCAAGCCAATTACCGAACCGTACGTGAAAGTTTTTAAGGCGCATTATCACGTCAACGACTTTGCATAACTGGCGTGAAAATCATTAACACATAATTTTATTTACTGTATTCGAAACGATTAAAAACATCTTTCTATCTATACGATACAACCGCTATATTTATAATATCGTAATTAAGAGAAAGATGCCGCCTAATAACTTTAACAGGTTGTTCACAAAAAAAACCAACATATTCCCTGATTCACGGTTTCTTCATTGAAAGTAACAGTCAAAGTGAAACGCTAAAGGAAACTTCCTTTAGCACATCATTTTAACCAGTACTTTTAGTCCCAACGAAGAACTAGCCCGGCTAAGACCCACAAGGCTCGCGTCAAACACACTGGCTCGTGATAATGCGCCTCAAGCCCCGGCTTACGTCAGTCGTCAGTCAGCTTGCATCAGTCGTCAGTCGGCTTGCATCAGTCGTCAGTCGGCTTTCATCAGTTACCTGGCGCGACGACGCGAGCACAGCGCGGCGCGGCGCAGGCGACGCAGCAACGACGACTCGCGCTATCAGATACGCTCCACGTAGTTACCTGGAATTTATACAACAAGAGTTAAACTCACATGCTAAGAATGTCAACTAAACGTTATTCTATAGGTACTTATTTTATAAGTCCTACACACGTGAGCAATAAAACCGCCTATGTTAGATCAGGTTCCCAGCTGTAATTCAGAACAGTACAGTCGGATGACCAATTAAGTGACCGGGGGGGTCCCCCCGGTCACTTAATTGGTAATCCGACTGTACTCCCTCCTACCATAGCTCCCATTTACAGTATTATACTATTACGATTTTATTCGGGGGACAAATCTCAACCTATTTTCTGTAAAGTTTACTACTGTACCTTATAATAGAAAACGTTTGAAATGATATTACTGTACGACACACTTTGCAAAATTCTTAACTTGCAAAGCAATTTTACTGTATTTGTGTCTACAAAATCGAACGAGTTACATATTTCGCTCTCATGTTTTTTCTCTGCTAAGAAAGGGATAACAAATATTTCGTATTCCAGAATTCCAGCACTTGCTGACCAGTTGGTTTTATTTGTTTAGATTATTTTCATCACAGTCGTGTATAGATTTTTAGGCAATACGTACCGGAATAATTATGATTATATTTCGAACAAAATACTTATAATAATTTTACTTTTATGTGTGTGATAATATTATTGTTAAAGCTGGACTAAATAATAATTGTGTACTAAAATGAAAATATACGGTTTTCAAACCAGTCAACTAGAAGAATATAATATTCAATGTAGCTATTTTCTATTATCTAGTTCTATACCCATAAGTGCATCAAAACATGTTTAAAATTCTATTAGTAAGTATATATTTATTACAAATGAACGTGATAGAATTCACAATATTTCTTCAGGCATGGCGAAGCCTGTCCTGTTACAAGATGATAATAAATTGAGGGTATAATGGGGTGAGGTTTTCCATGTCATCACAGCGATACAAGACTGTAGGTATGTGAGCCTAACAGAGATAGGTTAGAAAGAAGGAACTCTCATCTCAAAGTACCTCAGGGGCTTCAGGGTTATGTTAACTGAAACGAAACATCAATTCAACATATAACTCAGCACTTGTCTAACTGTTTCGGCAGCTAACGGAATACCTAGGTAGGTATTCCTACCTACGACATTAGGTGGGAACACCTACTTAATGTGCTGAAACTGCACATCTGAGTTACTTGAAAAGAAAATGTTGGTAGATAGAGTCAGCGTCTGGATAGCATATGATTGCTGAACAGACAAACACTTATCAGGAGTTGTAGTTTTCTGAATAGGCTTAAGTACCTGTACTATTTTAATACTGGATTGTATGAGGAGTCACTCAACGTAGTATGAAAATATTAGAGTTGTTAGTTCCTCAGACTAGGATACATACAATCAGTTCACCAACATCTGACACAGGGTTAAAATATCTGCTTGAAGTAGAGACAGCCTCTTTCAGGTTATTCTTAGCTACACTCTCATTAATGGGAAATACAGCTGCGTTTTCTCATAGATTGTCATGTTAACTAATACCTGACAGAAAACTAGCGTTATAATTTGATGGTAGTGGCTCAAATATAATATAGACAACACATTTGGACCCATTAACTTTATTTTTAATAAATACGATTGACGTTTGGGTGAGTTTCATAGAAATAGAATCAAAGCCCTGACTAATTAACTGACTGACTTATAAAACGACACAGAGTTCAAATCAGTGGATAGATCGGGCTCAAATTTGGTATACAGGTAGCTTGTATAATGTAGGAATCTACTGTTAAAGGATTTTGAGGAATTCCAACGGGATCGGGATACAAGCAACGAAAACCGCAACAACCGCAGCAACTTAAATAAAATGAATTAACCTAAAATATAACGTTGCTTTTTTGGATATATTTATATTATTTTACGTATATTTTGAAATTTTAATAATTTCTAATGTTTAATTTTGACTTTTAATTTTTATTACGATATATTGAACCAAAAATGTAAGCATCATTCTTCAACTAAATAACTGTATGGTTCGATACTTAAAAAGAATCGAATAATTTGTTCGTCGAATAATATGATAAAATACCAATACTGAATTATGTTATACATATTGAGACCCCGAACAACCTAGTGATGCATCAATACTATACACACTTTGTTCAGCGTATACTACGATCAATACCGCAATGAGTTATTATGTGCAAGACTTTTTTAGGATTTTACCCGAATAAAATCGTAATAGTACTTTACCGACAGCGACTGTGGTGGTTTAATACAGTAAAATTATTTTTGCCAATTACTTCTATTCTATTAAAAAAAATTATAAATAATAATACACACATGAAGGTAATAAAAATAGCTTTCTTTTGACATATAAATTATGCATTTCCGTTAACACGTTTTCAAGTTATAAACGAAATACACATTTTTGGCTCTCCTGTAAAGTTTGAGTTTTGTCGAATACGATTATGTTCGGTGGATAGTGCGATATATCCTCACGGAGCTAACACACGCATCTGTCGCGGGCACCGTTCAGTAATTAGTTACAAACGAAGATAACAGATGTCGCCACCGTCTTCGCATCAATCCAACACAATAACGTAGTGTTGGAGTGTCTTAATTTTTATTACTCTCTAATCATCTGATCTGGTCTGATCTTGAAAGGTCTTAGTGCCAGAATATCTAAATCCCAGAATACCGAAATCTTAATAAAACTGAGTTTCACAACTTGTTTTTATCACGGCAGTATTGTGTTGAGACAGCACAGTATACCACAGACCTGGGAAGGTGCCGAAGCGTCCGGAGCGCTGGCTGGAGCCGACGTACCAGCCGTCGTCACACTTCTCCAGCACGTACACCGTGTCGCCCTCGTTCAGTTCTAGCTCGTCGGGGTTCTGTGGCCGGTACTTGTACATCGCGCGGTAACTGCACACACAACAATCAAACTTTATGTTTGTATTTTTAAGGTAGCAATTTTAACCCGTTAACGAAGGGTGTGCATGGAGCACTTAGCAGATCAACGGGCACAAACACTCTTCCGGAAACCTTCAACTGTCTTAGCAGATTGCTGGCTTTCTGAGACAGTCTGCGATGGTTGGCGGAAGGTTTAGGGGATCGAAAGTAGCAAAAAAAAGACGTGACCAATTTTTTTGTAAAATGATAGTGGGGTACCTAACTGGCTACATGTAGAGTAGACTAGTGCAGTACTCACGGCACGGCTTCAGCGTTAGTGTCGACGTAGAGAGGCTCCGTGTTGTTGAGGTCGACGCCGGCGCCGGTGGGCGGCCCGTAGCCGCGCTCCGACGGCGTCGCGTGCGGCGGCGGGGCTCTACTGCTGTATCCTGGGGAAACATCACGATAATTACATTAAAGAAAGAAAATAATCAAACACAATCAACTCACAAAAACACATATGAAATAAACCTCTCGTACACTCGCCTGGCGCCACCTACCCGGCCATGTCTGCCGGCCGGACAGATGTCGGACCGGGTCTGGGCCGGGTAGGTTTGGTTTTTTCAAAATTATGGGGGTTCTCTTACTTTAACACTATCATTGACATATATTTTTGGATTCTCCATAAAAAATTCAATTTATTAGCGTAATAAATTATTTAAATTGTAAATACATATTGTAGCATAAGGCAAGTACATTTAGAATAACCTACAAATTCACATATTTCTATACAGAACCGAACATATTTCTGAAATTAAAAACACTTAGTGTCTTATAGGCGTTTCTGGGCCCAACGCTATAGAGGCTGTGCGTTGTCTATTGAAGAATGAGTGGGTCAGCGAAACTGGAGTAGTACCCGGTAAAGGTGTGGTGGGCTGCGGCGCGTTGCTCAAGGCGGGGTTGTTCTGGTGCGGCAGGTAGCTGTGCGCGCCCATGCTGCGCTTGGCCGTGCCGTTGACGAGCCCGTGCGCGGCGGGCGACGCCGCCGGCTTGTGCGTCTCGCTGTGAAGCATTTGTTGAGGCTCTGGAAAACAGAGGAATTACACTCATATTTATTTCATGAACTAGTTACAGCCGAGATTTCACCAGCGTCAATCACAATACAGATTATTTCTATAACTACAAATAACACTCTCCATTTCGTGTCGCTAAGACCAGCGGTTTAGGCATTGGTTGATATATTTCAGTCAGTGAATCAATCAGGATTTTGAATTTTAACTTCTCAAGTATCGCCGGCACCCCGGCGTGCCGTCATTTATAGGCAGCTGTCATTTCCCGATACTTAAGGGGAAAGATTAACCAGTTACACCCGCGGTATCTCCTGCATACGTCTTGACCTCGCGTTTATATCAAAATAAATGACAGGATAAAACGGAACCTGTGCGTCATCTCAGTCATTGCAATAGGTTTAGTAGGTTTCCAATGAAGGAGTATCAAACATAGTATCTAATAATACTTATAAAATTTCCAT
Organism: Idaea biselata; assembly: GCA_958496205.1. Lineage (NCBI taxonomy): Eukaryota > Metazoa > Arthropoda > Insecta > Lepidoptera > Geometridae > Idaea > Idaea biselata. The sequence continues at coordinate 21,188,472 of OY292398.1, read as the reverse complement.
GTCACAGTGTTAGTTACCGTACTCCTCCGAAACGGCTTGACCGATTTTTATGAGATTTTGTGTATGTATTCAGTAGGTCTGAGAATCGGCTACTATCTATAATTTATAAGGCAAAACAACGTTTGCCGGGTCAGCTAGTATCTCTATAAGCTTTACCTTTATACATTGCGTGGATTTTAGGTGATTTTACATATTTTCATTAAACTATTATTTTATTTATTTCCTTATTATAATATGTAATATTGTTATGTAACATATCTACTTCAACGTTCTGTTTACTATGGCGTGCAAGATACCAATAAATTATATCCTTTTTTTACGCGTTTTCGAATCAACATTTAACTTTATATATTACTCCTTACATATTATACCTATCACCGAAACAGTCACGTCATGTCGTATACCTACTGTGTTGGCTATTGGGCGTTAAGAAAATAATACCATTTAGAAGCCAGTGAGAAGTGGATAGTTAATTAACGACTACAAAATTAGAAAAGTGAGATAGATTGCTTCAAACCTAACCTAGCTAAACTATAAAGTGATCAAATTGGTTCACAGCAGAAGAAGTTAATTACACTTTAATTAAATCGCTACAGAAATGAACTAAATGTTTGTTAGTTAAGAATTAGACGGTAAGGCAGTTGGCAATTTTTTGACGTTTTAATAGTCATTCATCGACTTCCTTTTAGCAGTCGCATCGTCATTTCGTTGCACGATAGACGTAACAATATTGTCAGCGCTGCAGCGGCTTTTATTATTTATTTCACGTACAAGGAACACAGAATATGTTTGAGACATCACCTACCAGTACATAATATCTTAATGTAGGTAACATCAATAAATATGAGACTATTAAAATACTTATCGAGTTACGCAACTGTTTACATGTATACATTCGATATTTTAATGTGTTTCTGTTCTAAAACCACGGTTTAGTTGAACTGTGACCCAGATTAAGGCGTAACTTAAGACAATAGAGTCTGCTAAATAGCTCCACCTTGATTTTTTATTCGATAATGATGTAACTACGATGTCGCAATATTATATCTCACAGATTCTACAAAAACTGTGTCTGTGCCACAGAAGTAGGGCAACCATGATTTTTGTTTGAGTTATAAAAGTATTGCATTTTAATCTGAGGGCAAACAATGCACTCGCTTGAGTCTCGCGAACACGGCGTCCGTAGGTATGTACTATCCTTTTGTGGAACCAACTCGCGGTACTTTTAAGCCCCTAAGGCCCCTATATATTTATTGTAGATAGAGCTAAAGTTCTATAAATTCGGTAATGTATTTAACAGTATTTTATTTACGATGTAGACTGCGTCGTTTAGTACCAAAGCAAGCAATTAGGCTTGTGATATGGGTGCTAGACAGCGGCTGTAACTTTAAAAACCTCACCCAGTAACAAAATTTTAGAGAAATCACTTTTTGGAAATATTCAAACTCATATTCATTCATGTATTGCTTCCAGCCATATTATATTCACAAACAATTTATTTGGTGTCGAACAATTTTGCTCTCTAGTTTTTTTTTATCTAGACCTCTTTTTTTTAGAAGAAACCTAGTCAATCTAGATTCGAAGACTCCAAGGTTGGAATTCATTTTTGTTTTTGCGCCATATTTTATATTAACGGGAAATCTTAATTTTTAGCGCTAATTAATTGATTTAATTTACTCACCAGGTTTATTCTGACTAGGTTCCTGTAGTATTGTGACGTAACTATCGGGGAATATCCCCGTTTTGGCGCCGTTCCTTCCTTCCCACCAGTTCTGGTCAATACGTCGCGTTAGTACAACTATTTCACCTTTCTTCAAAGGCAATTCGAGGTTTGTTTGAGCCGTGAAATCGAATTTCGCTCGAGCTCTCCCTTCTATTACGGTGGGTTTTTTTAGTGCCTGAACGGTGTCTCCTTTTTGTATCTGAAATTTAGGATACGTTTCATTAAGTTTTGGAAATCCGTACATTGTTTTAATGTAATATGGACCAACAGTGTCTATGTCAATGTCTTTTCTTTTAGGCATTTAACGCCGAAATCGCTGAACCAATTTTAGAGAAATTCACTAAAGACGGATAGAAATATGGAAAAGGACATAGGCTACAGTCTATCGGATAGACTGTGACCTAGTTCAGTTTAAAGTGAAGACTCATGAATTGAAGTACAGGATAGACTCTATCCTGATCACAGTCTTAGGCCCGTATTAATAAACCGAAATCAATATCGATCTTGAGTGCGTATCAATTGAGCGACTCTTGAGATGCGGTCACCATCTTAAGTTAGACGTTAATTAATAGTTAAAACTCAAGCTCTACTCAACTGATATCGCTCTTGAGATTCGAGTGTGATCTTGAGAGCGACCTTGAATGAAGGTTAACGTTTTGTTGTTGCACTATGGTAGGTAGTTTACTCATATTTTACTGTTTTTTTTTATTGTGAATATATTGTATTGTAACTTAATTAAATCAATCTTTGCTTAGCTAAGCATAGTTTAGCTAGCTTGGCTTAGTTTTGCTCGCTTAGCTTAGTTTAGCTTAGCTTGGCATAGTTTAGCTAGCTTAGCTTAGTTTAGCTAGCTTAGCTTAGTCTATCTAGCTTAGCTTAGTTAGGCTTAGCTTGGCTTAGTTTAGCTAGCTTAGCTAAGTTTAGCTAGCTTAGCTTAGCTTAGCTAGATTAGTAAGAAGCTAAGTTAAACTAAGCTAAGCTATTTAAACTAAGCTAAGCTAGCTAAACTAGCTAAACTAAGCTAAGCTAAACTAGGTAAACCAAGCTAAGCTAGCTAAACTAAGCTAGCTAATTCAATAACCCCGTGGCCATATATTATTATCTTCATCATAATGCCCTAAAAATCAACTTATCAAATAATAATAAAAAAACTTAACTAAACAAAACAAAGAAAAACATAATCACCAAAACTAAAATAATCCATCCCCAAATATCATCATATTATATTTCTGAATTACAAAAACACCGAAACAGCTACTAAGTCACGTATGACCCACGATCGAACTTGAGTACACGAAACTGCATCTTGGGAGACATCTTGAGTGCTGAGTTTGATTTATTAATACGTTATGTTATGACTCAAGTGATACGTCACTCTGTAATCGCATCTTAAGATAGGTTTATTAATCAGCGCAACAACTCAAGAGCAAACTCAAGATTGATATCGAACTTGAGTTCGGTCTATTAATACGGGCCTTAAACTTACGTAGATGAAACTGTGGAGCGTGCCTAATTATAATATTCATATATTTAGTATTCATCACTAAACCAAAAACAAAACCGATGGTCACTCTCGCCAGCAGAGAGGTGATCATACAAAAATATTGTACGGCTCTCTCATATTATAACGGATACTTCATAAACCGTAAAAACAACGTGAGTTATTATATGCATACCTACTTATACAGTCGCTTAAATTGTATGCAAAGACTATTACAAAAGCATACGTATTTTATTGATGAATAAATCAAGTAAAATAAATTTTCTGAACAACACACAGTGGTAAGGGACTAAGCTTGTGTTACGGTGACTAGACAACGAATATAATACAAAGTAAAATGAACATTCAATTACACAAATCGGACCTACCTCAACATAATTGTACGGGAAGAGTCCTATCCTTCCGTGAATTTCACCTTCGTACCAATTAGAGTCTATCTGCCGTCTCACATGGATGATCTCTCCCTTCCTGAAACTCAGCTCTCTTGTGGTTTGCCCGTTGAATGTGTAAAGAGCCTTTGCGACCACCTTGTCGGTTTCATCGTATCGGTTCAGGGGTAGTATGTTCTTCTGTGAAGGCGTGAAGTTGTCTTGGTGACGACGATTCTGCATGTCTTGCAGTTCCTGTAATGTTCAGTTGATTTGTTAGACCTGTGGTAGTATTTTTTGTATTATAAATTGTCCGAAATTCCATTTCAATGTCATTATAAATTGCAAACAATCGAAACTGCAAATAAAATTTACGGACCCAAAAATGTATGGAAAACGGTATTCTTTAAAGAGAATCTTATTAAAAAGTATCAAATGTTATTTGAAATTGTAGGTTGCCTGTAATAATATTGAAATTATATTTTGGACAATTTAAATACGTGAATATCCCATCTGTGTGTAGTTTGGGATGGTCGAAAACCCATGCGAAGCTATGCTTAATTACAAATTCGTTAATCGCAACGTCTTCTTATCGTTCACACTGGCCGAACATGTTACAGCATGGTCGTATTGTTTTGATGAATGACGAATTGATGACATAATTTTAATTTAATGGACGAATATCACTAGTTAGATCAACTCTGTCACTCAATCTCCCAATCGTCACCTTAATCGAAGCGTCAAACGCCTCTATGTCCGAAGGCAGAATCTCACTTTCCTGGAAATGTCAACATCCTATAAGTTATACTATACGGGCACGGACAAACCTGCAGGAACTTCCGTATAACTAATGAATATATAGGTACTAACTGAAATCACGATTTTGTCCAACATTTTCGCAATGCTTGATCGTTTTTTCACTAATAACTTTACAATTATAATTAGAGTTATTATTTGCAATTAAGCAATTGTAACAATTTCCACTGATAGCTTAAAAAACGTTTTATTTGCGATTTAATTGCACACGAACAGAGTAAGTGTGTCCATTCACAAGCGCGCTGCGAATATACTGGAGCAAAAGTGATATAGCTGAGTTCGTTTATCCCAACTACATGAATAAAAGTAAAATATCTCCGAAACTCCGACTGCGTTGTGTGCTAACATCATAAACCTTAATCTCCGAGCTTTAAAGTACATAATCGTCTGATACGAGTTAATGACGGGCTACAATATGGTAATATGACCAACGGATTTTCGGTAGGAAGGTGGTCGAGATACAAGGTCGTTTACTACCAGATTTTTATTGTTATTTAATATTTTACCTACTTAATAGAACAGCGGTCTTCGAAAAATAGAACATTAGTAAGTATCTGGTTTTCGGTAAGTATGTTAATGTTTTCCAATATTCCAAATGCTTGTGACGTTATTCCTTTGGCTTCTAGGTTTATGAGGTCGCAAACATATACGAATTATGAAACAATCGCACGCGAAAACGCTATAATAAAAACGATGGTTTACTGCTCTACCTTTATAGAATTACGTGATGTTACCCAACATTTTGTAAACAAAACTGGATTCCACAAACTTTATCACTTTATCTTCAACGAAAGTGAAAATAAAATATAGAGAAACATTACAAATATTAAATAGTAAAAGTAGTACGTCTGGTATGTAAATTGTTAATGCAGGTTTGCTATGAAGCAACTAGTTTCCATTACAGTCGAGCGTTAAGGTAGTTGTGAGCAATTATTTACAGACGTTTTCACCGCAAACACTAAAGAGAAAATGCGGAGAGAAAATCTGTTTATTCCCATTCACAATTGTAGGTATAGTGGCCGGCAAACAAGTTGGGAAATATTGACATGGAGGGGGAAAGTTAACGCAGTACATTTTACATGCGACTTCTATGAGAAATCGACTTCTGCGCATCCGCCATTTTATTTCAACTTGTTTGCCGGGACCTGTCGTAAATATTTTCTTAGTAAAGTGCATGAGTAGACCATTAAGCAGAAACTAATTTCTAAATAACATTACCGTCAATTTAAATAACATTCCGTCTGCTACCGTTTACTTCTTTAAAAACCAGCAATTTTAATTTTGATTGATTTAAAAAAAAGATGAAAAATATCGTTATATTCAAAAACTATAATTACAATTTTGTAGTCGCACGCCCTAGATCAAAGTCTATGTGTTGTAAGTTGTGAGGTGCCATAAGTAACGATTTATATACATAGGTTAGGTTAGGTATTTTGAAAATTACTTCAGACATCTTTGTACTTAAACGTGCGTACTTCACAGTTCACTTCTAGTTTAAGTACGCGGCGAGAGTGGGTATTTTCTAAACTCAACCTTATCGTGCGACTAACAAGAGTTGAAACTCGCTTACATTCAATTGTGAAATTTTGTTTCGGGTATTTCTGTTATCCACCTCTAAACCAATACGAATAGATAGTTTTGGACTTATTAGATTTAGTAGAACAATAATTTAGGTTCGTAGGCAGATACTAAGATTAAATTTTCCTTATCCGTTCAAATATAAAAAATGCAGAACGAGAAGCATATTATTTTAATAACAAGTTTTTATTAAAAGGTGTGCTATTATGAGTATGTACCAATAATTAACATTCATAGAAAATCTAAAAGAATTAGAGACGAAAATGGCTGTTTTTTATTCATGTTGTGCACAGACTGTTAAATGCAAAATTAACATAACTCATACAAGTCAGGCAATAAAATTATTCAGAAAAATAAAACGAAATTTCTCAATAGGTGCGTGCTATATCTTAGATCGTACGTCACTTTCCATCTGGTGAGATAGTCGTCAAACGCTCCTCTAAGGATGTAAGTGTGTGAAAAACGTAACAAAAAACATAATGCACCCAACGAATTCAATCTAAGGTACATAAAGTACTCGTACAACTTGAACATTTCAATGAAAATGTTGATACCTCTGCCAGGAGTGTAGGTAGGTACGTACTATCTGTTTGATCTATGAACGTATGTGGGTATGTGTGTGTACGCATATCCGGTGAGGCTTGCGCGTGCGCAATCATACGGATTTGTTTTGGAAAATGTGCTCTCGCCGGGCAATGCGCGTGACCGCTGTTTTACACATTTCAATTTTTTACGTTTTATAACAATAACAAAAGATTGGTTTGACATTAAATATGTTAATGATGTTACATTAATAACTTTTAAACTAATAAGCAAAATTTAGTAAGGTGTATTTAGTATCGTCAATATCGCACAATATAAGTTCCGCAAAGTAACGCCTAACCAAACCAATGACCTAACAGTCTTTTAAGACTCAACAGAAAAATACAAAGACGTCATGCTTGCATTGCATTACGTAAGAGAAAGTTGTCTGCTAATTACGAGTACTTGCATTAAACACAACTGCAATAATCGTAAAAGGAATATATGCTGGTGATGCTGACGACCGCATTAGATTTCGCAATGCAGAATACATTTTACTAGCTGCGTCCCGCGGTTTCACTCGCGTTTCTCCCGATCCCGTAGGAATATCGGGATCAAAAATAGCCTTCCTCAATAAATGGACTATCCAACACTGAAAGAATTTTTCAAATCGGACCAGCGGTTCCTGAGATTAGCGCGTTCATACAAAGAAACAAACTCTTCCGCTTTATAACATTAGGTAGTAAGATTCATAAATCCAGACAAATTAACTACCCAGTATGAACTACTCTCAAATAACTTCTAACTTCATAATCCGAGCTGCAATCACGATTAATGACATCCTGTGGCTGATGTTCAAAATTAAACCAGAATTTCAAAACAACCGTTGCGACGTAGCAACCAATGCAATTAATTCTAAAGATAAGCTGAATGAAAGTGTTCGACCAAAAAAACTATTTACTAACTCTGCAGAGAGGACAATATGGAAATCGTTCTTCAGAAAGTTTGTTTTCGATTTCATTTATTTTGTTACAGCTAGCTTATTGACGTACAAATCGAAAATAGCAAACACCCACGGGTGTAAAATTAAACTCATTTTTCACTCGGTTTAAATCGCGTGGTGATATCTCAGTCAATCCTGATGAAGAGACCTGTAAAGGTCTCGAAACGTTAAGCATTGAAACAAAAGTAATAAATACCACGCGTATAAACCGAAAAATTAGTATAATTTCAATCCAACATCGCGAAAACAGAAGAAAAACCTACCCACGGGTGTGTACCTACTCAGAAGTGAAAAAGCTAGGGGTCGCAGCTCGTACAAGCTAGAACATAGACTTTGGCAATTGGAAGACATGCAGTATTAGATATATTGTATTGTCATCTCTCTAGAGTAAGCATTTTAATATTTTTATATTCGAGAGACTCTAATAAAACTAAGAGATAAACTCATAGTAATAACTAATAAATAACTAACCGCACAAAATTCCTCAAACATAACGTCCTCAAATAGTTAACACTGCACAACACTAATACTTGTACAAACTAAAACAACTATTACGAATTTAAATATAACTAAAAAGAGAAGAGCTTCTATCACGAAAACTCGAATGGTAATGAGTACATGGCTATAATAATTGTGTGCCGACACTGTACGTGGTTTGACCACAACCACGGTGTAACGTTACTGGTATAGAAACCTATTATCTACTATTCAAACTAAGTGTATATATGCGATCCGGAAGCCCTGTATATTCTTTAACAGAAAGGGATATTTTTACTAAGGTTTTAAAGATATCAAAGCGTCTAAGTAGGTACAATACCTACCATTATTCTTTTTTACGACGTACTTTGAAAAAGTTATAAATAGGTAGAAAATACATCCGATAAAACACATTCAAAACCATAAAACGTATCGTATGCTATCTTTAAACAATTGTAATTTAAGATGACTTTAAAACATAATATTTGGCTTACATTAAGTTCGGTTTTGTTACGGCATCATCGATGCTAAGCAAATCTATGTGGTATTGATCAAACATAGTAGCGTGACTCGGGAGGTAAACAGATTAACAATATCGCCGACTGAGCATTGACTGACACGATAATCGCATCAGAAACACGTTCGAGTTTTTATATCGAGAAATAATCGAATAGGTACTATCAAATCGAACGCTGTTGAAAACATCGAAACAGATTCCACGAGAGTGGCATTGTTTAGTTTTGTTTGCATTCCATTTTGCTTAGATAATGCAGTATTGCATTATGATTATGGGTCTTTTGAAATAGAAATAGATAAATCTTAAGTGACTCATACCTATTAAAAAAAATAACTAGCTCCATGGTAAGCTACTAAGCTTGAGTTACGGTGACTAGGCAACGTATATAACAATTATTAATAAGTTTTCTTTTGTAAATACAAACATCTTATACATAGAGAGATACTCAACTAGAAACAAATTATGTATAAATATATTATTAAACAATTTATATTATAATTTAATTTATGTATAATTGTAATAAATAAATAATATTGTTGTTATTTGTAATAATTATATAAGACACACGTACAACTTGATAACCCTAAATAGGTGTTGCATGTATGCCAATCATCATAGTTAAATTAAAACTGATTGTTGTAAAAACGTGAACAACAGTCGATCAAGTAGACGTTTTAACAAGTTAATGTGTAACCAGTTGATCTATGTTTCCAGTAAATTAAGATTTATGTGAAATGGATAGTTAATTACGCGCATAGGACGCATGGTTGAGTTCAGACCGTAGATTAAATGATGGTAAATTACTCTTGTAATCTAGTACGATAATTAAACAATTATATTCTTCTAATCGTAATCCTCTAAAATTCCAATTTTGATATTTAATCGAAATCATTATATTACTAGACTAGCTGCGTCCCGCGGTTTCACCCGCGTAAGTCCCAATCCCGTGAGAATATCGCTATTAAAAGTAGCCTATGTCAAGGCTACTTTTAATCCTCAGGGTGAATGGAGCTTTCTAATGGTTAAAGAATTTTTGAAATCGGTCCAGTTGTTTTTGAGTTTATTCATAACAAACATACAGACAAACACACATACACAAAAATACAAATCTTTCCTCTTTATAATATTAGTATAGATATAAAACAAAGTCGTGTGTCTGCAGGTAGATCCGCTATGTAACCACTTTTAAACTACGCAATCGATTTTAATACGGTTTTAAGTTTATTGAGAGAACTTCTTCCGGAAGGATGCTATTGAGTAATACTCGAGCGAGGCCGTGGCAGGTCACTAGTCACTAGGTCACTAGTTTTCTGTGACACCTGGCTATAATGTTTTGTTCTAGGTCTAGGGCGCTTTGAAATATATATGGTCTAAGATCGTTACGCAGTCTGGTAAAAAATCGAAAAGTTGACATAATGATCCAACAGTTATAGGCTCTAAGGGCATTATCAATTTATCACACAAGCGGTTTGCGAGCATGGCTGGCCGCAGGTACGCAGAGTGCCATTCGTAATTTAGACACTCACACAGACTAACCCCCTTACTAATAAACTCTGATTACGAGCTGTATAAACTATGTTACATTTGTCCTTTACTGTGACATAAAGTTTCCAAGTTGACAGACAGAAACATAACTTAGTCATCTGTTAATCATCATTTATAAGTAAGGAGATAAAACTCACTCACAGATGGCACGCTGCGTTCCCTACCGAGCCCGCTTGCCAACCGCTAGTGTTGAGCGCAAAACGCTCTAAAATCACGCAGTCTGTTTTAGTACCTTCAGAACGAATGCAGTACTTACTTGTAAATACTTATTTCTCCTCTGCTCCCTGTATAGTCGCTTCATGTGCTCGGCCTGCTGCCGCGCCAGTTCCCTCTCAGGAACCAGCGGTAGAGGGTCATGTCGCACCGGAACCCGGTAGTGGATGTTCACATCGCTCTCCACGTAGCGCCGGGGGGATTCTGTACGAATACCATGTTGTTTGTTAATATAATATGTTGAATGGATGGGAGAGTCTACCTACTCTTTTCTCTAATCAAACTTTACCAACGTAGTCGACTGTTTTCTCCCTGGATGACAATTAGAGAAAATAATATGTTTGTTCATGCCATAAAATCTACATAAGCCATGAGTCATGTATGCATGACCGATCATGCCCCAAAGTTTTGATATTTAAAATTTTATTTCTATTTTAATTAGAAAAAAACGTAGGGGCCTTGACATGGGATATATGGGTTTAATGGCATAAACATATTTGCTCTAATGTCTTTATCCAGGGAGAAGTTCGAACAGTCAAAAGTTTGTATGGAGAAAGAGTAGGTAGACTTTCTTCTTAAGTGCATAACATGCATATCAGAAAGCGGGAGCATTAAGAGCGCTGGTGACCTTTTGTAACGTTGGATTTTCTATACACCATTTCACATAGATCTGCAGCAGTCTTCATTCTCTCATAGTTTCCTGGTATGTGTTTTTTGAAACAACACTCGGATGTCGGTCAACAAATTTTCGCGGATGTTTAACGAGACAATAACCTTAACTTACTAATCACTTATGGAAGTAAGTTCCTTTACCAACTTATTGTCAATTGTTCTTTTTAAATGATGTAATGTTTTTTTTTAAATAATGTCTTTGCCACATATTAGGAAGGTTAGATACTCTGTAGTTTTTAAATAAAAGTAAAGTATTCTAAGTACTCGACAACCGAACGGGTTGTTGTCATGCCAACGTTTTAAAGCGTGACGATACCTACTTAAATCGATAGAGGCGAATAGTTTGTGTAAATAATTTAATGAATTCTTTAATCTTCCGGAAGTGGTATAAAATTGTGAGTTGTTTGTGACATAGTTTTCACAAATATCAGTTTTACTACCCAATGAAATGGTGGATTTTTTGAATAAAACACTATAAAAGTTGTCACATTTCGCCACAGCGTAGTTTCATTCATATCAGTGGGTTTATTGGGCACTTCTATAGACAACCTTCATGATTCGTTGGGCGCAGGACTTGCTTGTGGAGCAATAGGTTGCGGATTCGATTTCCGATCGTGGCAGCAATATTTAAAATAAATAAAAAAAACTGGCAAAGTCCGAGTTGGACTCGCGCTTGAAATAAAAAAAAAGAACCCTAAAATTAACACTGGATAAACCAATTTGTGAACGCAACGTAACCCTTACCTAAATTAATTTTACTACCGGCGCCAGTCTATCACTCCATCACTAGATAGCGCTAGTGGTAAAATTACATCTGGGTATCGGTGCGTTTTATGTCAATCATCTGTGAAAGTTTCAACTGTCTAGCTATCACGGATCATGAGACGGCCTGGTGACAGACGGACAGACTCAGTAATAGGGTCCCGTTTTTATACCTTTTGGGTACGGAACCCTAAAAATGAGATAAATTTAGCAACGAATAAACTAAAGTATAATTGGCATCAAGTTTAAGCAGCGTCCAATTTAAAAACAAACAATAAAAACATAATCTTCTACCAAAATCTCGGTTCGATAAACAAGCAAACAATCGTAAAGTGAAAGTGTCGAGATCATGGGGCCTCCATGGTGTCGTAACAGAGATTTGAGACCGATGACGATGACACACGTAATGTAACGCGCTAACGGAAACCAGTTATAAATATTACATTAGCGAAGTAGGTAGGTAGGTATGCTCATTATATCATCGGCTTAAAAAAAGCTACAACTAATACCTACACTGGTTTATTAGTTTTTTATTATTTTTTTTGGGGTACGCAAAGAGACCATACTACTGAGACTCCGCTGTCTATCCGTCTGTCACCAGGCTGCATCTCACAAACTGTGATAGCAAGACGGTTGAATTTTTTACAGATGATGTACTTTTGTAGCCGCTTTAACAACAAATACTAAAAACAAATATTTATGGACAACAAACAACAAACCTGAGTTTACACATATAAACGCATCGACACCACGATGTATTTTTACTACTGGTGTCATCTAGATACAAAAATTTGATACTGGCGCCAGTGGTAAAATGAATTTTAACGTTCACGGCTTGGTTGGTCCGTGTTCATTTTAGGGTTCCGTACCCTTCGTGCGCGAGTCCGACTCGCACTTGGCCGGTTTTTTTAAAGAAATCTGGCAATTCGTACTTTATTGCTCTCTTTCTGTCATATGTATGACTCTACATATACAACGCCGCGCATCCAAAGAATTCAAAAGGAATTATGCATTGAGAAGTGTACTAAGTGTCAGTGAATCGACTTTTACATAATTAAAATGGAGATCACGGTTCAAAAAATACATAATTTTAAACCCATTGAAATTTGAATTGAATTCCAACCCACCGTACAATGAGTTGCTAAAGGAATTTATTCGGTATAATAAATATACAAACGATTCGATGCAATGGCAATTTCAACAGAATACTAAAGCAGCATTTGTCGCTGACTTTCACGGTGGAAATTCTAAGCACGTGCCCGCGACATTGTATAGTATCTCCTTCTACGGTGTTATGATGGGATTTTATGCCACATCGAAGTGAAATGCAGCAATCTTAGGAATTTTCATTCACAGTTTAATTTCAAGAAATGCATCTTAGTAGAGATCACAACTTTACACATCGACGTGGTTTTATTACTTACGCGTTTTTCTAAGGTTTGTAGAGTTATCGAGTGTAATTATGGCCTAAGCTATAATCGGTAATTTTTAATGAAAGTTTCATTATCTAATCGAAAATGATCGGAAACGATTGGTAATTTAATAAGAGGTAGAAAGCTGCGGTGGCGTAAGGCACATAAACAGTACCTACGAATTAAAGACGCTTTCTCTCTATCTACAGGTAAGAACACTTATAATAATAAAATGGAAGGACCTACCTACACTGCAAAATATTCTTGAATAAATGTACCTACTTGCATACAATGTATTTATGTACAAATTAAATTGATTAATTAACGATAATGAGTTCGGAAGCGAAGGAAACTTACGAATAGTTTCAAGTAGAGAACACGCACCCTCCATTGTACAACAGATAACTAAAGTTCAAACACGTCTTATTTACGCAAAATCACTTCTAATAAATCCAAGGTACGAGAGATTGTAGCAATTTATTTCACCAAGGTATTGATTACAGGTCAACCTTTCAATATTTTGTAATCTCTAACGAAGCATGGCGTTAAATTATGTAAAAACTATATTTCTTTAAGATTCATTTCTAAGATAATTTTAGCATTGTAAAATGCGCAAGCAAAACGATGTATTAACATTAATTAATAGCTAAGCTGAAACAATTGCTTTAATAACAGTCATTACAACGAGAGTAACAATTGTAAAAGAAACGGATAGTCAAGTTAATTGGTGCATAATTAAGACGAACCGTGTGTTATAGCCATCTTCTTAATCTGCTTTAGGATCCCCATGGTTGTTCACAACACTTAGAACACACAATCGTAAGTTGTCGTCAGTTTGTCGGGGCGGCCGTCGCCGTCGACCGTCGGTCACGATAGATCACTTTCCATTCAACACCAACTGACTTGGAACCTACTTGGTACAACTTTATCTCCCGCCAAAACTTTACTTTCGCTGTGTACGCGCACGTGGCGGCTAAGTACATGATTTGAAAACATTTGTCACGAACGTAAACAGTAAACAAAATGTGGGAAGTAGACCGCAAGGAGATATTTAATGAATTTTTAATACTAGGTACAATTTGTGATTGTGTATCCCACACTCAATTATTAGGTTGGCATTTGTTTATAAATGTAGGTACTAATTTATTACGTAGGTACATTGACAAAGTTAGATAAATAAGTATGCAACAAACATAAATTGTTAGCAAGTATTAACAAGTAACTGATAATATTATGAAGATGGGTGGGTAATCTATTATTCAAACTTCGATAATATTGTCTTTGTTTAAGAAATACTTGAACAGCGAACATTCAAGGTTAATGTGATGAGTTGATGACTTATAAAAATACCGTAGCATAATTATTCGAGGTAGACAAGTATAATCACTCGAAATTATTGAAATAGCCTTTACAATAATTTATTCAGACAGGTTTATAAAACTTACTATAAGGAAGTGGTGCGTAAACATCGGGATATACATTAGTCCTGTTGGCCCAGTCAGAAAATTCGTGTACCGTATGCCGATTCTCACTATTGTTTGTATTTTTATTTATTTGTCTTCGGACTACGATTGGTCTTTCATCTTCTTCATCTATTGGAGTTCCATAATCATTTGATAAATCTTCAACTGAATTAGACTTAGTTCCACCTAATGCAGTAGTCGGTTCATTAAGATGATTCCCGCTATTGTTTACATTTTTACTTCTTTCCCTTCGGACTACGACTGGTATGTCATCTTCTTCGTCTATCGAAGTTCCATAATCATTAGACAAATCTTCAAGTGAAAAAGATTTATTTCCTCCTAGTGGAGTATTCGAATCATCACAACTGCCACTATACTGAATTCGCAAAACTGTCTTTTTAACAGCCATATTTGAGACTAAGTTATCATTTTGTAGCTTACTAAATTTGTAATCATCCGTTTGCTCTGTATTTTGAATTTCAGTAATTGCGTCATTTATCGGTGTGGCTATGTTTAATTTATTTTCACTATTTAGTTTGTTTACGGATATATTAATAGATTTAGGCCTCATGTTTTTTTCTAAATAATCATTGCTGTTTGTGCTATCGGAATCATATTTTATGCCCGAGTCATTAGGAGTAGATTGTTTTGAAGAATAAACTCGGTCACTAAGGATTTCAGTCGCAGTATTTACATGTCGTTTTTTATTCGACTTGTTTAATATATTCTGTTTTACATTTTTCTCTAAAGAATCTGTGCTTTTTGTACTATCTGAATCATATTTTACAACTGAATCATTAGGAGTAGATTCTTTTGAAAAATAAGCTCTGTCATTATCGTATTCTTCATCCTCATAAAGTAAATTCTTTTTAAGATACTTATTTAGAGCAACTTGCGATCTTGATAAAGAACCTGATCCGGGGACATCACTGAAGAAGCCGTCGTCTTCATATGAGTCACTTTTAGCACGCTGGTCTTTCTTTTGATCCATAAAATTGAAGCTGTTTCCACTCATTTCTGTGTTGAATAGAAACGCTATTCTAGATATTACTTCACAACCCTCATCACTCACTGAGTAATGCGGATAGAGTTCAACTAAAGCCACGATAATGTAGATAAACAATTTTATCAGGCACTAGATAACATTTGCCATACTGTTATCGTTTAATGGAATATATTTTATCTTCACACTGACTGTACACTTTGAACACTTCACAAATATTAAAGGCACTGCATTTAATCGTTCGAGGTTAGAGGCTCTATTTACAATCGAATAAAAAAGCGTACCAACAGGTTTTCGCGGTCCTATCAGAAGATATGACGTAAATCGAAATACGAGTAGATACTACTAATCTTAATATATGAATGAACATTTAGATTTGCTCGGAATCTTATATTTTTTCGTAACAGTGACATTATCACCATAATAATGTGATTTTAATGTAGTTTGTACCGGTACTGATTCGTAATTTAACGCAACGTACGTTGTTGTCTGCGGTCAAAAGAATATGTTAAGGTAGAGATTGTTCGGAACAAAGGCTATTGTTTCTTTTTTATTCGCACAGATAATATAATAAAAGGTTGTAGCGTGTAGAGCTACAGTTTGGGTCGAGAAAATAGGAAATAAACATTGTTTAATAGGTAAAAGTAAATGGTATTTAACTGTACTTTTAAAGGTGAATGGATAGTAAATGTACTTGCCTGTATCTGAATAGCTCCCGTGTGTTGTTCGTCGTGGAGGATCCGGTGCCGAGTCGGTCTCTACCAGTGCACAATAAAATGGCATGATGAAGTATCAAAACAAAATATGAATAGAAAATGAAAATATTTCAAAGAATTATTGACTTTCATTCATTCATCATTTATCGTATTTGAAACAAAGAAATATAATTTTTGTGTTCGGTATTCAATAGGTTTTACAAATGATCATATAGTGACAGAACAGATAATTAAATGAAAACTAATTATTTACTGAGTAAATAAACTCAAATGACAAACCTCACTTATTGTTATTACTTAAAGTACAACAAACAATAATGCGTTTAAACGATCACGCAACGTTAGCACGCACGACAGCGTTGCGGCACTGGCGAATGTAACGAGAATCAATAAATCTTTGACATGGAAGCATCTGTACAAGTAACTCCAATACTAAACTTAGATAATAAATAAAGTTTGTAAATTAACCTTGGAAGGTAACAGTGTGACGTGACGGCATGACGTGCGGCCCTAGCTTGTAGGGCCAGGAGGCTGGCGGCGGACGGGGCGGGGCGCGCGGGGGCTCGTAGCGGTTCACCGGCCGGTGCAACGAGGGGTCAAACTCTTGCTTTTCAAATGGGTCGCTCTTCAAAATAGAACTTAATTTTATACTTTTTTTAGGCGACGGACGCTTTGTTTCCTTTTTAACGGGTGATGTGCGACCTCGCACCTTCTGCGAGGGATCTTTGAGAGATCTGTTATTATCGCTCCGCCTGGGATACCGGTGAGCTATCCAAGTTCCCGCAAGATAAGGAGCGATATCGTGAAGTTCGCTAACGTCTGGTGCAGATGCGTAAATCTGACCCAGTATTGACATAGTTTCGAATCTGCGGCGCATACGATCGACCTCCCCGGGACGACATTCTGGAACCCCATCAGCTGACCTCGACCTAGGAACTGTACGACGCCTGAGAGCGGCTAGTTTTGATATAATGTCAATATGAGGCATGTATCGATTTGTCGTACGTAGAGGTACGCGGGCCACGGGTGGTGTAGTTTTCCATCTTTCACGACGTGGGGTCAGCTTTTCGAAAGTGGCCCAGTTTTTTGTAAGGACATTGCGAGCAATTTCCGGATCGCTCCGATGTCGTCGAAGTACGGCACCGGCAGCGGTAGGAGAGTCGAAGCGACGAGCGAGTCGTCGAACTTCTCCAGCCCGTGCCAGATTGAGGTAAGCGCGCCAATAGCGCTCTGGCTCCGGGGACGGACTCCGACTGCGCCAGATCGTCTCGTCGCTAGAACGTAGCGTGTCAGGCGTCCGCCGATCCGCAATGTTTACTTCCGATTGGGGTGAACCTGATCTAGAGCGCAGCTCTGGCTTGCACGGCAACGACAAAAATTTATTCTTTTCGCTTTCCCCGAAGAGCTCTCGAAAATTTGCACAGGATTGTGATTGAATAATTTGAGGTTTCGGTGGGTCGATTTCTGTTTGAGTTGTTGGGTCAGGTACTTTAACAACTACACTTTTGGAAATATTTTCATCATGTTGTAGCTTTTCATCCGAGTTTTCTCTCGCATGGTAAACTGTTTTATCTTTTTCGGAACGACTTTTTACAGCTTCAAAATATTCGACCTTCTTTTGAACTTCCTTGCTGGGTCGAAAAATAACAGTTTTACTAGAATGGTCTGAACTTGCTGTATCAGCTTCACTTGCAGATGACTGACACTGAACTTCTGGTTTATCTTTAGAAAAGTATGTATGCGTTTGGGCTTCTTTATTACAATCCTTGTTTTCGTTATCAATTTCTTGAGAAGGAGTAAATGGCAGTGATATGGGGGTAGATTTTTCTATGCTGCTTTTTTCGTTTTCTTGACTTAATTCTAATTCACGTTTCAAAGAAATTGGTACGGAGTTATCAAATCTGTTCATTCTATCTAGAAGTTCTTTACTTAAAGTTTGAGAAATCTTTCTTTTCTCGTTTTCACTTAGACTCATTTGTATTTTATTAACATTATTTTTTAAATCTTTTACAGTTGTAATTGGGCAAGGTATAGAAGCAATAGAATCTGACTTACTCAATTTGGAAAAACTTTCTTTCTCTGTCGAGAAATCAGATGCAGTTAAGGAATTACATCGAACTTGTAACTTAGGTTTCTCTATATCACTCTCTTTGACATCAATAGTGTATTTATCATAATCCTTATTAGATTTAGTTTCTAATTCTTTGCTATAAATAGCATTAAGTTGATGTTTTAGTGCATTGACTTGTTCCATAGACAGGCTACTCCATAAACGGCTACCTAACCCTATTTTTTTACGAAGTTCGCTAAGGGACGTGTCTTGTTGTATCGCCGAAGACTTCAGTGTTGGACGATCACTATCATTTTTTCTATTTATATAAAACGCTGTTTCAGCAACGCTGGTTCCTCGCCACAGGGGTTTATAGGTATCTTTAGAAAACGGTGGTTCAAGTTCCAAAGAGTCAAACTGTGATATTTGTTGAAAATGATCTTTTAAGTCTTCCACAGATTTTTCTTTGATTCGTAGACCTCTATCAGTATCGTAATTCCATCGAAAATCTTTAACGTCTCTTGGGTAAAATAAAACATCTTTTTCTGTTTGAGCTACTTTTAATTTTCTGTATAAATTATTTAATTCTTCTTCAGCTCTTTCTATTGAGCGTATTTTCTTCCAACGCTCGAAGTCTATAATTTCTTCGTCTTTTCGTCTATGCCTCAAGTCACAAGTTGATGTAGCTTTTTCAAGTTCACCTACCCTTTCCAAATAAGTATAATATCTGTTCAGTTCCCTAAATCTTTCAGATCTAGATTTGTTGTTTTCCATATCGAGAACGTATTCATCGTATTCAGGGTCTTCTTGCAAATTAGAATCACTTTGGGTTTTATATCGCAGTTTTGTCTGATCTATTTTACTGTCAGCGTCTCCGGCGCTCCGTGTTCGTAATACTACTTTTGTATCATTTTTTCCATTTTGCAGACGTACATTATGAATACGACGATAAGAAGGAGATCTCAAAGAGACTGGAGATGTTGATTGACTTCTACTAAAATTTGATAGTGATTTTTTGGTCACTTTTGGTGATACGGGTCTTGAAGTTTGCGAGAAAAATAGAGTAGATGGAGATTTCTCATCCACACTTTTAATTTCAGGCTTTTTTTCTAGATGTGTTCGTCTTCTTTCAACAATGGGTGAAATAGGTCTTACAGTTTCAGTAAAAATCATTTTGGTAGGGGATACTGACTTTCTTTTAGGCGATGATGAAGTTTCACGAACTGTTTTCCGAATTATTTTAGGCGATATAGGTCGCGATGTTTGCGAGAAAATTATTCTCGAAGGAGATATCGAACTGCGAGATGGTGACTCGTTCGATTTTTCTCGGGGATAAAATATAATGGATGGTGACTTAGGTCGCGTAGTTTGCGAGAAGTACAATTTATTTATGGGTGGTTCACTTCTGCTTCTGATGGTTGCCAAAGAAGAACTGGATCCGAACTCGTCAGACTTTGATAGGCTATCAAATTTTTTGATGTCTGCATGCATTCTTCCTGGCCAAGATACTGATCTTGAGCTTTGTATGGAAATTGGACTTGGATACCGATCCCAAATCTTGAAACGAGAAAGTGTCACAGGCCGTCTATGAATTAAATACGAATTTAATGATTTGGGTGCACTTGAGTCTTGAGGATAGGATTGAAACATTCTCGCCTTCTGAAGTACTGTTGTATTGGGTTCTTGGACGGGATAAGTCATGTGAGGTTTATGAGACTTTCCCAAAAATAAATGCTGAAAGAATGAATCTGTGACCACAGCATCGTGAGATCTTTTGATATCTTTTGAAGTTATTCTTTTTCCGTCCAAATTTTCAAATGAACCAAAATTAGATATTTCGTTGGAGGTATCACCAAATTGGCTACCGAAATCAGAACCATTACTAGATTTTGACGGAGATTTCTTGGTAGTCTTCACTCTAGATGATTTTTTGGTTAACATTTTATTGTTTTCTTTGGTTTTTTTACTACAAGTTTCATGACAAGGAACACTTTTAGGCCGTACAGCAATACTTTCTAAAGATTTTTTCTTTTTAAGATTTGTAACTGTTGCTGTTTTTATTATACTCTGCTTTTTAGGTACAGGAGTAGTCAGATTAGTCGATGATTTTGATATATTACTACTGGAATTAAGTAAAATCGGTTTACTAGGTTTTGGTTCAACTTTAGAAACCAAGCAAGGATTAGATTTAGTATGTAAAGTTGATACTTTAAACTTTTGAACTTTTTCCGCAGTACGCACCATATCACGACTTCTATGAGTATATGAAGGAGACTTGGCATCCAAAGACTTGGTAATATTATTCACCTTTGATGCAATATTATGTGTACTTTTACTGATAGCTTTTGCTTTTGATAAATCAATACGTTCATTTCGTTTTTCAGCACTCCAAAGTTTATCTAAAGATGTAACTTTATCTAAAATGTTTGAAATTGGCGTTCTTCGGCCTACTCCACCTTCTATAACAATAGATTTTTGATCACCATTTTTGCTATGTTTTGAATTGGCATATTCAGTCGGAAGCAACGTTCTTCGGGGTGATCCAAAACTGCTTGTGCCGTGTGTAACACTTTGAACACTCTTCGAAGGTGACTTCGAAGCAGTGCTGCCACTCATTTTTCTATTTATTGCTGGAGGCGCTGACATTGACATCATTCTGCTTTTCTGCTTTATAGCTTCACTAAAAGAAGTGGGTTTCGATATGATATGCGTATTTTGTCTTTGTAGTTTATGACTTATTTTGTCTTTTAAAAAGTCTACATTAGATTTAGAAATAGTCGAAGATCTTTTAGGTGATGAAGACAGAGGTCTCGTAGAGGTAACGAGTCTTAGAGTTCTGCTGTTCTTTGACGAAATTCTTCGCGGTGGAGCTGGAGGGTACTCTATTATAGTCTCTGAATTAGGATTTATAAAAGACGGAGCTCGTTTCCTAAACGTAGAATCGGTTTCAATCCTGGTCACCGGATAGCAAATGACTTCGTGAAGCTGCGGTGTTTTCTTGTGAACTCTTATCTTCGTCAGGGTAGAGGAGATCGGAATGTATTCGATTTCCGATTCGTCTGTGGAGTTTTAACCGCGTTACTATTTGCTCTTCATTTCGTTAAGTGTGATTCAAACGTGTCGTGCTCCGTCAGAAGGTGGATCTGGAAAGCGTTGCTTCTTCTAAAGTGGATACTACGCCGTGATAGATAAACTCAAAGTGTTTGCTTGTGCCAGTTTAATGTTGGAGTTACGAGAGCTCATGCATTAGTTACCTGTCTAACCGAAGTCCCCGCACCATGTTACGAATAACCAAGTGATACCATGCGAATTAATACAATAGTCAATAGAGTACTCACCTCGCGTGTACCGGCGCACGAGTGAACTAATGTGCACTCGATTGAAAAGCGTGGTCAGTGTCATTAGTTGTGGCCTTGGGACACATCCGACCGCAGGAATATCACATATTACAGGTATAACGTACGAATCGCTAATCGTAGCTGTAGGTACGATACAATGCAATAGCCTCGATCAAACGATCGCTCACCGAGATACGGTCATATTAATAATTCACCGGAGTAAGTAAAAAGCCTTATTGCAATGATAAGTCACCGACACCGAATGTTAATAAGTTGGTAAATAAGTAAATTAAAGTCATGCATTTCTTAATATTTTTTATGTAGATTTCTCTTGTTGTTTGCAATTTAATCTTTATGAATTGTCAGGTATGGAAGAAAGAGATCGTTAAGTTTATTATAACTATTTATTTATAACAGTTGCCGAAACTGAGAAAGTCTATGCATTATTCGCAAAAAATTGTACCAGCAACACTTTCTTCATACAAGTACTTTTCTATTCTAGAATTTGCAACTTGATGGAGAAAGCAATGCTGGTATTTACGCTCTGGATTCTACAACAGTATCTTTATTCCATACATCATTCCATTCATGTAAATTTTGAAATCAATAGAACCTTCTGTATTCTACAAACTTATATCTATCGTAGGGGAACGAAAATATCAGTCGTGTTCATTTCCCCACAGCTGAGTATCCATCAGGGGCAACCTTATGCCTGCATGGACATCGAAAAATGCACACAGCAAATTGAGAAACTAGTGAACGAATGGATCAGGCAGAGGCAAGCGGTCTTGTTACTCTGTTTTGTAGCACGCTAGAATTGACGTTGCTATACTCAAGGTTGCTTAAATGGATACCCAATGGATTCCGGCTTACAACCTATAACTATGCGTACACACTGAGCCAAGGAACGCCAACGAAGGCTTAAGTTCGCCAAAGAACGCGGCGCAGGCGGCGCTGCCATTCGGACCCCGCCCGCGCCGGTACCGTCGGAGGAAAAGTTGGCGTTCAAAAAGCCGTTCAGTAGCGGTATCCAAAGAGCTTCGCTTCACATACCTGTCTCTATCTTACTAAGTCTCAATGAGCGAGACGGAGATAACCGAAGCCCTTTGTATACGCCTACTGACAGGACGCGCCGCGCCAAAGGGCCGTTAGCTTCATTAGCCGTTCGTTGTCCCAGCGTCTACGTGCCCTAGCCACCGTAGTTACCTTGCCGGGGAGGCGAGGGGGACAGGAAACCCATTCCTCTAACCTATGCATATATATTATAGCGTCTCCAGCTATGACCAGCAAGGGTATGAAGAGAGGGGTCCGCTGTACCGTCAGGCCACCCCGGAGGGGCAACCGTCAGGGATCAGTTATAGACAGATCGTGTCCCCAAACGCTAGTTACCTTGCCTGGGGGGCGCGGGGGAGCGGAACCCCCGCAGCGGGGGCTCGCCCCCCGCCTGCAGGTCGCGGTAGGCCGCGCGCCGCTCGGCGGGGGACAGCGGCCCGTCCACCTCCTCGCGTCGACGGAACACCAGCGTCGAGTCGCTCTCGTAGCCTGACTCCTTTAATGCTCTACAAATATACCGTAAACATGAAGAATCTTCTCCTGTATTCTGCGGTTTTATTCGCATAAGTCTCGATCCCGTGGGAATTTCAAAACCCTTTCTATTCGGATGCCTCTATCATATAGAGAACACTCTCCAAATTACAGCTCTCCAATTAGTGCCGCAAGCACCTTATCAATTATCACCTTATCAAAACTGAGATCTTCATCTATAATACAATTTCCATCTATAAAAGGCTTTTTGACTTGGCTAACTGACTGATCAATGCACAGCGAAACTGTAGAGTATAGTAGGCATTCGATAACACAGGGTTTTTCGGAATTCCCACGATCGGGACCTACTCGAGTGAAACCGCCAGCAAGTATATTATAAATAATAAACCATTAATTATAATTATATTGAGAACTAACCTCGCCATATTCGATTTAGATAATATCGCCGACGTGACATCTTTCTTCTCCTTTGGTGATGCTTGAGGTAACGATGTTGTACTCGATATGTTTTGCTATTAAAATATAATCAATTGTTAGAAATCAACATAAAAAAAATATATAGTATAGTTTTAGCTTTAGCACTGATACGATAAGTAGAATTATTTACAATAATTTCTTTACACATGCTCGATTAAGCGTTATGTACAATTTTCTATGGCCACAACAGATATTAAAAAATCTTTGAGTGAATGAATACTCAAAGTTACGAATAAAAAACCTTTTTACCTACTAGAATGATTTATTTGTGCTACAAACAATCAACAAATAAGTTGAACTAAGTAGATGTACATAGATGTACAATTACAACAAAAAATAATGCAAGATTGCACAGTTTAGGTCACAATTGTTCCATATACTTTATAAATTACTTAGGATTATGTAACACTTTATTTTATAACATCAAAAATTCAGAAAAAAAAACTCCATAATCAATAATTATAACATAATTTACCTAATGTCATGCCAAAATATAGTTAAAGTACTTTGGAATATTTAATATGTAGGTGTATTCCTCCATATTAAAAGAGAGAAAGAGAGAGAAAAAATGCAGTAGATAAGTAGTTAAGTACCACAGTATATTTGATACAAACAGTCAAACACAGAGCCAATGCAATCAAAGTTAAGAATTACTCTGAAGAATTCATATGCCAAGTATGAGTAAAGGGGATTTCTTGATCTAATGCTTAATCTCGAAATTGTCAGTATTTTGATGCTTTAAGGTCCTTCAGAGCTTTTGTATGCATAAACATCTGTATCTATGTCTAACGAAACGACAGAGACACAAATAGATAGGTCGATGTACAAAATTTTTCGAAAAAAATGATCAAGATACAATTCTGTAATTAATAACCGATCTATCTCGCGTCAAAGATCACAGATCGATATTACAACTTGACGTTTATTAGATAGGTTTAAAAAACGAAACCTGTCAAAAATCGATCTGAAATCGGCCGATCAATTTACAGTTCTCTTTTTTATTGACAAGGTTAGTCAACTTTTTACCCGACTGCCGAAGGAGGGTTATGTTTTTAGGTATTAAACTATTATAATTAAATCATCCAGAGTAATCCTTAACAAGCTCATTCAACACAAAGACAGCAGGCAATGCACAACATGGACATGTTAATCTTACACTCTTTTGTATGGCGCGAGCGAGTAATGTGGTGTAAGGAGGCAGGGGACTGTTGTCGTCTAACCACTGTTAGCCGTCACCACCATGTGAACATACCGTTAGTTCTTCACTCACAATACAAGGGAAGTCTCCACACAGAGACGCGACAGAGCAACCGACAGTCTCGAAGTAAGGTTGGATAACAAAAGTAGATATCTAGAAGGCCACGCTCTTTGAAGAATCCTGCCTGTGACAGACTACTGTCAAACGCAGAACTCTTCAGTTCTATCCATCATCATCATCATCCAAGCGATGTTCCCGGTTCCATCGCTCTCGAGGTCTCCCGGGTCTTTAGTTCTACCCATCTACTAGAGAATTCCTCTACCATGATTTTCCAGTACGTATGGTGGCTAATGTAGTTTTAAAATTGACCATTAACCAGATTGTATTTGAATAAGCAAGAATGAAAGAAAGTTAAACACATAAAGTACCAAATTTTATTAAAATGGTGACTTAGTTCATGGTTTCTGCAACGAAAACATTTTATAGTTTTTCACTCGTTGAACAAACGTAGGAGCGGTGCAGAGAGTATTTATTTCGCTCTCTCTCTTACTCATAGGTCTTATGGGCAGGCGCAGCGCAGCGCATTATAAATATAGATACTGCGCCATTTTCACCGCTCAAACCATACTATGATTTGTTACTGGTGTGCAACGAGAGAAAAATTGTACTATAGTAAATCTTCAGGCCTCTACGGTAGATATCCACTTTTGTTACCTACTTACGTTACATTTATTTGTCGTGTGACAGTGAAATGTAAATTGGGAATATCGGTTGTTCAGTCGCGTCAGTGTGTGAACACCTTGATACCATAACATAGCAAAGAATTATGCTTTTAAATATTGGCTGGCTGGCTTAATAGATAGGTAAGTGCTTGTGAAATAACAAATCGATTCGAAAATTGATTATCTATTTGAACCTAGGCGCTATTAGACTCATGACTCTTCATACAACAAGAATAACATTTTCATATGAAAATTAAGTTTATCATATGAAAATATCATATATTCATGTGATAAACATAAGGCTTTACGATTTTACACCAGCAAACCAATATTTACAACTGAATATTTTACTATTTTAATAAGTTTTATTCAAATTACAATTTTGAAAACTCAATTCGGATTAGACTGTTTTATGGTAATTTAGTAACAATTAACAAATTAATCGAGGACAAATTATTAAATTCGATATTTACAATGTTACTGATTAACACAAGAACACATAAAATAGTAAAAAAAGGTTTCGTACCCCGTCAAAAATGTCCATGACTTCGTCCCACCACTAGAAAAGAAAACAACCATGTTTTATGAATATAACATGCATTTACTCTTTGACTGCTGAAAACACAACATACATATGTGTGATGCTACCATGTGCGGTAGCACACAACAGGTGTGTTTTTCCCCTAGCACGCGTATGCCTAGTATGAGGCTTTTTGTTGTTTAGGGCCCAGCAGTCAAAGTGTTATGATAGAAAAAAGAAACTATAGAAGCGCCTTGTTCTGACAAAACTTTGACATTAATTCGACAGTTGTCTTTTGCTCTCTTACTTAAAATGACCCTTCGTTTTTGCTTCAAATTCATTAAGAGTAAATTACCTTGAGTTTTTGTAGCCATGATAAATGAAAGAAGGCGCATTTAAACTGCTTCTTTTGTTCGACACATCACTGATTTAACATATAAATTTAATAAGACATACTAAACTATCATCTCAGACAAGTTTCACAAAAGTTTTTTTTGGAAACTGTTGTACAAAAAAACTTTGAAAACTTAGTAAAGTTTGGTAAAAATATCAACCGTTAGACCCTATTAAAATTGCAATAGCAAACCGTTGGGGTAGGAAAAATAAACGAGCCTAATGAGTAATGATAAACAACGTAAATTCATTAAGATATTGGTTGCTTATAAATAATGTAAATACGCAAATGAATGGATTAACCTCAGACCATGAAAATGTAAAATGAAAACAAAACCATCCTGTATCCATAGTACGAGTTTTTTCATATAAAAAACCCATACAATAACGTGAAAATTAACTTTTCCTTTACAAAAAAACTCGCACTATAGTTACTAGTCCGATAAAAGGGCTTCGAAAATAGTTTAAAAATAGGTTTAGAACCAAATTAGACATTTCGAATCCCTTACGATGATGAAAAAGTGACCCCAAAACTCCGTTTAAATATAACTTATGGCAAACAGAAAACTAAGAAAAAAAAAAGAACCTTCCTTTTGAAAAAGTGAATATTTTATACCTGTTTGGCTTCCTTATCGACCGCCGAAGATTTCCCCGGCACATAATTCTCTATCCTTCCCGGTTGATTCTTGTAAACTTCTTGACTAGCTCGTGCTGATGCTAACGTACTATATCTGAAAAATAAAAATAAAACCGGTCAAGCGCGAGTCGGACACGCGCACGAAGGGTTTCGTACCATTATCACAATTAAGTACCCTAAAATAAATTTCCAATGTTTATTTTAGGGTTTCGTATCCAATTGTGATAATGTGATTGTAATTGTAACAAGCGAAATCCGTGGACGCAACGAGATGCCGCAGTTTTGAATTTTTAACTACTGACGCCAGTTTATCACTAGATGGCGTTAGTAGTAAAAATGAATCGCGCTAACGTTACGTATAACTTTGAAACGAACCCGAAACCTTCAGCGTTGCAGTCAGGGTTTCTCCCGATGCGCCACAGAGGCTGTCATTTCCATCATCATTATCCGTTAATGACAGTCATCTACATCATCGGTTTCGGATGAAACTGAACTCACTTGTTAATAAAATCATTTTTCGGTTTAAATCGCTGAATGACTCTGGAGAAAACAATCCAGAATAAGAGACCTGTAAAGGCCTCGAAACGTTGAGCATTGAAACAATGCTAAAAGTAATAAACACCGCGCGATTAAAACCGAAAAATGAGTTTAACTTCAATCCAACAGAGCGAAAACAGAAGAAAAAAAAACGTGTGGCACTCGGGGACTGCGGCGGTTAAGCTTTTGCATAGCATTTTTAATCAACTTATGCAATTATAATTATTTATTTATTTTGTACCATGGCAACATGGTAGGCGGGGGTGTTAGGTTTTATTTTCGTTACGGAATTTCTTGATTCGGTGGCCGCGCTCAAAGCCCGCGATAAAAGCTATGCAATAGCTTAAAATCTCTGAACTCACTTGTTATTACTCATATAGGAGGAGTTCATATCCCTCCTCTCCTCTTGCACAGAGGCTGTCCTCCTCCTAGGACCGGAAGTGACGTCACTGTCGTACGCGTCGCTCCAAGTGCTGACTGTCAAACGACTGTTTCCGGTCCCGCCTTCAGGCTCGCTCAGATATCCGGAACGGGGGTCGAAGTAAGCGTACTGGGATTTGTTGGATATCCGTTCGGGGGGTTGTCCTGGGGTATACATATTTGTAAGTATTAATATACAGGGTGTTTCGACGAGGGGGTATTAAGCCGAAAGGGGGTTGTTCTAGAGGTCTAGGCGAATAACTTTTATTCTATGACTTTTGGAAATTCGAACTTTTTTTTAGAAAATTTTAAAGTTGTATCACTAAAAAAAACAGCTGTTTTTGTAAAAAAAGGCAATTAATGTTTAAATTGTAGTGGTCCAAACTAAATAAAAGGGCACCTCAAGGCCAATGACCTCAAACTCTAAAAAAAAAGTGGCTGTGACATACGGACGGACGGACAGACAGACAGACAGACATGACGAATCTATAAGGGTTCCGTTTTTTGCCATTTGGCTACGGAACCCTAAAAACAGCTGATTTTCATGCAAACTTTTAACTGAAAATTTTCGAAAACTACTTCGAATTTCCAAAACTTGTAAAACAAAAGTTGTTCGCCTAGACCTCTAGAACAACCCCCTTTCGGCTTAATCCTCGGAGCACCCTATATACACTTTTTAAATTCACACGATTTGTTAACATAGTTACATTTTTCCTTTAGTCGTGAGGGGACTGACCAGTCCAGTCCAGTACCTTTGCGACCAAGACCATTGTTACATGGTTGAAACAGGAAATGTCAAGGTAAAAAAATTAATAATAGTATGCGATTAAGACCCGGGAAAATGTAACTAAATAAATAAATAGTCCAGGATGTTCCCCACAGCGCAATCTAGTCCCAATATAAGCAACTAGGCTAGTACTATGGGTACTAAACAACGGATGTCGGATATACTACATATCGTACTTTTTTGTACATACATACATCCAGACCCAGAAACAAACATAAAGGTCAGTTTAAATGTTTGTACCCGGCGGTAATCGAGCCCGCAACTCTCAATAAACAATACATAACATATACAACAGATACCTAATTCACGATGGACGTTTGGCTATGGTTGTAGTAGTGAAGTGTACGGATAAGCGCGTTTGTATGTGTGACTGATTGGCGCTTCCGTGGTTACGCACACTAACACAATGTTTACATACACACACATATTATATTACACAAACAAAGTGAAACGATTTTTATGAAGTAGAGGTACTGTACAAAACTGACAGACAGATATGGGTCCAAGAATAGACTTTCTTTGATATTTTATTTTGTGAATAGCGTGGTTTTTATAGCTTTTAATATGTATAGATCATTATTATATTCTTATTAGGTAAAGATAAGGTACTTTACCTACATCTAAATTGTTAAAGTTAAATTAGTCTGTTTAAGCGTAGCTATTAACTTATATAAGTACTTAGTATAATATAATATATATAATGATTACAGTTTCGTTAAGTTTATGGTTTAATTCAGGAAGCATTAATAATAATTATTATTTATAGTAAAATCAACGATCAAATGAACATCCAATAAAATGTAACCTTCGAATTGAAATTATACTTTAATTAGTTCAGATTTAAATTATATAATTAGGTAAGTATATTTAAGATTTTCAAATATCACGATTCTCATTATTATTTTTACGAGCTAGTTTTTATATAAAGTAATACATATTTACTAAAATTACGTATTTAATCCTAGTTAATTATAATATTATTGATAGAGACGGCACATTAGTAAACTAATCACGAATTCAAGCATCATTAGGAGTCAATTTACATTGGCACAGACGCGAAGTATCGCACTTATTAATCTCTATCTCGATTTAACAAATTTCAACTTTAATTCAGTCAAGATAGAGCTCAATATGTAAATAAACACATGACGTTTCGCTTTGAACCTGCGTCAATGTAAGTTAACCATAAAAAGAATGAATTCTTTGAAAAAAAAGCGAGTATTTATCATTAATGAAGTGATTAAGCAAGATGTTACACTAATGCATTAATGTAGCCACATCCACAAGATGTTCGCGAAAAGTAAATTTTGATAAAAATAAATAATCACCTCTTCGACTTTTGTACCGTATTGTCACATAATCGTCTGAAAAAGAAAATGTACATTTGGGGATACGTAGATACATGTGTAAACTTAGGTAAATTGTGTGTAAGAGTGTTTTAAAAAAGTTTAATTAGTCTCACCGTCATATTTGTTTTTGTGGATAGTGTCATACATCTTCTTGTACCATCTGGAAGGGTCTTTCACCTCCTGAAATGGTAGAAAAAAAACGACTGATTTAAAAGAAAAATTAAAAATGCAGCAGAATAGAGAACCTCATTCTTTTTTGAAGTCGGCTAAAACAGTATTTGACTCAAATGCACATTTTATTGGTGGGTTCTGCAGCGGCCTGGCAACGCCTACCGACGTGAAACGTAAGTAATTTCGGAAAGTAGACTAGTATGTATTCCAATGAGTTGGCCAGTGTAGCCGCTAAGAAAGACGGGCCATAGCTCGTTCTACTGAAGTTTTCCTATTTGCATCCATGACCATGACCCATGTTTTCGTGTTACATGTTCTCACGACCAAATTTCCCTTACGCTACACTAGCGCTAGTGTAGCGGTTCCCGCTGTAATAACTACAACGCTTTGGAGGTACGAGATGCTGTGTAGTGTACCTACCGGGCAGGTGGTATTGCCCGGTAGGCCGCGGCCCGACGATGTTTCGTCGAGAGTTGTATACGAGCTTATCTCGGAAAGAATTTTGATAATGCGATTCAGGATTGTACTAGTTACGCCATCTAGTTGTTTCTGTGGGCGTCCCCACAACGCCCCTTGCCATGCCGTGTGCCTCCCCATTACTAAGTACATCTCAACACTCACCGATCTCAATGAAACAGGCATCCCGTCTCTAGTGATAGGTCCGATACCGTCCACCTTCTTCGCGGCATCGGCCATCTTCCGTCGGTCGCGGTCGTAGTCGTGGTCGCTGCGCTCGCCTTCCGTCTCGCTCAAGTACTCGCGACGGAGTGCATGCACTGGAATTACAATAGACTAGTGTAAAGAAGGCTTCTGGCGCAAGATAGGGAGTCGATATTTGACAAACGTAAAATTTGTAATTAAAGATTGACTGCGATGATATTGAAATAATGTTTAAATTAATTTTTGGGTAATTCTAATACGTGAATAGGTATTTCTGGTCACCTCAAGGGCATAAGTTAAATTGCACGTTAAGTAGTTGGTCCCGGTTGTTATCTCAGATAGCAGTCGTTAGGTCAAGTTAGAGGCCTTAGGGCGACCCGAAAACTCTAACACCAGGTGAGCAGCACCACTATACGAAAAGAAGAAGAAGAAGGGCATAAGTGGAGTGGTAAGAAATTATACATGTGTCATCCGACGCCGGTTGACTGAACATCAAATCAATAACTGGTACGAAATAGTAATATTGGTGGTTTATTTAATTTCTCATGAAAGTGACAGTAATGAGATTTTCGAGAATAAATGTATGTGACTGGGCCAGCGGAGAAACGTGCATACGATCAGCGGAAACTGATCGTATTCACGGACATGTCTGACATAAAACAAACAACATGTATTTACCACCAATTAAATAATGACAAAAACTTAGTGCTAATTACTACTAAAATGGTGGCCTGGAGTCTGTATTTGTATTGTATTGCCTAACCTGTATTTCAGGACTCCAGGTCTTGGCACGCTCTCGGGGTTATACAATTATACATAGTCACCGTATTTTAATGGTGGTACTTGTTAAGTTATTAGTTAGCTAAAACTGGATCATTTCTTAATTTAGTTAGGTACAGGCATAGTTATGTAGGAACATGACATGGCAGCGTTTAGTTACTAACATAAGACTTTGCCAAGTGGTGAAGTTACCAAAACGCTACCAAACAGCAAAGTACACACTTACATCTGCGTTTGTTTATCACAAAAGATGAATTATAATCCACGCACAATTTGTTATTTCTAAGTAAAATACTTCACTATTGACTTTAAACTAAAATGTAACACATTGCATGTCAATTCCTGACCTTGTGTTAGTAAACCGATAGAGCATCTTGACCTTGTGGTGGCCTCAAAATAAACTACCTAGCTAATTCACTTAAATCCTCGTATTAACAACTAACGACCTAGTACATACCTACCAACTTACATCTATACATACAAAATTCCAAGTCCTGAATGATTGATTGACTGACTGAATAAACTATATATTTTGATATATAGTTCTTTCAGTCAGTCAATATTAAGCTGAGCAGAGCAAGCAGAGCTTAAACCGCTGGACCTAGACACATAAAATTTGAAGAGTTTGTTCTTTGTGGTGTGTAGGTATCCACTAAGAAAGAGTTTTTGGGAAAACGGTTCAAGTTTTTCGAAACTCCACCCTTTAGGGGTGCAATTTCGAAAAACCCTAATTTTGTATAAAACTTTTTTAATGTTTCCAGTAGGACACGCAAGCGAAGCCGCTGGCAGAAGCTAGTGGATATAATAAAACTAACCCATAAGTAGACAGAATATCATTGAGGTCATAAATAAAGGAAATTAATTCAAATTAGACCGTTTTAAGGTAAAATTAGCGGTCGTTTGTATAAAATTTCGATGAAACAGGCTTAAAAATGCCGGCTGCTTTTTTGGTACTGATGTAAAAGTAACTCAATAATGAGGTAAGTAAGTACTTAGTTGTGCCTGTGACGAGGAAGATTGTGGGTTTGATTCCCGCTATTCCAAATTTTGTCTTTTAGAACCACTGCTTCCAGCTGTGCGTTGTTATACCAATCAGTCGCTGAGCCACGTTTTTCTGTTACTGTGACTCCTCTTATATTGACCGACCCTTAAGATGACGTAGGTAATCCACAGCTTAGTTTCATCATCATCATCTCAGCCTCTATCCGTACCCCATACGAGACCCCACAAATAGCGATCCATTCAACGACACCCCGCGACCGCTACAATGTCATCGTTCCACCGTCTTCCAACACTTCGTTTCGCATTGCACCTACAGCTTAGTTTAGTTCACAAAACTTAACCAGACTCACCAAGAAAACGTCGCATATAATGACCTCATGTCGCTTATTATGATCTATTTTTGAGAGATCATAGCCACGCATTGTTAGTGATTTGAGAAAAAACGTTACATTTACAATGTTTTGATGAGACAATTAATATGTGTTCTGAGAATAACGAATCCTACTCTATTTATATATTTAATTCGATATCCGTTTGGGATTAAAACTGACGTTAGTAAAACCGCAAGACTCGTCTAGTAACTATAATATCTATACTAATACTAGCTGACCCGGCAAACGTTGTTTTGCCTTATAAATTATAGATAATTAAATTTTTCCTGAATTTTCTTTGCTATAAACCTCACGGAGCCCGAGACCTTTCCAACGAATGCAAAACCGTGGAAATCGGTTCGTGCGTTCTGGAGTTATAGCGTCAGGAAGGAAAACCCGACTTATTTTTATATAGTAGATTATAAAGAGGTAACGTTGGTAACATATATGTATGTATATTGGGGGTAACCTCCGAAACTACTGGACCGATTTCAAAAATCTTTTACCATTAGAAAGCTACATTCACCCTGAGTAACATAGGCTACTTTTGATCCCGATATTCCCACGGGATCGGGACTTACGCGGGTGAAACCGCGGGAATCTGCTAGTTATGTATAAACTTACCGGGATCGCTTCTAGGAGGAGATGGTCTGTCCCGGGGTAATCTGGCTGCGTCTTTTTCTTGCTGTAAATAGTTGGCACCGCGAGGTATTTGCCCTTCTGAAACAGTAAATATTTGGTCTTTAATAACAGAATAAGTAGGTATATAGGTATAATTTATGGTGTGTTTTTTTGAGTAGCGTTTTCTAATCGTAACACAGTTTAGATTATTTATCGTATACCCTTCTTATATCTACGATAACTAATAACGAGGAGTACTAGAATACTAACTAATACTTATCATTATATTTCCGTGTTAAGGTGTTATCCATATCCACCCATTACTGATCACTGAGCTATCGGCCCGACGATCGACGCCGTTAACCCAATAAACCAGTAAAAAAACATCGTGTAAACTGTTCCTTTGGTACTGGCGTCAGTAATTCAGTCAATCTGTCTTTTTCAGCTATTGTTTTTTCACCGTTTGTTTAGCACAGTTTACCTAGTGATTGGCGCCTGAGGCTTCTTACAGTTCATACTAATATTTCCCGTTTTCAGAAAACGGACAAGCTTGCATACTATTTCTTCTTTCTATTATGGTTTTAGGTACTGTCTCAGCAAAAGCCTTAATATTCTAGTAGTACCTTGGGTAAATAGTGTAAATTATTTCTGGCTTTCTAATAGATAGACTGTTACTTAATTATAAATTACTAGCTGCGTCCCACGGTTTCACCCACTTAAGTCCCGATCCCGTGGGAATATCGCGATCAAAGTAGCCAATGTTACTCAGGGCTAATGTAGCTTTTAATGGTGATAGAATGTTTGAAATCGGTTCAGTAGTTTTTGAGTTTATTCATTACATACACACACATACAAAAATACAAATCTTTCCTCTTTGTAATATTAGTGTAGATAATGAACAATGCTTTTCTATTCTACAATTTTCCACAAAAATAAATAAATTGAAAACGCTGTTCCTAGTACCTAAGTTATCTCTAGATAATCTCGACTTATTAAATTATTAATTCTAAGCTCCTAAATTTATTTACTAGGGTACCTAATACAACCCACCCTAATCTGAGGCATTGTCACCTTGAGCGCTGCATAGTTAGCGAGGGATTCCCGTCGGCTGAATGCCTGGCAATAGCACATAATAGGGGGCGACCCTCGTCACTGATTATAATGTGACATCTTATTCACGATACAATTTTCAACAATAAATAGAAAAAGGTATTACGCGACTTGTAGATTTTTTTGACTACTTCATTTTCACATTACATTATATTTTAATATATACATTATAAGTTGGCATTCACTTCTTAAAGAACTCCGCCGATGATAACAACTTAGGTACAGTAGGTAGTTAGATACAAACAGCACAATAAGATGACAATAAGAGAAGAAATCTAGTAAAATCTAGAAATCCAAGAGATGGGTGGGCATGACTGAAGTTTAAATCATTTTTTTTTTTCAAATTAATTATCAACAAAATTAATCTTATAAAACATTATGCACAAATCACTATGATTTGTGGTTTGCATAATGACGTGCTAGGGCAATTATTAAAGGGCACGCTACCATTATTTGTATTTAAAATGTAGAACTAGTCTACATACTTTACTTTTTTTTGTAAGCCTGCTAATTTGTCCTACTGTAGGCAAGAACATCCTTTAAGAGGGGTTGGGTAATTGTAGGGTGTCTAAACAGGACAGACATTAAAAACAAGGAAAGATTGAGAGTAATGAAAATCTGAATATGGTTATCTACTTTTGATTACGTGGTGAGTTTCCTATATATGGAACTTCCGCTAATCTAAGTAACCATTTTTGGTGAGTTAGGTATGTTAATCCAATATAAGCGTTATTACCATACTTTCATTGATTTCTAATGAAGGGCTACGAGCGGCCAGGATGCGGACGGCTGACACTTAATGAAAGTTTGACATCACTTAGCGATCCGCTCTCGGACGCGTGTGGAATATTTATCAAGTTAGGTATAACTAACTATAAGCAATAGTTACATATCAACTGTGAAGGATAGACTTATAAACTTTAAAATATATAGAGTACTAGCTGCGCCCCCCCCCCCCCCTGTTTCATCCGCGTAAGTCCTGATCCCGCGGGAATATCGGGATAAAATTAGCCTATGTGTTATTCTAGGTCTCCAGCTATCTATATTCCAAGTTTCATCGTAATCGGTTGAGTAGTTTTAGCGTGAAGAAGTAGCAAAGTCACATACTGACATATATACATGCAAACATTCGCGTTTATAATATTATTAGTAGGATTTATTTCGTCGACCTCTGTAGCGGGTACGATTTCCGCCAGGAAGAAGTATTTGTGATTTCAAAATAAATATTTGTTTCTCGTCTGGGTCTTTCTATGTAAGTATAATATTTTGTATTTACAAAAGGAAATATGGTTTTATAATTTATTTAAGGCCGAATAGAGTTTGAAATCCGTAGCCGAAACATTACTAGATAGTTATTAATTTTCATTCTTTGTTAAGATAATACGTTAAAAATCTTGGATTTAAATATACCTAGGTTCATTTCAATATTTTTAAATAATGTTTTTGTAAAAATAAAATAGTGAATATGAGTTCGAAAAATTTGTATAATATTTACCCTCTAATCACAAGCCAAGAATCGCAACCGGGATCCAATCTAGCATACCTAACCACTACTAATGAAATAAGATTTTACATTTCTATTTTTTTCGTGGTGTTGTGGATCGCCTAGTGTTAGAATTTTCAGGTCAACCTAAGGCCTCTAACTTGACATAACAACTGCTATCAGAGATAACACGCAGGACCAACTGCTTAACATGCATTCCGAAGCACGAAAAGATTGTATCTAAGATTTTAGATAAAAACAGAATTCCTTTACTTTCCTAAACATTTTCAATTCAAATCTAAGTTTCACAGTCACAGATGTACTGTAGGTATCTACGTACATACAGTCAGCAAAGGTAGCTTACAAATTAATTATTAAGCCATGTCAAATTTGCCCTTTAAGTTAACAGTTTTACAGAGTTAGGTACAATCATGGGAATTAAGTTTCTCGTTTGTTCACGTCACGTATCAAAATGTTTTAAAGGGCATGTCGATGGCGTACCGGATGCCAGCCAAATCGAAAACAGACAGACAGACATTGGAGTCGTAGTAAAAGGGTCCTGTTTCTGCCTTTTGGGTACGAAACCCAAAAAGAAGGAATAAAAAAATTAAAAACCGACTTCAAAAAAAATTAAAACCGACTTTAAAAACAAAAAAATGTTTACATGAGACCATCTTGGACCTCCCACCTTTCAATTAAAAAAAGAAACATCTAAATCGGTCAAGCCGTCTTCGAGTAATCGGTAAACATCCCTAAAAAAAAACAATACGCGACGAATTGAGAACCTCCTCCTTTTTTTTGGAAGTCAGTTAAAAAGCCAGTAAAGGAACTGACATCGTTTAGAAATAAATAAGAAAAGTTAGAATTAACTGTTACATTATTTTATTGCGAATTATGGCGTTTACATTTAATATATGTAGGTATTGTTTATTGGTAATTACAACTTGGCTAAATTGGTTGCTTGGAAGAGGTCGTCCTTAGGCGATAAGACCGCCCATTGTGCCACACTAGTTTTAAGTTTTTCTTGAAATATTTTTATATTTTTGTCTAAATTCTAATAATAATTTATTAACCAAAAATTTACTGCTGGTTTGTTTGTTTGAAAAGGGTATCTACCCCTATTACTATTTTTGACATTGACTAGAAAAAAAAGTAAACATTTACAAGGCTTCCGGTTCAACACACCATACTTACCATGCCGTAGTAAATGTAACGAATTCATCATTCAATCAAACCGCAGGTAATAATAAAACACACAACGTTCCTTACGATCTTCTCAATTAAACTGCTTCTGCGTGTATTCACGGGGAAATTAGCCCTAAGCCCGCCTTCATTAAAAGCGATCAAAACACGGATTATAAAGCGCCCTTATAATATATCAGTTAAGAGTCTCAGTTTATATTATAAATGAGCCCACAAGTCCAAGTTAAATTAATCCTTTGTTTTATTAAGATTAATATTTAATGAGGTCGTTAAAGCTTAGGTACATTTTAAGTGAAGAAATAATAGGTAGGAAATCAATATTGAAACGACTATAGATGGACTCGATATTAAGGCTTGTTTACTTCCTTGCGAAAAAAGGAAAGGTGAAAATGATTACTTAGTATATTGTCGCAGTGCTTAAATAATTTAGGCTCTGTAGCCCGGGTCTAAAAGAATATGCCCATGGTAGGTACCCTCTGCCCGTTGTAAAAGGCGGCTAAATGGGATTTTTTGGTGGAAGGCTTGAGCCGCGGATTATTATCAGCGGTCTAAGTTTTACCGCCAAGTTGTCCGTGTTTCGATACGTTGGCAGGTGCAGCCACTAGGGAAGACGGGTCGGATTTTGTTCCACTGCCGTCTTCCTTTTTCTAGACAAGCGTGTAATATCTTAGACCATATCATCACTTACCATCAAGTGAGATAGTGGTGAAACGCTCAATTTATTAATGTAAAAACATTAATAAATTAGAACAAGTGATTTTATAATTTCGTAATTCGTGTTCCGCTAGTGATATTGTGTAAGATAACCTGTGACATATAAACTAGGATAAATAAAATGTAATTAAATCATCGATGGTGGTCTTGTAACTTTTAAAAATAACTAGACAATGTCTAGTTAGTCGGACATTTTGCAACCGAATAGTCGCCCAGTCGGCCGGAAGGCGGCTAGACGGCCTATTGGGCAAACGGCTATTTTGATATTTCAATAATTAAGAGGATGCTCTCCATTCTCTTTCTCCATACAAACGTAGTTTAAATTTTCCTCCCTGGATAACGACATTAGAGCAAATATGTTTATGCCATAAAACCTATATCTGTCATGACATTGCATCTACCTTTTTATTTATTTTTATTTTGTAATTAAAATAATAATAAAAAATAAAAAAATAATAAAATGAAAAAAATAAAAAGGTAGATGCATAGTCATGACAGATATAAGTTTTATGGCATAAACATATTGGCTCTAATGTCTTTATCCAGGGAGGAAAATTTAAACTAAGTTTGTATGGAGAAAGAGAATGGAGACTATCCTCTTAAAAGTACGTCAGTCAGCATCCATGCCTAAATTGTAAAGGATAGGTAAAGTGCGTTATGTGGACTAACAGTTGTGTCGGTCGCCCGGCAAGCTGCTGGTTCGGAGCGCAGTTTGTGTAGACGCTTTTTGGAACGAAGTTCCTTCGCGCGTTGCAAAAGGGGGCTAGACGGAAAAAATTAAAACCAAAAGTTGAAACGACACTTTTTCTATAGGTGTAAGCCGTGCGGCGTGCGCGTGTTTCTCTGTCTCTCTCTCATAGATAGGAACTTCGTTCCATCCGTGGTGTCTCTTAACACCTCTCAAGTTTTTTTTTTCATAAAATGTCTCTTGCTTGTCTAGCCGAAAAGTGGCCAGTCGTACAGCTCATTTCTAACTAACCTCTAGCTTTCTGCAACAAAGTGACGGTGGGGTTCTGCGCCCTCGGCAGTCGAGTATTCGAACCCAGAGAGGTGAAGCCGGTGACCGGCGCGCTGTGCGACGTACGGAGACGACTCTCGCTCTCTGAACCGCTCGTGCAACCGTTCTGTTCTGAACTCTGAAATAATAGAACATAGACGGTCAGGTATGCAAGCCCAGAATCTATTACTATTATAAAGCGGAAGAGTTTGTTTGTTTGTTTGAACGCGCTAATCTCAGGAACCACTGGTCCGATTTAAATAATAGGTAATATAAAGAGGTATGAGAACTTGGAAGTTCATGGTTTGTGGCATCTTTTTTAACCGACTTCCAAAAAAGGAGGAGGTTATTGTAGTTGATTAATTTACCATTAGCCAGTGCATGCATAATAGTCAGAAACTCATAGGGCTCATAAACAAACACCTTCTTCCACGGCGGGAATCGAGCCTGCTGCTTTCGGTTCTGCCACTGGAGTCACATACGACGTCAAACACGGAGTCTATCCAAAATAAGAGAACCCATTTTACCGAACTTTATTTCTTAGAAACTTTAATGAATCATATTTTTTTATTGTAGATTATAATATTACGTAGATGTACGAGTACTTTAACATCAGTGGTGTAACCGTGTAACCCATGATTAGTGAAAATCTGTTAAGACGTTTGTAAGCCATGATCTGTTTTTAATTTGTCTTCCCAGCAGCAGTTTAAAATCAAATTTGTCGGAAGCTTTATCCACCGAGGCTTTTAGATTAAACTATAATTGGATTTTGTGCAAATACCCATTTTACAAAATCCAATTATTGATAAGATGTTTATTAGAGTCAGCTCGTTCTTGGAACCAATAATGAGTGGAAAACAATCTTCGTCAAGAGTTACAAGTTATTGAGATATTTTGACCGGGAACCTGTGTTCCTCTTATAATGTTGTTAATTATAA
This sequence comes from Idaea biselata, assembly GCA_958496205.1. Taxonomy (NCBI): domain Eukaryota; kingdom Metazoa; phylum Arthropoda; class Insecta; order Lepidoptera; family Geometridae; genus Idaea; species Idaea biselata. The sequence goes on along the minus strand of OY292398.1, from coordinate 21,148,158 downwards.
GTACTCTAAAATAATTAGAATACTTCTCGTGTTCGTACGTAATTTAAGCTATAGCTACGATATTAGCTCCAGCAGATGTCGTACCTATCTCCCTGGCACTTACGACGAAGAGAGACCACCGGGGGGGTTTTAGTGGGTAAACCTCTGGTCGCCCAACTCCTCAGGTCTGAAGGAGCCACAAACATCCCCGGTATATAGAGTCTATAAGAATGGATTTCCCCAGATAAAAAAGGAGGTAATATTAGCTAGCAAAACCCTCCACTAATGCTAGTTGCATTCACGTCAATTTCACGACGTTTGTGGTGTGAGTCCCTTCATGCTACATGCATCCCTCGCGTTATCGACGAATACTTCTGGCCGATTCGGTTGTCTAATCGTCCCAGTTTGTCCAACTGAGGCTTTGACCCCGACTTGTCACAACCTACGGGCATAAGTCAAATACCAAGCTGATAAATACTCATATGCCTCTGTTCTAACAACTATAGAAGACCGTGGAGGAACTCGTTCCACTCCCATCTTCCAATCCTCACCAGTGACCGTAAAACTCTTAATACCTTGTGAAATATCAGTTAAGTCACACCAAACACTAATCAAAAAGTAGAAATACTCCGAATTTGTGGAGCTACCATACTTTGAACTTTGAAAACAAATAAAAATTAATGTCGTAGAAAAAATGGGAACGCAAATCGACTTTTTCATAATGGTAGATCAACCAAACAAATGTCTTCGACGAAAAAAGACTTCGGTATTTAGATAAGTCACTTTATTTTGTTTACTTATCCTTATCAGAAAAATATCTCAGGAAGTGGCTATTGATAAACCTTGCCACAATACAGAAGCACGTGTAAGATTGTTGCTAACTAGTGGTGTTCTCTGATTAAGTTCCGATCTGGTCATATTAAGCGGTTGGTTAATATAGGCGGAGACAAGTGTAGAGCATAAAATCGAAAGCCACTACATCAAAAGGTTTTCGATGTTGCGACCATAGACGGTCGATATTTTGCTCTACACCCGACAGACTTTTTTTGTAGCCTATTTTGTCCCACTGTAGGGCAAAGGCCTCCCTCCTTTCTCTCCACTTCTCCCTGTCCAATGCTAGTTGGGCCCAGTCCCTATTGTGCGAGTCCAACTCGTCCTGCCATTTCCTCCTGGGTCTGCCGCGGGGTCGCCTGCTATTCGGTACCCAGTCCGTGGTGGTTTGTGCCCACATGTCGTCGGACATGCGGCAGATGTAGCCTGCCGAGTTCCACTTGAGTTCAGCGGCAGTGTGGCAAACGTCTTTTATTTTAGTTTGGGAGCGCATTGGGAGACATAATAATCGGATTTCACTGTATACTTACACCAAATTTACGGCGGGCGGGTGGAGTCTCCTCGAAATGAACAGGGCGGTAGGACTTCCTTGACGGCTGGGGCGAGTTGCCAGCGCTGCCGGGCGTCCAGATGGGTGGCGGAGGCGGTGGCGGAGGCGGAGCGCCCGGGCTGCGCGCGGCCGGCGCCGGCGGAGGCGTTGGAGCCCCCGGCCTCCAGATGGCTGCAATACATAATCAACGTCTTACTATTGTCCTAATAGTTTGCGCAGGTTACACTAAAAGACACTGAGATTAGGTGGTCAAGTTTATTAGAGACACCTGAGTCGTATTTTAATTACTCTGGAATTGAATTCGTATGTGAAATTTCGAATTTCGCATTCTTGCTCTCGCTCTTTGTGTATGTGCGTGAGCAAGACCGCGCAGCTATTCATTAGCCTATCGCATATGAAAGAGTTTTCTACCGGTTCAAAAATACAACTACAGGAACCGGGTACCGCCTCTAATAAGCGATGAGCTCAATAGTGCTTAAGGAATTTATGCACCTTGATACACTTTTCATTGGCGACGCACCTAAGAAGATAATTTAGGGAGTTATGTTCTTAGTTCGGAGTACTCTGAAATCTTTTAGTATTCGACGTAGAGTTCAAGGATATCATAATGTGTTTCCAAGGTGCTCAGTACAGAAGACGTCATAAATACCTTTTGGCTATATTTCAAAAGGTCCATTGTTAAAATTAGTGTAGTTATTAACGGTTGGCTTCAAAAACAATAACATAACACACGCTTTGTTATTAATAAATCAATGTGGAAATAATGTGGTCTCGTAAAATTAATATGGGTTGGGTACCTACGGTTCATTCGACCTCGAGTAACCGTCTACCGAAACAAATATGTCAACATCTAGAACTTACACTAATATGAAAGTAGACATGATGGTATCGGGCCAAATAGACACCTAATGCCGGGAGATATTTGCCATAGTAGGTTGTAGAACTTTTGTATATTTTTTAAATAAATAGGTACATGGAAATTGCACACTAGCTCGCACTGTGTAAATGAGCTTCAAGAGTATAAGACATAATCACCTAGAAAACCTAATTCACAAGTGAGCCTACAAAGATCACGAGTAAAGGATTTCTAAACAGAAGTGGAATAGTTCCTCATCGTCTTCTTTACTGGCTATATCGTCCTACGTTTCGAAAGATAGACAAGTCCACTCGGCTATACGCTTCAGGTCTGTGTGGATAGCCGAAACGATAATTGCTCCTTTATCACGACCCAGGGGTCACGTGTGGGACAACTAGAGCTAAATCCTACGGACCCGAGAAATCTGAACCCCAAGTGTATAACGCTATAGGTGGATATTGGCACGTGGAGTGCATTTTATGATCGTGCTATAAATCTCAGCGGAGCGTAGAATCGACGGACGTGTGTTTGCCATGTCGTATTGTACAAATTGGACTAGCGGCTACGGCGCGCCCTGCCGACGTAATCGTTTAGCCTATTAGGACTGTGATGTGATCACGCCCCAAAGCGAATCTTCGTATATTTACATTCACTTGTACGCCGATGGATTTGCACACAAACGTTTAATCAAAATTGAAAGCACCCTGCTTGTATCGTACGTTAAATATTTGCTCGCTAATCTCTCCTAAATGAGATATTCCGAGTATCTTAACATTCCATTTCGGTTGACTAAAGCACTAAAACGTTTTAGTTTCCAAAAGAGATTTAAAACCCAAAATTAGTTCACGAGACTGAAATAATCAACATTTCAAATAGCATACCTTAGGCGTAGTCACATGGATTGCTGAAGAATAATTGGTTATTTATCTAAAGAACCTTAGAAGCCTGTTTGCCAGCATCAAAGTGGGCAGGCGAAAGCAAATAAATTAAACGAACAGCTAAAAGCGAATTCAATTAAGTCGAAACTGAGAAAAATCCTTGCTATGTGAGGGCGGGTGTGTATGTTTCGATTTCTGTCCATAATAGGTACGTTGAAGTTTTATGGGTATTTGTAGTTTGAAATTCCTAACCGAACCTTGTGTGGAAATGGAAAGATTCTTGTTCAAAATTCAGTGCTATCGGCGCTTATAAAATTGACTCAAAATAGAGCCGCCTGTGAATTTTGAAAAATAAAACTTCGTTTCAGTATTAAAAATTCACTGCCTAAGGATAAGACTTTAAAAATAAAACCTTATCTTTACTAGTATTATAAAGAGGAAAGATTTGTATTTTTGTGTGTATGTGTGTCTATATGTTTGTAATGAATAAACTCAGAAACAACTGTGGCGATTTCTAAATTCTTTCACCATTAGAAAGCTACTTACATTCACCCTGAGTAACATAGGCTTTTGATACTTTTGATCCCGATATTCCCACGGGATCAGGACTTACGCGGGTGAAACCGCGGGACGCAGCTAGTTTTATATATTTTAGACTCTTAAAATGTTTGATAACGTTTTAATGGTTTTATTTGTGTAAAGTAGAGAAATCTTGTTTAACTTATGAACACAATTATAACAGAAATGAATTCGAAGCAACTGAATACACTTGATAATCTACTCTCTGCTCTAACACACACCGTTTGAAATACGAGCTGCACTAAGAAAACATATTTTCAGTCTCCGGAACAGCAGTTCCGCTAACTTTTCTCGTTAGAAAGACTGTTTACTAGATCATTCGTACCATCTAACTACTTCAGCATTTACGGGAAACTTTCTTTAAAGAATAAAATAATAATTTTACTTTGTAGCCATAAATTCAGACTTGGAGACTGATAGTGTTATTATGATGATTAATTTGAGCAGCTTGATGCTCTACCGTTGTTCGCCATTTCTTGACGGTGAGCGACGTCAAGGTTGGAATCAAATTAAAAACTAACGTTAGGTAGGTCTTAATAGAGAAAGGTCCGCGAATAAAATTGGTGTGTTCTCACAGAAAGTAGTGAAAAACATTTACCCCCTTACTTATAAACGATGACTAACTTTATGTATCGTTTGTCTTTACTGTGACATGAAGTTTCAAAGTTGACAGACAGAGACAAACGTTACATAAACTTAGCCATCTTTTATAAGTAAGGGGGTTACTCTTTGTTTTAAAACACTGAAATACTGTGCTGAAATATTGTGGTTTTCATAACCTTGAGCTAGATAGATATAATAAAGAAAGAAAGTTATTACATTACATAGACATTACAAATACCATCAAAAAATATGACATATCTAATCTACGTACCTATAGTATTGATAAAGAAAATCCAAGTTGTATCTCTGATCTTTTCGACTTCGAAACTTGTATTTATGAAGTAAAAACAGTGACTTAAACTTTCTCCAAGCAATAAGTTTAGCAATAAACTTAAGTTGCGACCCCAGTGGTCAGGCTTTCTCTAAAGTTACAACAAAAACTTCGTTAAAACTTTTTAAGTAAGTACTTAATTAGAATTGTCTGCCTAAATTTATCTCACATAATGGATGTATGTTGTAAATTTTAAAACAACGTACACCGTACTGAAAAGAAGAGCACTTACAAAGGCAGTTTTCGATTTCAGTGATATTTTCGTGCTCTTTTTCTGTCGAGGTAGTTTTTAAAAAGGAAAAAATCGTATCTGCTATTAATTTTAGCTTCTTTACAAAGGCAGTTCTCAAAGGCTGTGTTTTTTCACGTTAGTTAGGGTTAGAGCTGGGCAGTGGGAAAAAACCCAACGGGAAAAAACCCAGGTTTTTTCCCATTTGGGAAAAAAACGGGTATTTATGTGGGAAAAAACCCAATAGACGGGTATTTTCATTACTTAACGTAATTATCACGATCTTAAAAAAATACTTTATTTTTGTAAACATTATTTCTTAGTGTTAATCCACACACGGGGCTACCCGTGGCGAAGCGGTTTAACGCGTTGGTTCGGATTACCAATAGTCGCGGGTTCGAATCCCGCCGGGTACTAAAGTTTTTGAAAGCATTTTTTCAAAAGCAGTACTTTATTTTTATTTTTAGAACAAATTCAGCGAAAAATAGGTACTTTGCGATGTGCACATACCTTGCGCCAGCGTATACAGAGTGAACTATTTAAACGGGCCTTCAGGGGGATATCCTAAACTATAAGAGATAGCTAAAAATGCTGAAAAGAGTTGCGTCCCCGATTTTGATAAAAACTAACATGGCATTAATAGATTTTTGAAAAATTAATTACCCTGGCCAGGAATTAAACTTTGTCTTTTTGCAAAAAAATAAACATCCTATATTATTGTACCGATCGATAGTGTTGCTGATAAAGATCAAATCCTGGAAACAAACATATTGTGGTAAATCGAGAAAAATGTCAATTTTTAATAAAAATATGAAATAGTCAAGTTAGCTGTACAAGTACTCGTTGGTTATCTGCCCGTACCTTTTACAACGACCTACTCGATTTGAACGAAAATTGTGAAAAAATAATATTTTTATGAGAGAATGAAAAATGAGAAAATGTGAATATTAATATTTTTATTAAAAATGAGGCATTTGTCTTGATTTACCACACTATGTTTGTTTCCATTTATCAGCAACGCTATCGATCAGTACAATAATATAGGATGTTTTTTGCAAAAAGTCAAGGTTTGATTCCTGGTTAGGGTAATTAATTTTTCGAAAATCTATTAATGCCATTTTATTTTTGTCAAAATGGATGGAATGGGGATGCAACTCCTTTCAGGATTTTTCTCTTTCTCTTATAGTTTAGGATATCCCCCTAAAGGCCCGCTTAAATGGTTCACCCTGTATATTATTAATTTTGCAAAATTCTATTTCTTGTGTATTTCCACTAGACGTAATTTAATTATTTAATTAAATATATTATTTTATTTAATTAATTAGGTAGCATTGAGTAAATAACACGTTTTTGTTGAATTATAAAGATAAACAAAGTTACATTAGCTCTAATTAGTAGTAATAGTACTTAAATAGTACATACTATTTGATATATACATGTATCTACACATTACCTAGACGTTACATATGCTAAATATGAAAAATCTCGAATATTATCCCATTCGCATTCCCATTCGCGCTGTGTGTTGTTCGGAGAAATTATTTATTATTTTATTTATTTATTATTTATTCGGGAATTTTCCCCGGGTTTTTTACGTTTTTTCCCACATTTGGGTTTTTTCCGGGTAAAATCCCATCACTAGTTAGGGTACACATAACATAAGTACCTACTCGTACCTACCTACTTGTAGTTGTGTACATCATTCACTCGTTTCACGCATTATATTTAGTAAGTTATCTACACTATCTACACTAATATTATAAAGAGGAAAGATTTGTATTATTGTGTGTATGTGTGTCTGTATGTTTGTAATGAATAAACTCAAAAACTACTGGACTGATTTCTGATTTTTGATCCAGATATTCCCACGGGATCGGGACGTATGCGGGTGAAATGTTACATACAAACGAGTTCAGCATACAACGGTTAAAAGTACTACTACCACTAGCCACTAGCTCGTAATCGATTTTGATGCAGTTTTAATAATCAATTTTAAAATTCCTTCCAGATCGGAAGGTGAATAGTTCATACTAATATGAATAATATCTATAAAAGGCTTTGTCCTGACTGACTGACTGATAGACGCTCAGCCTAAACCGCCGATAGTAGAGACCTAAAACTTGGAGCATGTGTTCTTTAAGTGAAAAGTGCTTCCGATAAGAAAGGATGTTAGAGAATTCCAACGGCATCGAGACCTATGCGGGTAACAGGTTAATTATACCTATGCCTAGGCAAATCGTAAGTAATATAAACTTTCATCATAATACAGGAAACATTGTATCTAAGTATCTAAACGCCTTCAACTTTGAACAGAATAGTAAAAGAGACTTTAACGTGGAAATGAAAGATCGTAATTACAGGGGTTTAACGACCCCCATAGGGCACGTTTACAAAGGCCGTGGCATTTCTTTGTTCGATACAAAAATGTGAATGTCACCGCAAGGAAGTCTAGGGACGTCTATTTGCTCATGTGAATTGACTATTTGGTTTTTGAAGAGACTTTTTAAGGCCATTTTTACTTCGTTCAACCGTGACATTATTATTTTTTGTACCTACCCGTGGGTTGGAATTCCGTAGGCATTTTTGTAGATCCCTTCTTATTGTCAACCTTTATAAACTACGTACCTACCTATAAAGAACCTCGTAGCTAAAATTAAACGTCTCTGGAGTTGGCGATTTTGTTATTTGCTTGATTTTGAAGTTATTGTAGTTATAAAATGATTTTATGAGTAGAAATTCTATAAAATGGTCGTAAATGTGCATTTGCGCTCAATGCACGAGTTTCCATCGTAACTTACAGTTGTTCCGTTATATAGATATTCAATAGACATTTCTTAAAATAGTCGTTTTATTACTGGAGCGTTCGTGACCTGACCTACGTATCGATACACGGACGACCCTGCTTGGCGCTACGACGTAGTCCGGGGACTGATGACAAGCTGTATTCGGCCACCCTTCACATGATTGTATGTACCAACATCCAACGATAACGTATGTTTATTAATCTTATCTTCCCAATATTATAAATAAAAAAGTAAGTCTGTCTGTTACGCTTTCACGCCTTAACCGCTGAACCGATATTGATGAACTTTGGTATAGAGAAAGAGATAGTTACTTTCAATCCTGTATATCCCGAGGGATCGGGACTTACGCGGCTGGAACCACAGACGATGCTAGTTTCAATTTAAACACAGCTTACTTTAAATAATTTTCATTCAATCAAGATTATAGTAGAATTCTATTAAACAAAACAATGAGAGCAATCTATTCTCGTATTGAATAGATAGGTACCTAAGTCCTGTCCTGCTATACGTCCAATAGGTACCATCGGACAAAGACTAACTCTAATAATTAGTCAATCGTATCTGCTTAATTCATTATTCAACAACTGTTTTGACATTGACACGGGAAGGCAGTTATTACGACAGGGAATATTATAAATGGAGCTAGAAAATGGAGTTAGGTGTTTTCATTATGACAGACAACAAATTGTAATTGTTTAGGCCTTATCACACTAGGGGTTTGCGAGCGTGACTTGGCCGCGGTGGGCCCGCGACGAGCGCTTAGCGTGCGATTCGCGTTTGGTACACTCGCTCAGAGTAACGCTCACTCACACTAAAAGAAAATAAAACACGCAGCGTTCCCGCCGCGGCCACGTCGCTGACCCGTCACACCTTGAATCCGCTAGTGTATTAACGCTCATTGTACCTATCTGCTCTTTACTACTAAACGATAAATAAAGAATGTACTCACACTAAAAGAAAATAAAACACGCAGCGTTCCCGCCGCGGCCACGTCGCTGACCCGTCACACCTTGAATCCGCTAGTGTATTAACGCTCATTGTACCTATCTGCTCTTTACTACTAAACGATAAATAAAGAATGTATAGGTTTTTGTAGTTAAGAAAAAAAATAACACAAAAATTGAATAGAAAACTGCGAGATATTTTTAGAAGAATACAAAATATTCGATACTCAAACTAAACTGTTACAACTCGTTGTAACAAGTGGTCCCTAAACATTTTACATAACAATATTATTACATATTTACGGTCAACCAAATACTTGTAATACTGTTAAAGGAATTTAACGATATGCGATATTAAATCGCCTTATCGGATACCATGTTTTTCACCGCCCAACGCTCGCTGTGCCTTCTCATTTCCCGTATACGGCGGACGTATGTAAAATGTAGACTACATACAAAACATCGGACAATAGTTGGAAATTAATATGAAACAGCTTTACAGTTTAGCATATTTGACGACCTCTGTGCCGCGTTGAGCGAACGAAAAAAATAATTGTATTTGGTCTGGGTGTCTCTCTGTGTAGATTATGTATGTTTTTATACCTACAAAAGAAAAATAAATATAAGTAGTTTATTTCGTTGTCTAGTCACCGTCTTAGTAGCTGACTATGAGGCTAGATGGCGCTGTGTGTTGTTCACAGAATTTATTTATTTTTACGAGATTGTACATTAGTATTTTTAGAGTTGACAAACAAAGAACCCTTGTCGTTTCGCCATGTTCCATCCATTTGTGAATGATGGTCGACCAGTTATAAGAAGCAACATTTCTTGGGAACCACGGAACCCTAACTTTGCGTGGTTCGACACAAGTTGCACTTAGTCTACTTTTATTTTTCCGGTAGTTAAATTATGGTGGTTGGCGAAGTTTCGCCTGGCTGACTGTTTTGTCTACAGTCTGCGTTTTCAGAGAGTATTCATACGATATCAATCTAGTTATCGAACGAACTGACCGCAATATTAAAATCCAATTTTGTTTGCTCCGTGCCATAGCTACCTATCAAAATAAACTATGGGAGTCTGGTTTAACAAAAATAATTTCAGGGTAAAAGTTATTTTGTTAAAACTGACGTAAGTAATTTTATTATGGAACATTTGATTTTTTTTTCTTTTTTATGGCTTTTTTTTTCTAAGTTAGGCTACATTTTTCAAAACGTCGAGAGAGGAAATATTATTTTAAGTGTTCAGTTAAAAAAAGTTTATAAACGATTGATGGGCGTTTGACCATTATCTCACATGGTGATATGTGATTATATGGACAAAGATGTTGCACACTCATAAAAGATAAAAGACGACAATGGAACCAGATCTAAACCGTCTTCCTTAGTCTATACACCACTTGTAGTTTAAGTTTATTAACGCCCGACGGAAAATGAAGGGTGTTATTCTAAACAAATTATTCGGGTTCGCGACACCCTACGACTTTTTTGCCTTGAAACTACGCCAAAATTAAGAAAACAAGGTCACCAAATAATCCACAGTTACCGTTGTATCCGACAGATATTTACGCGATTATTAGAAAACAAAGTAAAAGTGTACTTCGCCCAAAACTTAGCGATGGATACAGCATTATTTGTAGCTGTATTCAGGTCTTCCGCCGAACAACTAGTGGGGCACATGTAGCAGATCATCAGCTGCAGGCCTATTATGTACATAGTGAATTTAACTATTGTGAGTGGTTTACGCTTGATTTAGCAACTTTGAAACGTCAAACACCTACTTTCGTATTACCTAAGCTATGAACTTCACTGGGCTAAATTCATAGTCACTATGACGTCACTTTCATAACTTTTGACATTTGTTTTTGTATCGATACTCTCAAATCGCGATTCCCTATTGAGTGAATTTGAGGGTCAATGACTTTTGAAAATCATTATAAACGATAGAACAACACTACAGCCAGTTTGAACTGTCAAAATTTCCAAATTAACTTTTGAAAAACGCTATGAATTGTAGTTACGTAATCGCGTTTTTACAAAAGTCACTGAGGAGAGTGAATTTCACTGAAGTGAATGAAACCACTCACAACAGTTAAATTCACTATGTACATAATAGGCCTGCTGGTCCATCGTCTGCTCGGCCCTTCCACAAATACACTGTGTGTCATCCTGTAGGTACCCTAAAACCCCACGTTCCCATGTTCGTCTTGCAGCGACCAACTTGGACCCGAAGAGGATTTAACGACCTTCAAATCGGCCATTGCAAGGTGCCACCGGCTGGAGGCTTACACTTAAGACCTCGTTCAGTATTAAGGGCCTTTAAGTTTAGCAGTTATATGCCCGTTAAAGAGGAAGGTACATACTATACTATAATATACAAATTAAATGACAATTTTGTAAGAAAAAATATTATAAGTGAGTACCTACGCACCGATGTTTATAATAAAAAGTCGAGATTGATGGCAGTAAATCGTTTGCCGAGAGGTCGGGAGATATTAAATTATTGTCTCGGAGATGCTAATGGGGTCATTATTTAGAAGACGAACTGTCCAACCTACGGGTACATTCGCTGATAAAATTATAACTGTTATAAAAAGCAATAAATTGGGTCGTGTCGTGTTGATAACTAACACCGTCCTGTGGTTTTACCTGTATTCGACTCAGATGCCATGGAAATATATGGATTCAAATAGCCTGTGAGCAAAAAATTGTCTAGGTTGTCGGTCTAGGTATTTGTTCAACTCCTTTTCACCGTCAGTTCTCTAAATATAAAGAATTTTACTCCGTGTTTTTGTTTAAATTGCTATCGGCAGAGAGCCGAGTAAAATATTTCCTTTAAAATATTTATATAAAGAATTCTATTAGAAATATTTTGAAGGAAAAATACATCTTCGCGTCTTTGGGTAATTTAAACTTATTAAACTCGTATTTAATGACACAAGGGCTTGTTATACCTAATATGCAGGGTGTCCCAGAAACGAGTGTCAAGCGAAAGTCCAGAGGTAGAGGACCTTAAGGGGTACCCGAATCACCCCCATGTATGTTCCGCAATTTTTCGTAGTTTAGAAGTTATGGCCTTTTTTCTCATTTTTCTGCTAAAATGCGACCACTGACACCTATTTGCTCATACTGCCTGCAATAATTGAGATAATTGGCTGATTTCTTTTCAAAAGTCGAGCTGAATAATAGGGTCATGTTACCTGTTACAAAAAAAAAGGCGTGACACTAACTAAACTGTTACAAATTAAAAAATAATTTCATAAAGTGAGCGTAGACAAAACGCTATAAACACTTTAAGGAGCAATTAATAGAAAAACTCGCCTATTATTTTTTTTCCAAACCAACTTCAAAAACTTCCTTACTTCAGTAGCTATCTACCCTATTTATTTTATTGGTCTATCATTAGAGGATCATAGCAAAAAGTTTATTTAAAAATTCTTTGGTCGAAAATTCTCTCACTCATTCCTATTACTAAGATTTCGCTGTCTGACCGTCAGTCACCGGGCTGTATTTCATAAACCGTAATAGCTAGACAGTTGAAATTTTTACAGAGGATGTATTACAGTAGCCGCAAATATTTAAAGGTCTCATACTCATAACTCTCATACAACAAACGTGATTTTTGACATAAAAACGCAACGATACCACGATGTATTTTACCACTAGCGCCATCAAGTGATGGTTTTTGTCTTCCGCAAAAAAACTTCCGCACAAATCTTAATTAAGATTTGTACAAATAAATGTATTCAATAAAATAAGAACAAATATGTTTTTATATTATTAGATTATGCCGGGAGTTTCCCTTCAGGTTTAAGTAAGATGTTTGGGAGGATTTTCGACCAAAGAATTTTTAAATAAAATTTTTGCTATGATCCTCTAATGTTAGACCAATAAAATTAATATGGTAGATAGCTAATGAAGTAAAGAAGTTTTTGAAGTTGGTTTGGAAAAAAATAATAGGCGAGTTTTTCTTTTAATTGCTCCTTAAAGTGTTTATAGCGTTTTGTCTACGCTCACTTTATGAAATACTTTTTTTATGTGTAACAGTTTGGTTAGTGTTACGCGTTTTTATTGTAACAGATAACATGACCCAATTATTCAGCTCCACATTTGAAAAGAAATCAGCCAATTATCTCAATTATTGCAGTCAGTATGAGCAAATAGGTGTCAGTGGTCGCATTTTAGTAGAATAATGAGAAAAAAGGCCATAACTTCTAAACTACGAAAAATCGCGGAACATACATGGGGGTGATTCGGGTACCCCTTGAGGTCCTCTACCTCTGGACTTTCGCTTGACACTCGTTTCTGGGACATCCTGTATATTAAATAAATACAAGTTAAAAAATCGTGTTCAAGTAAGTATGTAGTACCTACATTTATTGCTCTCATGTATTTCCCATCGTACTCGAACGTTGGGAAGCGCGATTTAATGTCACGGAGAATTTCTGCCGCAAAATATACGCTCGCATATGCTGGCAAAATGTCAGCGTCCGTTCAAAAATATTTTTTATCCTATGGCTGAGCGACCAATAACGCTGAATTTATTTATGCTATAGAAAGTCAAAGTTGAATCAATGGCAAAATTACTGAAAAAATGTGAGCCGTCACGGGACGCCTGGCAGATAAGAAACATCGACTCGCTACGTATACCTATAATAGTACATATAATATTCCATCATATAGGTAGGTATATACAGATACTTATAGCGTGGCGAGGCGTCGCCAAGGCCTGTATCGCCACGCGAATTTTTAGGTTTACTCGCGCCTATAGATGTTTCACATCAAAATACTATTATAAACTATTAGTTTGACTTTAACTATTGGTGAAGAAACTTGATGTACTAATTCATCAAATCGTCATGACCATGTGGTTAACATATAGCACGCTTACATAGGCACTTTTTCTGGTCTTCCTTAGTGGCTGCAACGGCTAATTAAAAGTTATAAGAGTCAATGTACTCAGCAAGTGACGTACTTTTAAAAAACCTCTTTGTGCCAAGAGTTACGGTAGGTACTTATATCCCTATGTAACAAGTTAATATATACGTATACAATATACATAATACCCGCCGCTGGTTGTATTGACTATTCCGTGGTATATACTAACTATTTTACTAACCACATTAACAATGTTGATGTCATACGGATTTAAATTTACAATTCGCACGTCAAGTTACACCTTGAACTCCACCTCGAAATGTTACCTCACACACCAATAACCACCTCAATAGCCTCGATAATGATGTCCAACTTACCTGAAACAAATAAAAAGAAACATAAATTCGGTGTAAAAACGGGGCGCCAAGAGAGATTTGTTGCTTTTTGTGTGTAGTTTATTATGGGTAGTGAAATAATCGTGTTTCCTGTTTTCGTGGTAGCTTCGTCTGCTGGTTATGCAATTTGTCACGATGCCAAATGATCAGGTGTACCGTGTAGTGTGACCTCAGTGACGCTCAGTTGTTGACGCGCCGGTGACTCATGTTTACGTGTGATAATAACGATAGTTGCACAATGCGATACTTGACCACCATTCAACCGGACTGATTAACCAATTAGACCTTACAACTTGGGAATGACCTAACTAAATGCAATTGATAAAATAGTATGTCTCTTTCCGCCAAATTCAGAAACGCCACTAGAAATTTGAGGGGAACTTAAATAATTGATCAGCTTCTTTAGTATGGGAATTTTTGAGTTTGATAGCTGCTTACCGGACAGATGAACTAATTAAATCTTAAAACTTGAGGATTATCTCAACGCTATTGTAATCTATATTGATATAATCGATGTCTCTAAGCGCCGAATTCAGAAATGCCATTTAGAACTTGAGGGACACTTAAATCATTGAGAAGCTTCTAAATTCAAAATCAGTATGGGAATTATTGAGTGTGAAAGTTGCTTACTTGAGCAGAACTCAAATTTGAATAGCGTTTCTTTTATTCGACCGTTAATCTCAAATGTCAACTCAAATCACAGAAGACATATCTTATTTAACAGCTTATAATCCATTACTTTATGAACACCAGATTCTGATGTCAAATACCTACCAAGTATTTCTTAAGCAAATATATCTAAGCTAAGATTAACATTGCCAGCATAAAATCTATTTGAAATAATTTACAAAGTAAACAACGATCATGCAAATACATGCACTTGAACATTTTCATTGTTTTGTTAGCTTCCTCATAAATTGCTAAGCAAAATACTAGTTAGGTACACGAACTTTACGGATAATTGAGGCCACATCTGTGAATTTAACCTAGAGAATCGGATTGAACATTCCCGTAAACGTGCAATGCGGTTTAGCACTCGGTCATCGTAGACCCGTATTTACTATCCCGCACTAAAGCCTCCGTGTATTACAAAACATTCAATATAACCGATCAATATTTGAAATGAAAATAAAGGGTCCCAGAACCACTTACCAAATTGCGAATACAAATATGTATGTGAAAAGTATCGTATCCATCTACGTTTTTTCAATTGAAGAGATTTACCAACGGAGTGGTGTTTTATTCTAATGTATGTATTTAGGACGATTGATATTATACGACCATGATCTTAATCATAGGATGATAATGTATTTAAATAGGCATTTATTTGTATATTTTACATTCCAAGCGTAAACCACTTGAGCGGGTAATTTTCTTCGGTTTCAAATAGAAAAGCAACTGTATCTGATGAGTTTTGTTGTTAAAGCTTCAAGTATAAGATATTTATTCTACTAATAGTTTATATGTGAAAGTTTGTAAGTAAGTAAACAAGTATGTTTGTTACTGCTTCATGCAAAAATTACAGAACCGATTGCGATGAAACTTGGTATGCAGATAGCTGGAGATCTGGATTAAAACATAGGCATTTTATCCCGATATTCCTTCGGGATTGGGACCGCAGGTGAAACCGCTGGTCTTGCTAGTTAATAATATTTTCATAAGGGCTAAGGCTAACTTTTTCAATTCTATTATGTATCGTTTGACCTTCTAACTCAAACGATTTATAAAATATCGAAATAAATAGCAGTTAATACCACAAACCGTATATTTTTCATCGAACTTTATGTGTTGTTAAGATGATTTCGGCGAAGGTTGACACACATCTGGGCTACTCAAATAGATACCGCTATTTCTGCTTCGTCGGTTCGCTTAATGACACGAGACGTTACTCATAGGAAAATTATATTTAGATTATTATTACACATCTTGAAAGCTATTTAGAAATCGCATCGGTCTGATCGACGTGGTTTATATTAAAACTAAGTATGGATAGTGACGTTATGATTAAATTTTAAGACAGTAGTTTTGTGACTTTTACGTCTGAATACAGACTACGGTTTCAGTTGAGCAGCTCCGTAGCTCAAATATTTGCACACTAATTTTGAATTTAGAAGCTGCTCGATTATTTAAATAGCACTAAATTTTTATGTTTCGTTTGTGTATTCGACCGTTATAGTAACAATTAAGGGGTTATTTATTACACATGTGACTCAGCAATCAGCATATAACCCGAAAAGCCTCTTTTTGTCCCTTAACATCACACAAATCTCGTCATTTTTCTCATCATTTTCGTCATCTCGTCATTCTTTTTTTTTACATAAAAAACTGTCAAAAAACTCAGAAAAAGAGGAAAAGAGGTTTTTCTTTTTACCGTCGTTGTATGAAAAAGCACGCCGCAACTTCCCCGTGAAATAGCCCACTGAAGTGATTAGTCAGTTTAATTCAGAGAGTACTTTATTAAATATTTTGATTCACAGAACTTCTCCAAATAACTAATATATCAGTTCAAAAATTGTTAAGAACCGTCGATCTTTAACAAATCATTTTACGTATCAAATTAATGAATGAAGAATAAGGTGAAATAGAACTTTATTATTATAGCAGTAAATGTGGGTTTCTTTTGGCGACTCAACTATGAAAACATCCGCACAAGACTCAGATGGGAGAGAAAAATGTGATGAATGAACGTATAAATAATCGCGGCGTCTGCTGCCCAGATTTTTAATATTCGAGATAATGTTGGCTAAAACTCAATGCTTCGGCTTTTATTCTCAGGTTTGATTCAAAACTTAATGGACTATTTGTTAAACTTTCTATGGGAATGTCAATTCCATTAAGTTGAAAATCAATTTACCCTAAATATCAGTACGTAAGAAAATGGAAGAATAGATTTATAGATCCACGAGAATGCGAACTGGCCACACAGAGCGAGGTTGAATGGCATATTATACGAAAAATTATTTATTGATGCAAATATTGTACGAATAACTTAACAGCCTGATTTTAAATCATTTACCAAGTCCCGTAGTAATAAAAACCTACTGTTGTAAAGGTGATTTATGCATAGTTAATAATAAATGAAAGTCTTTGCAATCCTAAGTCTATGTACACTGGAACGTTCTGATAATTTTTAATATTTGATAGAACGGTAGTTTCTCTGTTACTTTTAAATACAATAGAATGACAAATCACATATCAGTGAATCCTGAAGAAGAGACCTGTAAAGGTCTCGAAACGTTGAGTGTTGAAACAATGCTAAAAGTAATAAACACTACGCGATTAAAACCGAAAAATGAGTTTAATTTTTATTAAATCATTCGATATTCCGATAAACGTTCGCACTCTCCAATGTTCGATACGAACCTACATTGATTGATTAATCACTTCGAGAAAACTTTTACGAAAACTACGTTACCAAAACTGAGGTCCTTTCCGAGGCCGCAATTCGTCTTCGACAGTACGAGTACCACGAAGTTTTGTTTTCGCGATAAACGCCAATGTGGTTAGAAACTGGGTAAAACAGCCGATATTTATAACCATGTTGGTGCACATAAAAATGTGTAATGTTATAAAACGAATAGAGCGTAAGGTCGCAGGGCAACTGGCGGTGAACGCACATGTGTTCGCTATTTTTATCGAGCTAATCGAAGAACTGATATCGCTAACTATATTGTATGCCGGTAGAGCGAAAAAAATAATGGATTGGAAACGCACAGTCATTAACTCCGATTGTTTTACGGAACCCGGACAAACGGTAAACCGGTAAACCAATTTTCGGTTCCTTAATCTAAAAGTAAGAACCCGTTGGAAATCGTGTCTGAAATCTATTTGATACCCCTTTACTACCACTCAAGCTGTAACAGGTCCCCTCCATTCGAAGGTTGCCTGGAAAAACTGATAAGGCCGCCAATTTGTACAACTTAATTTGAAGCTTTTTAATACTTTGCGTCTGTTGTGTTTTCTTATAATTACGTACAAATAAAGATATCAATCTATCTATTACAATGAAAGTCTAAACTGAAACGAAACAGTACCTTTCAACAAGTTTCCATGCAATTAAATCATTAACTGTCACTATTAACTAATCGCTGAAATTCCCGTAGCTCAATCAAGTCTCGTAGGAGAATACTAAATTAGGCTCACATGTTAGAGGTTGATAGCGCGATAGTCGCTGCCATGTAATGTTTGAATTAACAAGGAGTTATGGCAACTTGGCCCGGAATGCATCCAGCAGGTATTCAAGCGTCTCAGTATCCGAGATCAGCGAGTTTATGCAAGCGCTACCTCAAACAGTAACCATTTGAAATCAATAGCTGCATTAGAAATGCCGACTAACTTGTGGTTAATTAAAATAGTTAGGTTTGAGTTTGTAGGCATAGGCATTAGACAGTAGACACCCTGCGAGTATTTTTTTTTGTTCTTTAATGCAGTTCAATTTATAATGAAATCTACATTATGTGCTAGTAGTTATTTTTTA
This sequence comes from Idaea biselata, assembly GCA_958496205.1. Lineage (NCBI taxonomy): Eukaryota > Metazoa > Arthropoda > Insecta > Lepidoptera > Geometridae > Idaea > Idaea biselata. Next base: position 21,129,828 of record OY292398.1, on the reverse strand, counting down.
TATTGTTTATATTGTTGAATTTAGTTATATGTTGTGTTGTTTAATTCGTTTACCTAAGATGTACTTAGTGTAGTTGAGTTAAAAAACACATTTTTTTGTTTTTTTTTTCGTTTTGATATTACCTTATGTTTTAGGATATTTTGCCTTATACAAATGTAAAAAAACGCTTTTAGTGTGATAGTTCTAAATCGACTCCTTCACATCCTGCCAGGGTGTTAAAATTTCAACTTTTGAACGCCCGCCCTAAGAACTTAATAATAAACAAATATAATAGTTATTACCTATTTGCTATCAAAATCCACTTACCCTGCAAATATCAAGATACATATGGAAGCCCATACATATACGCATTTTTAATGCCCATACATATAAACATTTTTAATTGTATTGTAAGTAAATAACTCTGTTATTTACTTTTAAGTTTTTTATAATAAAATCTACATAATAATTACTAAAATTTGTTGTATCAATAATTTGCTGTTATTATTCCATTATTCAGTGTTCATTTCAATGCCGATAACCCTGTTTATGATAAGCTTTGTTCAAACAATGATAGTTCAAAACACACAATAGAGCTTTTACGTAGTCATTTTGAGCTTTTGTCTGACAACGGACGCGGGACTGTTTCCTTTTAATATCTACAACACTAACACTAAAAGTTCCTAACAGAATTATAAAACTATATACAAGACGTTATGGCTTGCAAATCTATTTGAATGAAGTCTGACTTCAGTCAGACATTCTAATAATCTTCGAGAAAAAGAAATAGACAACCATTTGCAATAAATCTCACGACAGCACGACAGCTTTCGAGGAAAAATATTAAAATGTACGTACACGACATGATAGACATTAACTGAGGCACATTCATATCAGAGAGAAGTTTCATTGAGTTCTGCTAGAGCGTCTTTACGCGTCAAAGACATTTTTTCCCCGGTGTAAATCTGAACAGCGTAATGGGAAAAGTTGTAACAAGTATTCAGAACGTATTATGTGCCATTAATATTCTGATGCGTCGCCGACGACGGCAACTCTATAAAAGTTCAATGAATTTTTGCTCACGCCTCAAGCGTAGCTTATAATTTTCACAAACTCATATTATTTAATTACTTATATAAATTCACGTTGATGGAACATATATGATGTAATTTTTCGGAACCATAAATTCATATTCGGTAGGTAAGTTAAGCTTCGCTGTGCGTTTTTCCGCACTTAGCGTCACAATTGGGATATTGAAAAAAAATAAAAATTGATATTTTTTATGTATTTTAAAACTTTATTATTAATTACATTGATATTTAATGTAAAAAACTAAAAAAAATGTTTTTTGAATGAATTATAAACAATTAAAAATTGATAAAAGATCACGTGACTATGAACGCGCCACAATTGGTCACTATACTTGTGACGTCATAATGTTAAAGTAATTTCATAACTGTACGGTGTATACGGCTACTACACGTAAATTGACAAAAATATTGCAAATTTACTGCTAAATAACGATTTGTTAAAGTTAATTCCGATTAGCTATGTGTGATACAGGATTTATAAAGGCCAATTCTGATAATATTCCTGATGGTGACATATTTATGATAAACAATTTTTTTAAAAATGACGTTCGGTTCCATTCTGCTGAGGTTAGAGGTGCCAAAGCATCAAGGTAAGTCTATTAAAAAATAATATAAATCAAAATATCCAAGTATTAATTCTCTATTGAATATAATTATTTTTTTCATTACTTTACGTTTTCATCGTTTTTGTAGTATTTGTACATAATGGTACAAAACAAGATGTAGTGGACATTTGATCAAGCCAAAGAATAGTGTCATTTGGTCAAGTCCTTGAACAGTGTCAACTGGTCAAGTCCTTTTTTTTAATACAACAAAAGACGATCGGAGTAGAAACAAAAGACGATCGAAACGAAAACAAAAGACGAACGTTACGAAAACAAAAGTCGATCGAAATGGAAACAAAAGACGATCGAAATGAAAATGAAAGTCTATCGAAATGGAAAAAAAGACGATCGAAATGGTAACAAAAGACGATCAAAATGGAAACAAAAGACGATCAAAATGGAAACAAAAGACGATCGAAATGGAAAAAAAGACGATCGAAATGGAAAAAAAGACGATCGAAATGGAAACAAAAGACGATAAAAACGAAAACAAAAGACGGTCGAAACTAAAAAAAGATAATCAGAGTAGAAACAAAAGATGGTCGAAGCAGAAAACAAAAGACGGTCGACTATGAAAAAAACGGTCGTAACTAAAAAAAGATAATCAGTGTAGAAACAACAGACGGTTGGAACGAAAACAAAAGAGGGTCGAAACAGAAAATAAAAAACGGTCGACGATGAAAAAAGACGGTCGAAACAAAAAAAAGACAGTCAAAACTGAAACAATAAGTTATAAGTCCTTTTTGATATAAATAAAACACATATTTAGCAAAAAATGACGGTGGTCACATAGAAAATTATGGAAGTATAAATTATTATAGAACTTGTTGTTTCAGTTTGACAGTCTTTTTTAATTTTTACCATCTTTTTTTGTTTCGACCGTCTTTTATTTTCTGTTTCAACCCTCTTTTGTTTTCGTTTCGACCGTCTGTTGTTTCTACACTGATTATCTTTTTTTAGTTACGACCGTCTTTTTTCATAGTCGATCGTCTTTTGTTTTCGTTTCGATCGTCTTTTGTTTCTACTCCGATCGTCTTTTGCTGTATTAAAAAAAAAGGACTTGACCAGTTGACACTTTTCGAAGACTTGACCAATTGACACTTTTTCACGGCTTGACGAAATAACACTTTCATTTGCGGTAACTATAGGCTTGACCAAATTACACTATTTTTTGGCTTGACCAAATGTCCACTACATCCAAAACAAGAGCGATAACTTTTAAGATTCGACATTTTCGATATATTTTTGAGTATTTAACAATAGCAACAATGACAACAGAATTAAATTTATCAATAGCCAAAACACTGTAGGTGCTTTACTTATTATCTGTAAACTGCAATGAGTGAAAACTAACATTATGACGTCACACGCGCTCGGGCGCTGTCGGCGGCTGTTTGGTACTAGATTCAAAATTTAAATTTTTATTTTGAAATAACTTTTTAATTATAGCGAAAATAAAAAAAATAAAATTGGTTTGTTATAAAATTCATATATGATCTTTCCATTTTTCCCAAAAAAACAAAAAAATTCAAAAGCCCAATTGGGCCATTGTACGTGATTTTTTAGAGGGCTTAAGCAGTAAAACGCCTCGGGATCCTACTTCGGATTGGCGAATATCTCATGCCTTCGGACCGTGGTGTGGTGAGTCCTAGGACATGACGGTTTCCTCACGATGTTTTCCTTCACCGTAAGAGCGATGTTATTAGCGCACATAACTTTTTATTAAACAAAAAGACATCGGTGCGCGGTCGGCCTAGATTCGAACCCACGACTCTCAGAATAAAAGTCGGGGTATCTACCACTAGGCCAACACTGCTCCGCTATTTGGTAGGTAGGAAGTAAATTTGTAATGTGTGTGTACCTAATTATTTAGGAATTGTTTTCAATGGGTACCTAGCATAAATCAATTAAGTAATCACAAACGTTTTGCATAAGTAAAAAATACGATTCAGTTTTATATCATCTATTATTAACGTAATGGTGAACCTTTCTTTCCCGAAAGCGGAGTTTCTACCGAGAAAACCTCAAAGTAACAGCATTAAATATTTTCCGAATATACAAATACGCCAATGATCGCAAAGTTCAGTACATTTTTTTCACCTTTTGAACATGGAAAAAGGATTTCATGCAAATGGAAACGCTTTCTTTTTAAAAACCTCTATTGTTTGGAGAAGGGGTAGTGGTAAAATGCTTTACATTACATACAGCCTATAGCAAACCCTTTTATGGTATTTTTCCATTTGAATAATGGTTTTAGTATTTGATTTCAAATGTACCTTTATAAATAATGCTAAGGCGATTAAGTGTTTTACAAAGAGAATCTTCAAGAGTTGTATCAACTCGTTGGCACTAAACCTCTTTTACAACAAAACCAACGCCTTTCATTATCGAGAACTTAGCGTTCGTTTCAACTATATTTCGAAATTCTATTTGTATTTGCTAAAATAACTCGAAACTAATAATCCGTTTGGAATATTGCAGTTTTATATAGTAGGTATGGGCTAGTGAAAGGTTTTTTGCTTTCATTCTGCAGTTAAGCTTTTAAAAGTGCTATCTGCAGTTAAGCTTGTTACATTCTTTAATGGGAAATTACGTAACACAATCTAACTACTCACTTCAACGTCCCCATTAGCTAAATTAAGTACTAACGGTTAGATTTATACGACACAAAACGTGAGTATTTCGTCGCATTTTTATAGGACAATAAATTCAATTCATAACATTAGTGTTAATGTACCCAATGTTACGGCCTGAACTACCTTGAGAAACAGCGAGGAGCACTGATTTTAGTTTTACGACACATTCGAGCTGATATAACCTGGCACAACGGTGTTGACAGAATGACATAAACTGACGACGAAATAACATATTACTTTTTGATGTGGATTATGAATAAAACGTCCCTTAGTACGTATATAGGTAGGTAGGTAGATAGATATAGGCAGGGTTTCCATTCGTCGTTTACCTAATAGATGTATACGAAATTGTCGCTGCTGTAATCGATTTTCGTATGTGTTATTATAATATGGTATCTACTGAATTGTTTTTCATTTATTAAAGATTCACCTACAAAACTACTAATCACATCTTGGTCAGTAGGTACAAATTTTGTCAGCAAAATGCTGTAAATCTTTGCGGCAGGTCATTTTACCTTCTTATTTTATAGCTATTTTCAGCTTTTGCGAATTGGTGCAAATCGAAAAATCTATTTTGACTAGGTTATAAAGCCGCAAACGAAATTGTGAACGCTTAGGTACTATACTACTAGATATTATCACACAATTTTATAAATTTTCCGGGAATATAAAATTAGAAAAATATGCGGTCGCTCGGTTAGGTCGCTCTTATTGACTTCTAAATATAATTAGATTTTGAACGTGCGCGTGTGACAAAAGTCAGTGACCACGAAGAGTGTCCTCCGGTGGTCATTCCCCTTTCTATTAGGCTGCTCTGTGCAAGGTAGAGCCCAAAAAAACGTTTTTTGGGGGAAATTTCCAATTCTGAAAAACATTGCAGATATTAAGACTAAGCCACTCGGTATGTATCCATCTAGATTGTAGTATATATCTAGATTTTCTTTCATATTCAAAGAAACACTTCTTAAAAAACGTGTAAGTACCTACTTATTTGTAAAACATTTATCTTTATCAGTGACCCAATACTAATTCGAAGCGGGAAGTGCTAACCAGATACGAGTAAGTGAATGATAGATTCTTCTTCTGTTTTCGCGATGTTGTATTGAAATTAAAGACATTTTTCGGTTTGAATCGCGTGGTTTTTATTACTTTTAGCATTGTTACAACGCTCAACGTTTCGAGACCTTTCCAGGTCTCTTCTTCAGGATAGACTGATAAAAAAAACCACGCAAGTAATAAAAACCACGCGATTCAAACCGAAAAATGTCTTTAATTTCAAGTGAATGATTTCAAAATTATGTAAAAGGAAGTGCAGGTACAATCGTTATCACTTGACGTAATGTTTACACGTTCCCACGTGGTCGGAGGCCTCGCCACTTACGATAGCAATGATTACGGCATATTCGAACCGATTTAACGACACCAAACACAATTTAATATTCATAGGAAATGTTATAGCGAACAAGCGAACCGCCTTTATTATATTTGGGAATTGGAAAACCATTCCAGACAAGTCACCCGTTCGTTTTAAACCCAATATTATTTTACACGCTTCAAACACAACTGTCGTCTTATTAATTGAAACGGACATTTTATAAAGAATGTGAGATAATTCCGTGTAGGCAGTAAAGTTCGAGAGGGAGCGACAATTATTCCCCCAAAATAAAATTAAGTCGCTTTAGGTTACGGTTAAGCGCTCGAATAATATTACAATATGTCATACGACATGATTATAAAATAAGTGCGCAGACATAGACCGTATTACTTAGCCGGTAGGGTGATTATAACATGTCATATTCGGTCGTGTATTACAGTGGCATTCTGTCGCGTCAGCAGTAACATGAAGGGACTAATGCTCGTTTTATGACTTTGCCCTTTTTATGGATATTTCGGATATGATTGTCGACACTGGTAAAAGGAGTTATCTCATAAACCTCCTCGTATATCAGCAGTTACGATTATTTGTGTCTTATACATGATGGTTATGTTATATTTAGGGGTTTATATTGCTCGTGGCTATGGGATTTTGTTTTAATTGTCCTACACCCTGGGGGAGACAACGGAGCTATCACTTGGTGGGAAGCCTCCTCGGGTGATCCATTTCGTCGGTACTTTATAAGAAAACGTTGATTCTTCTTCTTTTCGTATATGTGGCTCGCCTAGTGTTAGAGTTTATAGGTCGCCCTAAGGCCTCTAACTAGACGTAACAACCGGGACCAACTGCTAACGTGCTCCTGCAGCACGAATGCTAACTGGCACATCTTATACCCCACGAGAGAAATAGAGTCAATGTTCAACTATAATTAAAATAAATAGGGATCTATAGGTATACCTATGTCGTTTACCTAAGAGCAATCCACCTAGGTGACACACACAGTAAAGTATCCTACGTTCACTCGATAATTTCCGGGTGAACAAAGTACTTTCAGAACTTTTTAAAGTACCTATCCTTGGTTCACGTAGATGGTTTTTGTAAGTTTTTTTAAATCGATAGATGAGCATTTGCCACTATCTCACCTGATGGCAAGTGATGATATAGGCTAAGATGTAGCACGCTCATTGAGATGATACAAAGACGGCCGACCCTTCTTCGTTTATACCATTAATTATGAAGGTAGATAATAGTTATTAAATTAATAAATAAAAGAACAAGAAAGTGATCTAATCAGGGTTCCTTTATAACTTCTCAGGTACAGAACCCTAAAAAAGAATGGAATCTCCAAAATCACGTACTAAACAAACCTTTTGTTCTTACCGGTAAGTACAAATCGACGTAACACTTATAACAATCGTTTAGTTCAACAATAAAACGCAAACATTCCAAAATCAATTAGTGGACATTAATTAGTAAAGAAAACTCGATACAGGAACCAACCAAACACACAAACCAAACTGAAAGAGCAAACGTTATGATTCATAATGTTAATATTAATTCCATACAACACTTAATTATACACGACACGTTTTCGAACAGAAATCCAGGCGTATTTTTTTGGTAATTAACATAAGTATGGTATGAGATAAATGAAAGATTGTTCATACCATTTTTATGTTAATATTAACTGTAAATAATGCCACAATTACTGGATATTATATGCCTTAAACGATGTTAAAACAAGTGTTTTTATGTATGTAAATAAAATATAATATTTTTGAGAGAAACTCACGTGTAAAGTCAAGTTCTTTTAAGGTGAAAGTCTACCTACTCTTTTCTCCATACAAACTATACAAACGTAGTGGACCGTTTCCTTACTGGAAAAAGACATTAGAGCAAATATGTTTATGCCATAAAACCTATATCAGCTATGCTACTATATTTTGATTTTTTTAAATATTCTAATTGTATGAAATACTAATTATAAATTATAAAAATACTAACTAAAACGTAGGGGCATGGTCATGGCACATATAGGTTTTATGGCAGAAACACATTTACTCTAATGTCTTTATCCAGAAAGGGATCAGTCGACTACGTTTATACGGAGAAAGAGTAGGTATTCTTTCCTCTTAATAGCCAGTTTACAAATCTCCAAAAAAATTTAGAAACCGACCCTTAATCGGTCATAAAGGCATATAAAAACCAGTAACTAGAGAATACAACGCAGAGAGGGAAACACCAGATACCTGGCGATGTAGAGCGAGCCTTGAACGTCGGTGTTATCATGACGGTCTCTGTAAATCATAATCACACATCAAATCAACTGGAAAACTCTTGATAGGTATACAAATTGGTATCTATAGTTTGCCTGTTTAAGTCTCGAATGAATAGGAGAATCTTCTAGGTAAACGTAGATAATACTTCGTCGACCTCAATACTGCTTCCCATGAGGTGAGAAGAGGTCAAATGCAAACATACTCATGTAAAAGAAATAAGTACCTAAGTATATAATTGTCCTGATTGACGATCAACGCACGGCCTTAACGGCAGGTCGTAGAGACTGGATGTATTGAATATTCGTAGTATATGCGTCCTAAAGTTTTTTTGGACACAATACGGGAATAATGAGAGTGAAACCACAGGGCTAAACATAGCTCGTTTAGTACAAGTATTTCGAACCATAATCTGAATATTACGCTCGTGAATTCACTACGAATATTGGGATATCCAACTTAACATTTATTTTATGGCATGAAACAAGTTTAATTTATAAAATGTAAATAAAGAAGCGTTCGTATTGAATTCGTTCATTGTACTGAAAGCTGAAGTTGTATTTTATATCAAGGTATACCTACCTATGCCCTGGGAAAAATATAAAAAATAAAAACAATGCAGGACATTGCAAACCAACAGTTCCATTTAGCTCCCAGCAATAGGCAAATGTAACTACAAACATTTATTTTCTATTAAAATTTCAAAATATGTTTAAAAATATTTTTTTTTTCTTCTCTATTTTATGTGATTACTGCTTGTGTTAAAATAGCCAGATATAAAATAAAGGATATACTACTTCAATTCAATTTTTGTATAAGACATAAGAAACATCAAAATCAGCACCTGTATTATCTATCTAGTTGGTAACTCTGTCTGATGCGCATCATGCAGTACCTACATTGCTGCTTTGACGTAACATGGTAATCACCAGTGTATACCAGAGTATCGAAGCAACGTACTGCATAGTGCCTATCCAACTGAGTTATCAATTACATAGATAATACCGATGCAGATACAAATATTTGTAGATGACACAGAAATGATTTCACGGTGGGAATTAAATCCGCAACTTTCTAAGCGGCAGACAGGCTTAAAAAGTCATTAAATAAAATACCAAAAAATAATTAAGTATAAGTATTAATATCCGATGTCTAGTCACCGTAACACAAGCATAGTAGCTTAATATGGGGCTAGATGGCGCTGTGGATGTTCACAGAATTTATTTATTTTAAATGTTTCACTAATTCATTACGCCCAAAGTTACACAAGACAAGAGTAAGATAAGGTCTTGATTCTAGAACGGAACCTTAATCCCAATCAAACTTAAGTCCTAAGCCTATATACCTATTTAGTAAAATTCCTCTTTGATTAGGAGCTGTGCGTGTGTACGAGCAGAACCGGATGTTACAACACGTTTTGAACTAAAATTAAGACGGTTCTTTCAGTAGCAGCCAATTGGCAACGCAAACAAAGACCTACTCAATTTTTCTCAATTAAATAAAGTACATGGAGTAACCAAAAAAACTACATAAGCTGTCTAGAGTACGTACGTAGGTATACTACATAATATAATACCGATGTCTGATATAACGTTATTTAAGAAATCTATTTAGGTACTATTATAAAACAGAAGAGTTTGTTTGTTTTTTTGTTTGTTTGAACGCGATAACTACTGGTCCGATTTGAAAAATTATTTCGGTGTTGGATAGTCCATTTATTGAGGAAGGCTATAGGCTACTTTTGATCCCTATATTCCCACGGGATCGGGACTTATGCGGGTGAAACCGCGGGGAGCTGCTATTACTAATAAATTTAATGGCAATATTTAAAATTTTGATTTTGTCTGATTTTTGATATTAAATTAGTCCGCTAAAATTGTCCTCTTCAAGGCGTTAGGCAGTAAGGCGCCACGGAGCCTATTCCGGATTGAAGAATGTCCCATGCCTTCGGACCGTTCGTTGGGAGTAACAGGATATGTCGGTTTCCTCACGATGTTTTCCTTCACCGTAAGAGAGATGTTAATAGCGTACATAAGGGTATCTATCACTAGACCAACTACCGCTGCGTATTGTATGCTTACCTTTAAATAAAATACTTAAAAATATTCCTACTCTAATTGCATACTTAATCTCAAGTGAATTTGGGATCTAAAAACGGATCCAGAATATCTAAATAGCAAAGCCGCTGTTTTCGTCTGGCTATTTCTACACTAATTTCGTCTAAGTCACGTAACCTAACGGATTTTAATAGGTAGGTAGGTACATTTACAAAAACCCCGAAAGATTTTAGGTAAATTACATGCGTACGAAATCCGGGCAGACGCAAGTTTGGACTAAGGTAAAAATAACTCTGTAATAAAGATCAAAGTGAAATAACATAGTAGAAATAACATAATTATTTCAATGTCAGTCCTTATCAGTAGGTATCACTGTTGATTGTTGCTATCTAACATTTTAATACGAACAAGTGAACTTTATCTTTCATACAATTGAATAAATTGTAAGTTAACATAGTGGTAGTGACGATAAGAAACGTAAATACGAGGCTAAGGTGAAGGATGTAGGTCAGTCAGTCTATAGAGTCGCGTGTCAGTGGCACAGCGTAAAACCAATATTGAATTAACGCGTTCGGAATAATTGCGGAGAAAGCTTGGTAGGTGCCAACTACTGTTTGATTTTTAGACGTTTTAGGAAAAAAAATGTTAATGAAGCTTGTAAAAATGAAACTATTCCGTTAACGACAAGAGGATAAAGAATGCTCCAATATAGCGTTAATTGATCTCGTGATCGTGATACAGTAACACTAAGAAGGAAAAGGAGACTCTAATTGGCGTAATTGTAACGGATGGGGCGAATAAGGAGAAATTACTATTCAAGACTTTTCCCATGTTAAAAAAACAAATCATTAGGGGAATTAGCATGGATTTCCACAAATTAACACTAACACACCTTTCTGGAATTACAATGTAAGAAATTAAGCAGAACAGTCTTATAGCCTCAGGTGAGTGAGTTACGACTTCCAAGTGTGCTCTCTAAAATCCAACGCGAAAAACTTTGCCAGTAAGTCGTCGACCGTTCACATTTACTGCCGACTTACACTACAGACATCTTTGAGGGCTACGGAAAGGTCACGTTGCGACAAACAAACTGTAACACCTTTAGAATTTCGGGCTTTCTGGACTATATGAGGTGCTTTTGTATTCTATTCACATTCACCTGTATACAAAAGAAACATATTCTATTTTCATCGTAATGAGACATAATATCTTATTTGAGTTGTTGCCAACCGCCGACTCTATTTCAAAATATACATTTTCTGTATCCGATAAACATACCCACAATAGAGAAATCAATTGTGAGTATTAAAACGACAGTAAAATAAACCGATATTTCAAAGGAAATTGCTTGTCTACCGAAGTTCACGACCATATTGTTTTCTCTAAATCGAGCTTTAATTCCAAATCCTTGCAAAGTAAAATATGAAAGGTAAAGATTGCTTGTTGCCAATAGTAGCAGTTGGTCCATGAAATCGAATTGGCTCATAGTCAGAGACGAAAATACATAAGTAGGTAGAACATCGTGAAGGCACGACGAAATGGGAAACCTGGGCTTGAATGCAGGTGTGAGCCAATGAATCAGCTATGAATGTTCGCAAAATCTGGACACAGATTGTACGAGCACAGCGGGACAACTTTGTAAGCAAATACTTTCACGTATCTCATCTGTTGCAATGCAATTCCGCTACACAGCTTCATTTACGTGTAGGTGACATTGAGTAATACGTTCAGATTAATTTAGTTACTTTCTTCTAACAACAAGCATGTTTACAAAAATAAGAGAACTGCCTGGAGAAAATATGATCTTTGAAAGAACTTTTTATAGGTCAAACATTTGTGAGCTTAATAAAAGTTTTTACATATTTGAACGCTGAAACATCTTCTTTATTCTAAAAAAATAATTTTAGTTATATTTTTACAAGGTACCTACCTACCTACTATACCTATCTATTTAATATAGTAGTATATCAGAACAGGGCGCGTCTCTCGTCAGCTCGCCACACATGAATGGCGTGCGCGCGCGCAAATAGAGCCCAGATCCTGTGCGGCTGTGTGAACCGGGCGCGCCCTACATTACGTACAATCAAACTATCCGTCCGTCTGTTGCTTCAATGGTCCTCGATGACCCTTCAATAGAACACTATCACTTCCCGAGTAAGTATGAAATGTAAGCTTGTGAGAATAGATGTCAATGACTCTACTCTAAAACTTTTTACACAGCATTATCTTCATACAAAAATGTATGTGTGAACATCTCATGTGTGTGTGTTTTGTAATAAGATGTTGATTTTTAGGGTTTCGTACCCAAAGGATAAAAAACGGGATCCTATTACTGAGACTTGGCTGTCTGTCCGTCCGTCTGTCGGCAGGCTGTATCTCATGAACCGTAATAGCTAGACAGTTGAAATTTCCACAGAAGATGTATTTCTGTAGCCGCTACAACGACAAATATAAAGACTGAAAACAAAATAAAACAAATATTTAAGAGGTAAGAGCCCCTCTTATTTTGTGTCACAACAAACGTGATTTAGGTAGGTACATAAAAACGCAACGATACCGCGATGTATTTGTAATCAATAACGTCAATATCATTTGGTTTGTCTGATCGAAAACTAAGTCAAAAGAATAATAAAATACCGAATCTAGAATCTAAATGAAATTGATTTCCCATTTGATCAACAATTTCATTCATTGATATTTTGGCCTTTGTCGCAAAAGCCCAGACGATAAACAAAGCTGGGAAAAATTTGAAATCCAAAGAAAGCTACTTTGAAACACTACAGAAGTCGACTCAAACAATAATGTTACTTTCAGCTCCGTTCACGTAGAAGGCACAAATCAGCAGATACAAGCAATTCACAGTAATCCTAAGAAAAGATCTAAATCTCGTTTCAATCCTACGATGATAAATAATGTATAACATTTTATGATGGCTACTCAAGAATCCTTTAAGTTGCTTGGCATAATATTAATGTACTAAGTAATGAATTATTTATTGGACGAGAGAAATATTTAGTAAGTTTATAACGGTAAGGTTAAACATATTAATGATAAATGAATGAATATTTAAATTACAATTATTTACTATTATATATTAACTTTTTGTTCTTTTCGTTTTAAGTTTTTTTTTACCTTTTTTTAGCTCTGTCTGTTTTTTTGCGAAAACGATTTAATAAAAATAAATAAATAAATAAATTCTGTGAACAACACACAGCACCATCTAGCCCTGTGGTGGTGTTAAATGGTGTTTAGTTTTTTTAATGGGATTTGTTACTAAGTTATTTTTCACTGTATGTTTTCCTTATAAAATAAATAAAACCATGACTAAGTTTATGTATCGTTTGTCTTTTACTGTGGCATGAACTTTCAAATTTAACAGACAGTGGCAAACGTTACATTAACTTAGTCATCGCGTTTATAAGTAAGGGGGATAATTTATAAACGGTAAATTATTTCTACACGTAATTTACTATTAATCGTTTACAGCATAATTGATCACAATAAGTAATTTTATTTCCCGGTAAAGTTTTAAATAAGTCATGGAATTCTTTTTCTTCTTTTCGTGTAGTGGTGTGGCTCACCTAGTGTTAGAGTTTTCAGATGGCCCTAAGGTCTCTAACGACTGCTATCAGAGATAATACAACATACATAACTCTGTATCTTAGATGCATAGTTTTTTTTTCATAACTTTATATCTGTTGTTCTTGTTTCGCTTTTTTTATTATTAATGTTCACTTAGCAAGCATTAAGCATCAGTGGAAACTTTGTTGGTTTAAGTTATATTATTCATAAGTTATTTTTAGTTGTTATAGTTCTGTATGTTTCCCTAATAAACCTAAATAAATAAATAATAACCGGGACCAACTGCTTAACGTGGCTTCCGAAGCACAGAGGAGCTCGAGAAAATGGTTTTTCAGCCACACAAATTATATCGGTTACCCATCCAAGTAATGACCGCGCCAAGCGTTGCTTAAAACCCGCACGACCGTTCAAGATCGGCAGGTGCAGGCTATGCAGTCGCGGAATAAAACACGTTTGCCCATAAACCGGAGGAACTAATAATCAAGAGTAATTTTGTAGGTATAATGATGTAACAGAAATTGCCGGTTAATGAATGATTGCACGCTCATTAGAGTAACTAGGCTAAATTAAGGAAACAGTTTATTTTATGTGGACGTTGCAACTAGAACACTATAATCCTGTTCACTGCAGGGAACAACTAACTAAGCCAATGTTTAAACGACTAAAACTCTGAATTATATCTCCCTACTCATTCCAATTAAGTTTCTGACAAAACTTCTTAAGAGGCCAGTCTACCTATAGGTACTCTTTTCTCCATACAAACTTTACAAACGTAGTCGACTGTTTGCTCCTGGGATAAAGATAATAGAAAAAATATGTTTATGCCATTAGTCCTATAACAGTCATCATGACCATGCCCCTACGTTTTGATTTTTTTCATTTTCCAATTTTTCAGAATTTTATTTCTATTCTAATTAGAAAATAAAAAAAAAAACAAAACGTAGGGTCATAGTCATGGCAGATATAGGTTTTATGGCATACTTAAACATATTTTTTGCTCTAATGTCTTTATCCAGGGAGGAAACAGTCGACTACGTTGTATGGAGAAATAGTAAGTAGACTGTCCTCTTAAGGGCGGGAACTATGTAAAATGACGATCAAAGAGTCCATTTTTTCACGCCGAAATAAGCCACAAATAACCGGTTTTTAAGCTATTGCATAGCTTTTTTCGCGGGCCTTGAGCTTTAATTGAACAAATTTCGTAACGAAAAAAACCTAACACCGCCTACCATGTTGCCATGCCGGTCGGCAGAGCTACATGGTAACCATGGCAACGTGGTACAAAACAAAAAAATAAAATTATAATTGCATAAGTATTTTGTGCATAAGCTCGGTCGTTTTTTTAGAAACAAGCCGAGCTACATCGTAGGCGGAATTTCTTTAAACAATTTTAGAAACTAGCCGGGCTACTTGATAGTCGGAATTTTTTAAAATAAGCCGAGCTACTTGGTAGGCGGAATTTTTTAAAATTATAATCGGCCGAGCGTCAGCTCGGTCGATTATAATTGCATAAGTTGATAAAAAATGCTATGGAATAGCTTTACCGCGGCAGTCCCCGAGTGCAACATGTTTTTTTTTCATAAAATTCTATCCCACTCATTCCTATGCAACCGAAAAAGGACAGATAATTACCATTTATCGCCGTCTGAATATTTCTAGCCATCTCAATTAGTAGGTAAATTCTTCTCTTTGTGTAAATAGTATAAACAGTCCATCAGTTTTTTTTCTTAGAACTGAGATGAAAGGTATTCTGATGAGTAAACATTGGTAATTTATTCTCTTTTATCCCGATATTTATACAAGATATTTACTAACACTAATCGTGTTCATTTTGTACGTGGTAATGACAATTTAATGATGGCTAAAAATACGTAATTTTGGGCGTGTGTAGGTATAAAGTTATTTCTGCTTACTTTGTATTAATGAGAGAGGTACATCTTGTTTATTAACTGAAATAAATAAATTTGTTAAACAGCCGCGTTGACTGATCGTGTGAGTTAAGCAACGCTTCGCGCGGTCATTGCTTGGATGGGTAAACGATAATATGTTGGCGCCGGTTGGTATAATATCTGATAGCAGTCGTTAGGCCAAGTCAGAGGCCTTAGGACGAACTGAAAACACTAATATTATGTAAGTCACAACACTATACGTACGAAAAGTAGTAGAAAATTGACCTAAAGACCAATACTTGATTCTTTCTGACAAATTCAGTAAGCGTGTTATTTTTTTCTTCTTAAGTTTGTGTAGGTAATACTTAATATTTTATATTTATTTTTACCCAACTGCGAGAGGGTTACTAAACGTATTTCCATTCTTTCTTTTCTATTTACAAATTCAAAGATATAGTTTAAAATACTTGCCGGCGAAGTTGAGATATATTAAATCCAGAATCTGAACGTCTCTTTACCTCTCCAGGGCAAAGACTAACGTATTCCAGTAAAGCTTGTACTGATTGAAATGTCAGGAACGAATGGACTGAAACTTTACCAATGACAAATAACTTTTCAGTTGACTCAAACAGAGAAACTTTTTTAAAATTGAAGTCCTAAATTGTCACCTAGCAGCTAGGAGTTAAACCGAACATTTTTTGAAGTTCATCGGACCGAAATGCAAATTAAATTTTCATAGAACATGATGTTTTAGGAGTTAGTTAGTCTCTCTAATTTCGACTGACATTCGACATTTTATAATATCATTTAAAAACTTCTTAGGTTTTCCATTTAAATGTGGTTTTGCAAAGCTTACTGAGTATTGTGAGCTTTGCAAAACCTATAGAAAACAATAAATCTCAAGTGAACACTGAACCATCTTACATGTAAGGGGTAAACACTAAAATTGTTTTTCTTCTATTGTAGGGCTTTCCTAGCGTGATCAAAATGTATACTCATGCGAAATTACAGCTTCTTAATAAGCATTTCGGAGCTAAGCCGCGGACAGACAGACAGAAGGGCATGACGAAACTATTAGGTATACAGTATTCCGTTGTTGACTACGAAATTCCATAATTAAACCAATAACGACTCTACTAATAAGAATGGGTGTTTCTGTTGAAGTCTGTAATCATAATGTTTGTCGCAAACAATTCAAAACTTTTGTTATAAATACCTACAACAAGGCAAAAAGAAAACCCTGTTCAAAATATTTTAAGCTCTAAAAATAAAGTGTTTAAGTTACCGTCGTTAAAATAGTAGTCAAACAATGTTGCATCAACAACACACATAAATAATGTCAATACAGGTTCGTGCCATGTTTGAACAAATATAATAAGACACCTAACTAGACTCAGTTGCGCGCTGCTACCGTAAATGGACTCTCAAAGGACCGTGTGCCTCAATTTATGACTACCCACCGTCAGCAAAGTAAGCGAGAAAATTGATTTTCAGATTTCACGGTGTCGGATTGACCCCAACAGCATTTATAGGGTTAATCGCTTCCAATGTTGATTTAAAGCTTTAAGTGCTTAGACACTAATGCCGGATGACGAGAGACCTTTCTTCGCTCCATAGCGTCACGAATTCCGTCTTATTAAATCGGAAAACTAGCATAGGGGATAATACTTGAAAATGTACTAAACAATAGAGTATAGATAAAGAGGTCTTAGAGAGACCTGAAAACTCTATATAACACCAAATGAGCCACACCACTATACGAAAAGTAGAAGAATATGGTATGAAATTAAACTCATCTTTCGTTTTTAATTGCGTTGTTTTATTTTATTCATCATTCTTCATTGTTTCTAGGTCTTTACAGACCTCCAGGTAGACCCGAAAAAACAACTTAATAAAAACTAGAAGAAAAATCTATAATAAAAGAGTAGATAATCGAATTCGTCCCATTTACTCAAGCGTAATGTCTCCTTGAATTGTAATTACACTCGTAAAACTGCAGTAATGAATACCAAAACAGGATTATCAGAGATTAATGGTCAATTTGATACAATTAACTTCACATATAATAAATTTGATGTTAAATTACGTTGTCTCCTGAAAGGGGTCTTATCGATTCCCCTAATAGGAATCTTACCATATTGGGTCCATAGTAGGTACCGAGATTAATATCGACAATGCGTCCAATGTAATATTAATCAAGTAGTATAATAGCGTGTTCGGTTCGGTACTGATTAAGTGTGGCGAAGATTATCGGCTAACATAATAGCCTACCGCAGCAAGGCGTAGTCCGAACGTCGGACGGCTAAGTCCCTGACCTAAATAAAACTAGCCAGCATTGTTTGTTTACCTTATACCTAAAGCCGAAACAGACAAGGATACCTTTGTACCTACATTTAATTATTTACGTATCACGTACCTCCTATTACGATGTACTTATAAAGGTAAGTACAGCACCTACAGCATGAGATAGGTAGCCAATGAGGAGGAACACAAACTTTTTATCCCGGCAGAGGGAGTTGGTCGACTAATCTTAGGTTTGAATTAAGAACTGTCAAACAGGTGATTTTTACAACTCTCGGCGCCAAATTGGCCATATCGGTCTCAGACCGAAAGAAAAAAAAACTCTGCGTTTTCATTGGTGGGGGACCATCATCAAAAAAAAGATCATCCGACCTCAGCGCCATCTGCTCACAGCTTTGCGTGTACCACCCCATTGTACCTACATGCTGTAGGCACGATAAATTATCAACGCAATATAGGTACTAAATTGTTTTAACATAAATATCGCTTTTTATACCCATATTTGTTTGTACGTTACACGTGTAGAATAAAAATACTAAAACCGGTTTAAGGAAAACTATAGTGAGACTAAATTACACAATATAGCTTACACAGTAACCAGCTAAGTGGTATTTCTACAGCAGAACTTGAGAACGATAATACTTTAACTAAGGTTTAATTGAATTTAAGTTTAAAGAAAATTGTACACTAAAAATACTTCCGAGGAAAATGCTACTAAGCATGTGCAAACACAAGGCAGAATCCAAAATTCAGCATCTTAAGAGGAAATGATACCAATTCTTTCTTCATAAAAACGCAGTCGACTGGGTCTTCCCTGGGCAAACAAATTAGAGAAAATATGTTTTTTTCAAATTCTAATTATCATAGGACCTGCTTCCAATTCCTGTTGGAATATTATGATGAAAATAAACCTCTAGGAATGGTCATGGCAGATATAGGTTTTATATTATGGCATTAACATATTTGCTCTAATGTCTTTATCCAGGGAGGAAACAGTCGACTACGTTTGTATGGAGAAACAGTAGGTATCCTCTCCTCTTAAGGCGAATTAAAAGTTATGGCTCCACCTAAATTTATTTAAGAGGATTGTTTTTGTAATTTAATTACATTCTTGGTTTAAAAAGCTCACGGCCCGTCTAATTCGTTAGATGCAACGTGAATCTAATTTAAATGTTCACTTTAATGGTAATGGTGTTATTATGTCCAGACTGTTAACGAACATTAATTTACCAAATGGTAACAGTCATGCAACAGAGGACTATGTAATTTCATCCGATTTAACTAATTAACCAATGTTTGGCCACACAATGATGTTATTGAAAATTGGGTGGAATTATACGAAAGTCCGAATCCGTCATTTATGCACGCGATGTTTTGTAAAATTGAGGGTGCGATGGAAGTAACAACCTAATAATCAAAAGGGGTCTCTTGATAAAGCTCAAGCTCAAAATACAAGGGCGACACTGACACTGCAACTTTACCTATAGAGCCCACACCTACGGCACACATGCATGAATTTCTTTGTATGTGTGGTGTAGGTGTGGTCTGTATTAGGTAAAGTGTCAGTCAGTGTATCGTGTATTATGAGATGTCGGCCACGACTTGTTGCCACCAATTCGGCCTAAGTCGGAGCGCCAAGCGGATTCGTTCGTGTTCCGATACGTAGACCAGTGCAGCCACTAAAGAATACGGGTCGGTATCGAGTATTTTGAGATGTCGGCCGCGACTTCTTGCCACCAATTCGGCCTATGCCAGAACGGCAAGTGGATTTGTCCGTGTTTCGACACGTGGACCGTTGCAGACACTAAAGAAGCTTGTTCCACTGCCGTCTTCCTTTTTTCTTAAGCGTGCTACATCTTAGTCCATACCATCTGTTCCCATCAGGTGATACACTGGTTAGACCAGACGCTTATCTATCGTTTAAAAAAACTCACATAGCAAAACAAATAATACCTATAGCGAATCAAGTATGGTATCGTAGTATTAAATAAGATAAGACATACATAAAAGTTCCCTTACCTTACATTAGACCCAATCGCACTGAATTGAAACAAACAAAAGAAAGGCTGTGTTATTCGGAGAATTAGGCCCAGGAGATAATATTAGACGTTAGGTTTTCTTGTTCAAACATTATAGTGGGAATATTATTATACTAGTATAGGTACAAAAATAATTTTCCACAAAGTGGTTTCGCCTTGACCTGTGTTCTTGGCTCTCGTTATTGCATCGGATCATTTCACCCACGCCTTAAGAAAATTGTGCATTAAGATATCGTATGGTAGGTGGATATAATGACGTGGAAATTGCTAAACACAATCGTTTTACAAATAAAATTCAAGGGTAAGAGTTGTAACGATATGTTTATTTTAATTTGATTTTGTGCATTGTGCATTAGTTTTTAAAATTGCCAATGCATACTTCAGTCTTTAGTTCTATCAGGAAAAAATTCAAAATATTATAGCACCTCAAAAGTGAGGTCTCTATGTGTCACATTTTTTTTTTCTTAGGAGTTAAGAAGTTAGAGGCCCCGGTAGCCTAGTCCGGATTGGCAAATGTCCTATGCCTTTGGACCGTGGTGTTCTAGGACATGTCGGTTTCCTCGCGATTTTTTAATTCAGCGGAAAACAAAAAATAGTGAGGATTCAAATACATATAATACCTATCGATGTTTATAGCGCACAAAAATTGCGTGTCTTTATATGATGTAGGCACCCGATAAGAAAGGATTTTTGGGCATTCCCACGGCACCGAGACTTGCGGGTGAAACCGCGGGACACTACTAGTTTAAATGAAAGTCCTTATTTCAAATTAATAATTTCTCTCATTGGCATTATTCAACCACGCACCTACTAATGTTAACATAACTGTTTTGGTTAGAATCGCTAAATTATACTATGCATGTTCTTAGCATAACATATGGCTTCAATATGCCACATGGTTTGGTACTGGTATAAGTTTTGACGGAACAATGTTATGTATACCTACCTATAACTGTGCCCATAGTTACTTACTACTGTTTCATAGGAAACAAACAGAAATTGTTTGTTCGTAAGAAATACGTAGATAGATATATAGTGTATGAAGTAGGTAAGTATTACTTTCATTGACTACAGATTGCACACAGCCCCCAAGTTATGAAATAGTCATCTATCTTTAGCATTACACAAATAAGAAATACCTATCCTTACATAGGCTATCTATACTAGGTAACGTTGCTGTTGGTAACATGTTTGTATGTATATTGGGGGTAATCTCCGAAACTACTGGACCGATTTCAAATTTTTTTTCACCATTAGAAAGCTACATTCACCCCGAGTAACATAGGTTACTTTTGATCCCGATATTCCCACGGGATCGGGACTTACGCGGATGAAACCGCGGGAATCTGCTAGTATATCTATAAACTTATATAATGTGTTGTGTTCAGTGTTGAATGTTGATATCAAATAATATCAATACAGTGGTTGCTCATTATATTGTCCGTTGGGTCCGTCGAATTTAGCTTTACCTAGTTGTTCAATATGCGACTTTTGAGTGCCGTCAAATGAGCAAACACTTGGCCGGGGCATGTGACCACACAACGGGAGTTGTATCACCAAAAAGACTTGACCGTATTCCGTCCCGTATGCCGGTGCAGCCATTAAAGAAGATGGGTCCCAGACAGTCCAGGTTGGCTGGAACAATTGCGTCTTGTTCCACTACCGTCTCCCTTATTATTTTATTGTTAACGAGGCGAAATGCGACCTTATGCCCAGCGCTCCGGGGGGAGCGGCGGGAATGTTTGGGGCTCCCTGTCGGCCTAGGAAGGTTGGCGGCTACTAGGTTTACCCACTAAAACTCCTCGGTATCCTTCTCTTCACCATATTCCAGGGGAAGGTAGGCACTGCTTGCACATACTACTACAATCCCCTGGGGCGATACTACCGTCTCCCTACCTTAAGATAAGATAAGCATGCCAAATCAGTCAATTACCATCTCCTGAGATATGGTCAAACTCTCATACATCTTACTAATCTTATAAATGTAAAAGTAACTTTGTCTGTCTATCTGTGTGGCTGTCTGTTACGCTTTAACGTCTAAACCGCTGAACCGTTATTGATGAATTTTGGTATAGATATAAATAGGACCTTGGATCTTGGCTACTTTTGATCCTCTAAATCCCGCTGAATCGGGACTTACGCGGGTGAAACCGCGGGCGCAGCTATAGCCTATTTTACGTTTTTAAATTGCAGACTATGAATCGACATATCTACCTTAGGAAAAAAATGACAATTACAAAGATCCAAGACTTAAGATCTAGAATTAAAAAAGGGAAATTTAAGTATCGATTAAAAAAAAAACAGTAGGTAGTAATTTAGTTTTATCACCATACTATTAGAATTATTAGCTAAACCCACCTAGTTGTACAATCCGTTCGAGTTTGTATGCGACATGTTTCGAAATTGTAATACCTACTTATTTAGTTTGTGTTCCACAAAGTTATAATTACGTTTCTAAGTCGATGCATTGTACTCTATATTATACTAGCAGCGCCCCGCGGTTTCACTCGCGTAAGTTTCGATTCCGAGGAAGTATCGGAATAAAAAGTAGGCTATGTTTTGATCTAGATCTCTAACTATCGTTTAGTAGTTTTTGCGTAATTGAAACACTAACAAACATCTAAACTTTCGCATTTATAATATTAGTGTAGGTATTATTGATATGATAATACACCTTACAGAAGAAATGAGTATTTGTTTCTTTCTAGTCTGGTTGTACCTGTGTGTGTAGTATAAATAGTACCTAAAAGATTAATAAAATTATAAGGATTACATCCGTTGTCTAGTAACCATAAAACATTATTTCTTAGTGTTAATCCACACTTAGGAAATAATGCTTTTGAAAAAATGCTTTCAAAAACTTTAGTACCCGGCCCTTTGCCGGTCCACGAAGAGGTGCTTTCTTAAATTCGACTTGGCTGGAGGGCTACCGGCTACCCGTGGTGAAGCGGTTAACGCGTTGGTTCGGATTACCAATAGTCGCGGGTTCGAATCCATTTTTTCAAAAGTAGTAACCATAATACAAGCAGTAGCTTACCGGTTGTTATTAATCCGCTTACTTATAAACGATGATTAACAGATGACCAAGTTATGTTACGTTTGTTACTGTCAGTCACCCTTGAAACTTCATGTCACAGTAAAAGCCGAACGATACAAAGTTAATACAGCTCTTAATCAGCGTTTATAAGTAAGGGGGTTAGTGTTTATTAAATTAAATTTTATTTATAACTAACTGCGTCTCGCGGTTTCACCCGCGTAAGACCTGTTCCCGTGGGAATATCGGGATCAAAAGTAGCTATGTTACTCAGGGTGTTTGAAATCGGTCCAGTAGTTTTTGAGTTTATTCATAACAAACACACAGACACACACACACACACACAAAAATACAAATCTTTCCCCTTTATATTATTAGTATAGATAGATATATATAGATTATCTAAATGATAATAGTCAAAATACGTAGCGGTATTTAGAAGTAGTTAGCAGAGAAACAGACGGACGAAAACTGCGACTTTTCGCTAATGGCATGCATTTAGAGATAATAATATGTTTGCCATAACAACATCGGTTTCCATTGTGGAGTATAAACATAAACACATAATGTGTTTATGTTTATACTCCACTAATAGATACCTACGTTTATTGATACAGTTGTTATTGGCACCTTGAAATGGAAATCGAATTAACGAGGTAACTCTGTTCTCTGTAACTCTTTGTTTGTCTCTATGAAGTTTCTAAGACATTTGTTTCAAAGTCATTTTTTAACCGACTTCAAAAATAGGAGGAAATTCTCAATTCGATTCGTATATTGTTTGTATGTGTTCACGCCCCGTACTACGGCTTAGGAAGTTCGATTTCGATAATTCGTTTTTTATTTCGAAGGTCTCGAGAGTCCTGAATTGGTCCCATAAAATCTTAGTGATGATCTGATGAGCAGAACTGCATCCTAATATGCAGTAAATTACTACTTTATGAACGTCTAGGGACTAGGATGTAATACTACCAATCGAATATTATTTCGACGATTTTTTTAAAGATTTGGGTCAATCGTAGAGCCTAAAATTATTTTTTTCTTTATTGTATGTACCTAAATATTTGTTATTAGAACCTTCTACTAAGTAAAAACAATACTGTGCCAGAAAGATCCCATAGTATTCCAAACGATTGAAAACAATAACTCAAACGCATTTCCCTAATCACAAAAGCGCTGCAAAAGCAATAATAGAAAACAGTGAAATAAAAGGAAATCCGAATATGCATACATATTAGGTCACGGGGTTGGAAAGGGGTGTGTGGTATCGTGACTCGTACAGATAATATGCAAGGGAGACGAAAATATAAACATGGTTTGAATGTTCAAGTATCTACCTAACGTACGTAGAAAAATATTGCTTATTAGTGTTTGATAATTATGCGCCTAGATAAAGTTTTCTGAAGCTATGTAACTATTATAGACTATCTACTACAAGTTATAGATTTGGCAACATATTTATGGCGGGCCGTCTGCCTGACACCAACCCTCTTAGGAGTTTATCCTCCACCGTGTCGGGAGAATTCAAGGTTCGTTAGTCTCCCCCTAGTCGCATGTTATGACACCCCTGCCCCAGGAAGAGATGGGGTAACCCTATTTTATGAAGGACTACAATGTAACGATAGTGTTTTATGATTATACGCCTAGATAAAGTGTTCTAAGGCTATAGTTTTGTAACTATTTTAGTCTATCTACTACTAGTTAAAAAGTTTAAGCATTTTACGTTGTTGCAAAAAGGTGACATTTACATAGAAATGACTTGTACAACTATTAAGAGTGTGGAAATGACATCGTTAGGGAAATGACATGTCAAAGTAGTTGAGCACGCGATGGGGGATATAGAGACCTATATTTCGTGGACTAGTTATCTATATTTAGCACGATAAAAGTTCCAAATGGAGAGCATGAGACGGTATGATTCGTTTGATATCATTTCGAAAGAGATACTTTCGAAATTATATCAAACGAATGACGGACGATGCGTGTCTGACTTTTGCGGTTACCAATTCCCAAGATATCAAATGTGCCTAATATTGAGCAAATATTGTATCCGGTTTTAGACTCTTTCATTAGTTTGGGTAAACATTTCCAACTTATTTTGTCCTGCCCAAAACCTACTCACCTAACAGATAACGTCACATAAAATAGTAAAGTGTCGATAAAAAGATAAACCTTCGGAACGACCTTCGACATTTTCTACTTTAATCTTAATCTCTGATTTTCAGTCATTATTTTACGCTTCATTAGGGAATACCTACTCAAACAATGTCTGTCCACTTACGTCAGTGAAAAAGAGTATCCCTTAGTTTGTAATCCGATCAGGGTTCGTACACAACGCAACAGCACATTATGTTATCATTAGTACACTAGGGTGGTAATGGATACACACCGTTGTGAAGGTATCAGGGTGACATGTCCCGGTGTCGGGTAGCGATCGTGTCGGGTGCGAGAGCGGGAAACAGAGATGAAGGAGAACGCGGCGGGAACGCGGGCGTGCGACCGACGAGACGACCGCAGGCGGACTGGCGGACACTGATAACACGAGCGTCGCGATACGCCGGAAAAATCACAACACAATGGAAAACACTACACGTCCCGACAGATAAACGTAATGAGATGATACGACCCTTGATTTACACGTAATAAAATGTTATTTTATTAGGGTCCCACTTTTATCTCAATTCACGAAAACTCGACTCCGATTCTTTAGCATAAAAATAGAAGTTATGGTCGTGATCTGAATAATAGCATTATTTTTGAGGTGTCATAAAATTAAAGTGGACATTAGCACGTTTTTATGTGAAACGAACACGTTTTCAAACGTTAAACATGGGCCTACACCATGAAACTTTAAATGGAGTTATAAGTTTTATTTAGTTAGACCGTAAATTAATTAAATCGAGGAGTAATTCCATTATTTACACGGTTTCTTGGTTTCATTTTGTGCCAGGTACCTTATTAACAAATATCCCTTGAGTAGTGAGGCGGGTAAACAAAACTGAAAGTAACGAGCGACTAGGAGCTAACATTTTAGAATTGCCCTTAAATTCGCAGGTTGAATGTCGCGACAGGAAGGGCCGAAAATAACTGGAACAAAATATCTTCTGTAAATAAACCGGCCCCTATCCAGTTCGAGTTGTGAATAACTGCCAGCAAAAGTTTATTTGTTGCGGAGCTACGTTAGTTTTGTTACATATTGATAGCTGTTTATTTGAATTTATGTAAATAACATATTATTAGAAACGAAGGTGTTTATCAAAAGGTCGTTGTTAATTTGACAACCTCCGTAGCGCAATGCAAAAGGTTGCGGGTTCGATTCCCGCCAGGTGCAAGTATTTACCTATGCTTAAAATAAAAATTTGATTCTGGTCTGGGTGACTCTCTATGTACTGATGTAAATTAAAAAGAAAATAAATAAATATTATTATAAATATATAATATTATATTATAATTATTTACAAGCTGCGCCCCGCGGTTTCACCCGCATAAGTCCCGATCCCGCGGGAATTACGGGATTAAAAGTAGCCTATGTGTTATTCTAGGTGTCCAGCTATCTATATTCCAAGTTTCATCACAATCGGTTCAGTAGTTTTTGCGTGAAAGAGTAACAAACATCCAAACATCCATACAAACTTTCACATTTATAATATTAGTAGGAGGCAGGGAGGAAACAGGATTATTCTGTGACTGAATATCTCAAACTTTTTTTTGTTTTAAGTCGGGAAAATTCCTCGGAGGGGTTTGAAGTTCAGGTTCTATAATATAAGGGTATGGGAAGAGTATAATTCATCAATTGTTCTAAATGGTAGAAACTATGTCGTTTTAAATACAAATTGCTAATCCAGCAGAGGTCAAATAAATTGACCTATTACAGATAGGCGAGCCGCGAAATTAGCTTTATCCAATATCGATGTCCCGTGACGCTTAGTATTGCATTTTCCTCTAAAATGAGCTACATTATTCATTCCGCGTCACTGTATTCCAACGCTAAATTATTTTATTTAAACGTACCGTTTTATCGGATATTCGTATAATTAAATAAAATTTAACATCTGCCTATCTAACAAAGCATTAGTATCATTTGTGTCTGGTCGCTTGATAACCATTTTATAGCGAGTGAAATGAGCTAAATTATGTTAAGTAGGTAAAATAAATAAATAAATTTTGTTAACTTCACACAGCGTCATCAAGCGCCATGGTAAGCTATTATAGGCTTGTATTATGATGACTAGACAACAGTTATAATCTAAGCCCCTTACTTATAATAATCGATTAGTAACTTTATGTAACGTTTGTCTTTTACTCTGACATGAAGTTTCAAAGTTAACAGACAAACGTTACATAAACTTAGTCATCGTTTATAATTAAGGGTGTTTATCTATAAAATGCTTTGTCCTGACTGACTGACTGAATAAACGCACAGCCTAAACCGCTGATAGCAGAGAGTTGAAATTTGGAGAGTGAGTGTTCTTTACAATGATGTGGACATCCGATAAGGATTTCTCAAAATTCCCACGGGATTGGGAATTATGAGGGGAGCCGTGAGACACAGCTAGTACTTATAATATATTTTTCTTTCGTAAATACTTGTCCCCGGCGGAAATCACACCCACAACCTTCTGCGTTGGAGCCGGGTAATCGTCCGAAGCACCACAGAGGTCGTCGTATTCAATGTGCTATTTTATTTAGATTGGTCAAGTTGAAAATAAAATGATATTATTTATTTATCTACACTTACTAGCAATATGTATGGTATGGTATGTACGTATCAATCAACTGTCAAGTTCTTTTGGGCCGCGATTAAGACGACTATTTGACGGGCGTGTCGAATCATATTTCTCCAAACAACGAGGCGAGGGTTAAAAGAAAAAACCTCTTTTCCATCCCCTCATATTATCCTATTTTGGTCTTGTGTTACCTTAGATAGAGCTAGGCTTCAAATGAATTAGGGAAAAAGTTTAGGCTTATAGTTTCATGTAATTCTGGCATACAACAAAATACTCTTAAAACTCTAAGTTCTTTAAAATTACAAGTCTAGAACCTAGTTTGAAGTAAATAAATAAATTTATTTGAACATTAATATGTACAAATATTACTTAAAGTCAAATTTTGATTTAAATCTAAATTCCACAAATGCCTGAACTAGGAAAATCCTGTATCTCAGGCGAGATGTGGTGGGGATTACAATCGAGTGTAACATTACCTAGCAATAAATTGATAATATTTTAGCCGTAGGTACTCACTGTTATTGTATTATTTTACTTAATATTCTGTAGTACCTATATAAAAAAAAATATTACATTTAACTTTGTTTTGTCGTTCCAATAAATGATTATTTGTTAAAAAAAAAGTGAAATCACCACCGTGTGTAATGTTAACAGGTGGAAAAGAGGTTTTGTTTATGGAGAGAAACGCGTCAAATTGACCCCTTTTAAACGTGTAACTAAAGAAGTCGCAAGATGGTTGATAAGGAAAATAACATAAAGAAAGATGTGAAGATGCTATAGTAAAGATTCAGACAGACATGACCCCCAAAAACCTCAAAACAATAAACCCAAATATCAAAAGTTTATTTTATTCTTTTTGATATCTCAGACCGATTGGAACTGATAATTTTATATTTTGTCGGGTTTTAATCGCGTGATTTTTACTTTTTTTTAATTCTCTTACCTCGACGTTTCGACCATGTCACAACGGTTTTGGTCGCGAAGGGACCGTTGTAACATATACATCCCGAATAAAACCGAGTAAAATTATCTAAGACTGAGTCCTTGACATTGATACTCAATGCTGAGCTAAACAGCTTTTACAACAAATTTCAAACTTTCTGAGACTAAGCTCTATATTTTTCAAGACATTTCTCTATTTTCTCTATCTTTGGCTATCAGGGACAATTTAGCTTAATAATACCCGGCCGTAGCACCCAAACGGCAGTCAAATGAACTCATTCGTAATATAATAGTTGTTCTATCTCCAGTAATTTACATCTCAATGTGCCTCGTGACACCCAGAGGTCACTTGATTTTAATAAAACACTCGCCTGCTTGATGTTTGATCAAATCATAAAGAATTCAATATTAGAGTATCTCATTCATTCATTCATTCATTATAGTATAGAGTTATGTAATGAATGATCGAACAGTCTAACCTAAGAAACACTTATTAATATTGGTTAAACTATTATTTTAACCACTGTTTAATTATCAAACAAAAGACCAATCCAATCTAAGTAACTAAAATATATCAGACTAGCAGATTCCCGCGGTTTCATCCGCGTAAGTCCCGATCCCGTGGAAAAATCGGGATCAAAAGAAGCTTATGTTACTCCTGGATAATCTAGCTCTCTATTGGTGAAAGAATTTTTGAAATCAGTCCAGTAGCTTCGGAGCCTTTTCGTAACAAACAAACAAATATTTTTTCCTCTTTGAATATTAGTATAGAAGTGCAGAAGTTTGCTTATTACTCGTTTAAAAACTAAACTCATTTTTCGATTTAAATCGCGTGGTGTTTATTACTTTTAGCATTGTTTCAATGCTCAACAGTCGGTCCTGAAGAACAGACGTAGGTTCCGCAACGTTGAGCATTAAAACAATGCTAAAAGTATTAAACACCACGCGATTAAAACCGAAAAATGAGTTCAATTTCTATCCAACATCGCGGAAACAGAAGAAAAATCTATACCTAGGTACTCTTTTATAGACAAAATGAGAAACTAACAATAGTATATAGGTAGGTACTATATATTCGTATGAATTGTTTGCGTGAATACAGCAAGAGATTAAATTCCAACACCGAGCCCGTTGCATTATGACTGCAACATCTCCAAACGAATCCATTATGAAATAACTCTGACACAATTTCGGATTCCCCGACATAAAACAATAGGGATTGAATTCGGTCCCACTAAAACGGGCATCTTAATCCATCCAGCCGCATTCAGACCGTTAATACGCTTTGATTATCTCTGAGTTTCGAGTATTGTTTTTAGGGATCCGTACCCAAAAGGTAGGTACCTAAAAACGGGACCCTATTACTAAGTCTGTGTATGTGTGTGTCCGTCCATCCGTAGGTCCGAACCGTAATAGCTAGATAGCTAAATATTTTTACAGATGAAGTATTTCTGAAGCTGCTACTAAAAACAATAACAAATATTTAAGGCTCCCATACAACAAACGTATATTTTGACATCGCTACATATCGCGATGTATTTTGGTCACTTGCGCCATCTAGTGAAGGAGTGATAAAATAAATTTTAACGTTCGCGTTCGCTTGGTTGATCCTTTTTAGAGTTCCGTACCAATTATGATAGTGGTACGGGAACCCTTCGTGCTCGAGTCTCGCACTTGGCCAATTTTATTATGGTCGCGGCAGACCCGACGGCGCGGCGGCCGGCGGAGTCCAAGGGTGCGTGATATTATCCGTTATTAATTCAACCACAACACTAATTAATCTTGCCTGGTGCGGTTTCTCTCACGGTGTGGAATCAGAGCCACCCTGAATCCACAGGGATGCAGCTTTATATGTTAAACCGCTCCACCCTATATCCGTTAATAAGTCTCTATGAATGTCACGTTCAAAAATGGTCTCTTCTCTTCTTCTGAGTCGTCATCTTCATTTGCTGAAGGTCGTGTCTAGGATGAATTGTCGATCACTCGGTGCACCATGCTCTTCCACGATTTTCTGTCCTCGGCGGCCTTAAAAGCTTTGGCTATTGGTAGCCCAGAAAATGGTAAGTAAGTATAAACTTTGCTAGAGTACGTACCTACTAAGTGTATAACACGGTATTTTTGTTATTGTGTTATCTTCTATTATCTTTACCTAGGTGTCGCTTGAAAAATTGATTTATAGCAAATAGCTTTTATCTACTTAAAGAATAATACGAAAAACTGACACGATCATTCACTAATTTATCTAATTGTATGAGATCTTAAATATTTTAGATTAAGTACATAACTTAAAATATTGTATGCCTGTAGTGGGTAAGTAGTGTAGTTGTATCCAAAATATTTTAATTTAAGACTTGAACAATAAATATTCTTGATTCCTGATTCCTTTATAAATCATCATAACAGAAGAGATATAAACGATCATCGATTTGGAAATGTAATCAGAAACGATAGACAACAAGGTTAAACTAAAATACATTTGGAACAAATGGGGAAAAGTTATAAAGACTACGAAAATACAAAATAAGGAAATCTCAGAAACATCATTTTGTCAAGGTATAGGTACTAATTTAGAGGCCATAAAATAAATGGACTCCTTCCTTCCCATTACACCTAAAGATTGGGGAGTCAGCGGTCAAGGCTACTACAGACTTATTATAATATCTGGCTAGGAATAAAATCAGTATTAACACTAGAACCAAATAACTTTGTGAGACATTCAAATATTGAAGCAATTTCTTTTTGGTGACCTTTTAAAAATTATAGGTACCTTATGAAGTTTTAGATAGCGCCATCTATCCCAAAAGTAAAGAATGTATAATTTACCATTATATTGATTAACTAGCTGTTAATCAGGGATAGCTGGGACTTACCCGCGTTAGTCCCGATCACGCGGGATCTTCCAAAAACCTTTTCTCAGTGGATACTTACACACCACAAAGCACACACTCGCCAAATTTCATGTTTGTAGGACCAGCTGTTTGGGCTCTTACACACCACAAACAAACACTCTCCAAATTTCTTGTCTCTAGGACTAGCAGTTTGGGCTCTGCGTTGATATATAATAATATAGTTGAGTCAATCAGTCAGGCAGGACATTTAATTTTATGAATCTACACTAATGTTAGAACGAGGAAAGATTTGTATTTTTGTGTGTGTGTGCGTCTGTATGTTTATTATGAATAAACTTAAAATCTAATGGACCAATTTAAAAAAATCTACATTAGAAAGCTATATTCACCCTGAGTAACATAGGCTTTTGATCTCGATATTCCCACGGGATCGGGACTTACGCGGGTGAAACCGCGGGACGCAGCTAGTATAATATACAGATAGATTACTATACCGTTATATTAATTAACCAATAACTAAAAATCAACATTAGACTACATTTCAAATACTAACTGGTTATTTAAAAGTACAAATAAAAAGAAAATAAACACTGCAAGCCTTAGTTTTTTATTGCAAAGATATCTCGAACAACTATGAGTAGGTAAACAAATTCCCATTATCCCCAGAGAGGGATTCATAAACCTCGCTTTCCGAGATGTGTGTACTCAGCAATGTTCATATTAACAAACATAATTTACTTTGAAAACAATAATTGTAGGAACATATTATACTAAGCACAGACAAAGTGAGACTCAAGATGTACCTTAGTGTATTTACAACGAAAATCCGAGAACAAATTAAGGATACAAAACAAATAAAATAGTAAAAAAAGCCTTTTTGGGTTGTAATCTTATCTATATCTATGTAAAATGCTTTGTCCTGACTAACTGATCAACGCACAGTCTTAAAGTCGCTGATAGTAGAGAGCTGAAAGGAAAGTGTGTTCTTTATACTATGTATCCGACAGGAAAATTATAAAATTTCAACGTAATCGAGATTTTTGTGGGTGAAACCGCGGTCCGTTCACCTATAAAAGAGTCTCGGACCTCGATATATTAAAAGGAGCTGTGATTTATTCTGTTTACAATCAAGGACTGTTTCTACTCAGATTACAGGGTAAATCGGCAAAGGATTAATTTGGCGAAGCGGGGTTACTTTCGGGTTAGAGGTCGGGGCTATTACGTCACACCTGCATCGGACGAGGGTGTTCCATTTACAGAATCCATTCAAATGAATCAACTGTTGTAGAGTTTTGAATCGAAATTAAAGAATACTTTTTTAGAATCGTATCAATTAGTAATCCAAAACATTGAGATGTTTATTTCATACAACAGTAGCCTATGTTACCTACTCCTCGAAAATGTAGCTTTATGTTGCTGAAAGAATTTTTAAAATCGGTCCAGTGGTTACTAAAGAGATTCAGAGATTACCCCCAATATACACACTTACATACATACATATATACAAACATGTTACCAACGTTACCTCTTAATAATATTAGTAAATATTGTGAACATCTTACTAATATTACAAATGCGAAAGTAACTCTGTCTGTCTGTCTGTTACACGTTCACGCCTAAACCGCTGAACCGATATTGATGAATTTTGGTATAGAGGTAGATAGGACCTTGGAGAAGGGCAGAGGCTACTCGGACTCGCGAACGAAGGGTTCCCCCGTACAATTATCAATCATAAAAAAACCACTTCTGTTATATGAGAGCTCCACATGAATATTTATTTTATTATGTTTTTAGTTTTTGTTGTTATAACGGCAACAGAAATACATCATCTGTGAAAATTTCAACTGTCTGGCTACCACGGTTCATAAGATACAGCGTGGTGACAGACAGACGGACAGTGGAGAAAAAGGGTCCTACTTTTAACCTTTGGATACGGAATTCTAATATGAAAGCAAACATTATAATAAAAATACCTAGACTCCAGCTAGAGCAATCAAGATTTTGTAAGGATCAAAATCTCAAAAATTCAAATAAATAAGTATCAATAGAATAAATAGGTTACCAATAATCATACGCCTATCGACATCTGGTGAAGATCTATGGAACTATCGACTTAACTTTCAACCGGTGCAGGTAGAGGGCGTTGTTATAAATTATGAAAACAATTGGGTTAATGAGTCTAAATACAAGATCTGCTGGAATCTTAACGATCAACAATGACTTCTAAATGTTTTGAAAGATATTTCAAAGTTCTTAATGAGTTTCAAAATCCGAGTGCATTAAAAACGGCTGAAAACGACAGAGTTTTAAGAAAATTACTAAGTTTATAGCTTTAGTAAGAGCTTAGTTAAATTGAAATAACAGTTAATGAGGAGGGAGGACCTCGATTTCCTAGCTGCTTGCTTGTATGGTTGTGCGAGTTAAGCAACGCGTGGCCCGGTCATGCTTTGGATGGGTGACCGATTATGTGTGTGTTAAAAACATTTTCTCGAGCTCCTCCGTGCTTTGAATGTTTAGCAGTCGGTCCCTATTGTTATATTAGAAAAGCAGGCGTTTGTTCTAATTGGAGGCCTTAGGACGACCTGAAAACTAACATCTGACCTGAAAACTAGGTGAGCCACACCACTATACGAAAGAAAGAACAAGCCAATTTTCATTCAACGTACGTAAAAATAGAAAAAATATTTCACAATGAAGTAATTTTAACTTTTTCGCAAGTAGGTATTTTGTTTAATGTAAAAGCCTGGAATAATTGTTTCAGTTAAAATAACTGTTTTATTCAGATGATTAAGTGTAAATCGCGTAATTCTTTGAATAGGGATATTCTAAAAAAAAATCCAAAAACTAAGTCAAATAACGAGTAGGTATGTTGCGCCGGTATATTGTCAAATGTGCGCCACCTAAATTGTTAAATTTATAGACATTTACAGGATACTTTTAACTAATTTGACAGGAGCATATGACCGCGACCCCTAACCGTGACGTCAGTTCCGGATCGGGATCACTTCCGGCGCTCCCGCAGGCACTTTGACGCCCCCTTTGTTTGTGACCCCGGCGATGCGACGCGCGTCAAATTATCCGGGCCTCGTATGATTAGCCACGTGGAAAAATGGTACTATGAGTATGATATGGTCGTCGGTACTGAATGCATTTTCACAGACAGGAAAGAACTTTGAAAGAAACTCAGCGAAAACTTATAACACCCCTCTTTTTCCGTCGGGGGTTAAAAATGAGACAAAAGATAAGTCCACCTATAGGGTCGTTTATGAATACCGCTGTTAATTTTGTTGTTTATTTAACCAATTTTTAAATTTGATAGGAAAATGTGAAATATTTAGCTTCGATTCTTACTCCCATCATACGACAATGCGTGCGACAATCATACGAAAATATTTGTTTTATTTAATTTTTTGTTATTCATTTGTCTAATTTGATCATGTGATTACTTGTCCAAATTAATGTTTTCTTTTTTAGGGTTCCGTACCCAAAGGACAAAAACCTATTACTGAGACTTAGCTGTCTGTCCGTCTGTTTGTCACCAGGCTGTATCTCATGAACCGTAATAGCTAGGCTACAACAACAAATACTAAAAACAAAATTAAACAAATATTTTTTAAGAGGTGCGGTCGTATGATGGGACTAAGAATCGAAGCTAAATATTTCACATTTTCCTATCAAATTTAAAAATTGGTTGTTATAAACCATTTTAGGGTTCCGTACCCAATTGTGATAGTGGTACGGAACTCTTCGTGCGCGAGTCTCGCTCTTGGCCGGCTTTAGATATAACTGTTCACCCGTTTGCTGGTTAAACGCAGAAGAATTTTATGTGATAATTATTTTCTCTGTTCTTTGTAATATTTTCTATAATAAAGCAATGATCTATCTATCTATGTAATATAATACTTAAGTATTCAGATTTCAATTATGATCACGAGCTAAGCACTAAGCATACCTTCTAACTTCGTGAGTAGGTACTCGGATATCTATTTAAGCTTGTTATAAAACCGTCAACTATTTCCTAAAATCAACATGTTAGTAAATAAGATTTACTCTGAACTAAAAATATCACAGCATCTTTACATACTTATACAAAATAGTGTGAAGTGATGTGGTAAGACGCAAATGAGCAGATACAAAACAGATACCTACACTAAGATATTCCATGAAAATTTACCTTACAAGATTCGACTAAAAGTATATCATGTATAGATGTAGAATTGCACTTTATATCTGCTACCTATTCGTATCATGTAAAAATATAGGTTGGTAGGTAAGCTATTATCTATCTATCTATATCTATAAAATGCTTTGTCCTGAGTGCCTAACTGACTGACTGACTGATTGATCTATCAACGCACAGCCTAAACAGCTGGTCCTAAAGACAAAAAATTTGAAGAGTGTGTTCTATCTGCGATAAGGACATCCGATAAGAAAGAATTTTTGAAAATTTCCACGAGATCGGGACTTAGGAGAAACCGCGGGATACAGCTAGTAGCAAATAAAATACAAACGTATGTAGCACTACTTTGTATCTGTATTTTGTAGGCAGGTACATGATGCTACACGCGTTATGAATAATATTCTTTGAGAAAGATTGATGACGAAGAACTATCACGGAATATATCTATGTTAGGTTCTTGTTCGTGTTTTCGCAAATCATTCTCGTAACTCGTCTGAGGTTTATGCTTAGAAACTAATATTTCCCATGGAACACATATTGGCAAAAATATTAGCAACTTACCTACCCAAGAGGGGATCCTAAATCTGTTCTAACCAGACAACATATGGGCTTGGATCGTGTTAGAGGAAAACGTATTGATAGTTTAACGCAGGAAAATCAAGTAATCAATCACTGTGCTTCGGTACAAATTAGAATCATATTTATTGATGTCGTGTCAGGTTTTACAACAATATCACAAACGTATTAATCATGGATTGGTATTACATTTGGTAAATTGTCATTCGAAGGTCCATAAAGCCATTATTTATTTAGCCATTGGTAATATTACAGAGTCGTTTCTGCTGTTAATTGAAATGCCAACGTTATTGCCCCCGCACCGCTGACTCTCAGATTGGACAATTTAATTGACGGTGATTGATAATTTAGATAGAGGTTATTACCGACCCCTCTGTGAACAACTCTCAACACGTCAATCCCAATATAATTATTTTTGACACTTGGCTCAGGCAATTTAAGCTCTGTTGACAGTTGCGTTATTTATTAATTTTCAATGAATACTTAAGAGGATAGTCTCCATTCTCTTTCTCCATACAAACGTAGTTTAAATTTTCCTCCCTGGATAAAGACATTAGAGCAAATATGTTTATGCCATAAAACCTATATCTGTCATGGCAATGCATCTACCTTTTTTTTTCATTTTATTATTATTTTTATTAGAAAATAAAAAAAAGGTAAATGCATTGTCATGACGGATATAGGTTTTATGGCATAAACATATTTGCTCTAATGTCTTTATCCAGGGATGAAAATGTAAACTACGTTTGTATGGAGAAAGAGAATGGAGACTATCCTCTTAAGTATATTATTAATTTTTAGTAAAATGCTTTAAATGGTATCTAAATAAACCTAAAATAAAACACAAATAGTAATCAAATTTGGAAATAAATTTAAAATAGTAATTGAGTTATTTATCAGCGACAGATTTAGAATTAATTAATAATTATTGATGTTACACAGCAAATAGTAAAGAAATGTAGGCAGAGATATTTTAATTCATTTCGTGAATTGTTTGCAAAACATATTGGTCATGCGTAAACGTTCGGATTTGAGTCACCAAAGACCATTTTGTACAGATTTAGATGGACCAAATATTTTCAGAGACGACGAACTTATTTACCAACGAAAGTATTCTAAATTCAATTCGATAGAGATAACACTGCAGTACAATATTGCATCAAATGTTTAATGATTAGTAAAATGACAACGTTCGATTAAATTTCTAATTATCTTGTTTGCGTTTTGTACAGATAGTGTTATCTCGTAGCGAGTTGCGAACAGCTGTCTGTTCTGTAGTTCCAGTTACAATCGTAAACTAACGTTCCACCTATAATTGCTTCTATGAATAGTTATGTCATATTCATGAAGCCGTGACGACATTGTTGTTAACTCTCAATGTCATTACCGTAAACATAAGTATTTTGTATGTATGCGCGTTGGCGAATCGAAATACTTATTGTTTCTACGTCAGTCAAACGTTTTTGCATAAACGCCTTCTATATTATGTAAGTAATCTACAGATTTACTAACGTAATGTACATAGCAGGCGTCAGAATACCGGCCAATGAAACGAATGCGCATTGCGCACACGCCTACGTATACGTCAAAGAAATATGTGGATCATAACTGAAATGGAAAATTGCAATCGTCCTAAATATTAAGTCTAACAGATCTACATACATATTTGCGGCAATATTCAAACACAAATTACGATGAATGCATAAATGCATTATTCAACCGTTTAACTAGTAACCGTTTTTGTTCCAGCGTGAGTAATATTTGTGAGGCTAATAAACAAACTCATTTAAATGATATATTTAATCAATTAATTTAAAATTAAGAAGTAATATTCTACAAATGTTATCTACATTATCTACAACAGTAACGTCAATGCATGATCAGATAAAATTATAAATATATTTACATGGTATGGAAGACTTGTAATAGGTTTAGCGTTACAAATGGCTTATCAAAAATGACTGCGATTTTTGATTCAGAATTTGGGCTCCAACACTGCATATAAGAGGGAGGGAAGCATTCAGTCAGACTCACCTTGTATATTTTATCATGGCGTCGCTGTTACTATTTTTTGCAGGATATGTGTTCTGCTTCGACTAGGTACATACAGTTTAACAGATTTATACAGTGTTACAGATTAATAAATATTTTCACAACCATGCAAAACGCACTAACATTCAAGCAAACATTGTCAAAATCACAATCAGTACATAGTTAGTGTCATTTGTTTCTTAATAATCGCATAAAGTATTTTCCAATGGCTAGCACTATAATTATCACAGCACACCAAATAACAACGTGCGGGGATGCTGGTTCACTCGCCGACTCACCCGAGCTTTCAGGCTTTTGCTTCTTA